>CM035235.1:59676809-60037980 GCA_020226215.1 Sindora glabra | reverse complement strand
TGTGTGAGCGTCAGAATGATGATCAAAGAGGAGAAAAAAGATTTATTGATTTAGAATGGGGCACAAAAAGAAAAATAGGAGAGAGAGAAGGAATAGAGAGGGAAGGAAAACAGGTAATGAGGAAAACTGAGACATGATTTGAGAAAATAATTTCAGAGGAAGTTACGTTTTCTCAAATACACTATCATTTTTTATTGAACAAAATTCACTTCTAATTTGAAGAGAAATGAATTTTTGTAAAACTACAAAAATCAAATCATTCCCTATCCATTGTCTTCAAGAGCCGTTTTTATGGAAGATGGATGATAAGGAGGAGATTCAAACTCCTTTCTTCGTATTTATCAACTAGCAATTAGGATCAGTAAACCATAACCAATTGGCACAGATTCAAGTTGAATGTGATGTAAATGGAGTATTTAGATCTACAATTGTGTATAACCGGATAAAAACTTTGAAATCAAGTCCATTGCATTTATCAAATTGAAAATTAAAATTTCTGGTTAGCACACACACAATTTCAATGACAATCATTACGAGGAAATTAATGGAACTCACATTGCAATGTTAGAACATGTGTAAGTTACTTGATTCATCTAAAGTATAAAAACATTTTCAATTTGGTTATCAAATGATTCTCAACTTAAAAGTATTTTGGTGCTTTATATGTATAAACTAAATTTTCAATATTTTCAATCTCTAATTTGATAAAAATTATTAGCATAAACTAGATTTGATCATGGGATTAAAGGAAAATATTATTGTCATCATCATTTTGTGAATTTTCAACCAAGTGTCTATGTCAAAAATGAAGGTATTAGATTTAGTCAAAGAACCTTCCATTTATTAGCCACTTCACAATTTTTTGACTAAATGATATTTGGCCAACTACTTATATTCAACTAAATAATCTTTGGTTGATTGCTTATATTTGGCTAATTAGTTATGTTAAACTAAATAAGTATGTTCGACCATATATACTTTTTAGCCAAAATGATTGTTTTGGTAGACGGAAAGTTGAAATTTGGGCTTGCTAATGAAGTTGATGGAGGAGCAATCACCAGAGATGACAATTAATGACTATAATTAGTTTTAGTCAAAGGAGTCATAAGGGATAGTAGTTGATGATTATAATCAATTTTGGCTAAAGTAGTTACAAGAAACGAAGTGGGTGATTATAGTCATTCAACCAAAGAGCAATTGTAAAAGAAAACAATTAGTAACTATACTCAATTTTGACCAAAAAAGTCACAAGAGATGAAGGTTGATAACTATAGTCAGTTTTAGTCACAAAAGACAAAGTGGGTGAGTAAGTCAATTTTGGCTAAAAAGCTTAATTTGGCTTTTGAAATGGTTAAACAAGGTGAAAAGATAAGAACAGTTTTTTACCCAAAAACACTTATAAGATGAAAGTCCATACAAGCAAAAATGATCTTTCCATTGTAAATAAATTAGCAGTTGACTCATTGTGGGAATGTGTCATGTGAAAGCTTAGGATGCTCTTTGAGATGCTAATAACTACCATCCAAACTACCAACTACTCTTTTCATAAAAAGAATAAATAAAGAGTACAAGGATGTAGAAAAGGAACCTTTTGGCAAATATACATTAGGCATATATCTTAACGTGCTTTGAATCAACCTACAGCTCTTAGTTGTCACCACTTGCTGCACTTCATTACCCCTTTCCTTTTTTCTTACAGTTTTTACTACAATTCATGTAATTCTCTTTTCCTCAAACCTTTGACTGTGAGCGAATCAAAATATTGTTTCCAAATCCATTTGCCTATATGTCCTATAGATTACAATTGTATTTCATTTGATGTATACAACCTTTGAAGGACTCTACAAGGGTTCTTTTAATTAATTACATTTAAATTGCTTTATTTGGCACTTTTATTTACATTTGGTTGTCCATCTACATAATTATTCTTTGTTATCATTTAATTTGATTGGCTATTGCCTATTTCTCTTGCATTAACACCATCTGTTCAAAACTGTGGTAGTAAACTAGATTAAGTCCCCAGCTTGCGAAATAAGTCCAATCACCACCGTCTTTCATTGTAATTTCCGACCGAAAACAAATTGGATCGGTTCCATTACAGTTTCTCTGCTGAAACAATTGTATTTAAGGGGACGATAACATGATTTAGATTTTTTTTAAAAATGTAAATGTGCGAGAGTGTGTAAAAAACAATATATAAACAAAGTACTAAAGAATATTCCATACATCTAATTTTGCAAAATAGAAATGAATGTTTAGTTTAGTACAATCTTTCTTTTCGGCTCCATTGCGAAAGGAAGGGAGCAAGTTATAGCTAGTCACTTCATTGACCTAAAAAGAAAAGGGACAAAAAGCAGTATGAACAAGACAAGATGAAGTGGTTCACACGTCGAATCACATCACCGGCAATCACCCGATTAGTTTAATAGCGTAGCTGTGTTAACCGTCATTTTAATTTTTTCAGTCTATGCTTTAAATCAAGTTAGGTGCGACGAGGTCAAAAAGAGAAAAAGTCGCTGCTCCAATTCAAATGTTTTAAGGAAAATTACACTTCAAAAATATAAATATAATTTATTTTCAATTTTTTAAAATTATTATTTGGATTTCTTTAATTATTATTTATATTGATTAACGTGAATGGAAGCACCACATAAGTGATCACATTTTTTTAAAGTTAAAAGATAAATTTAATTTAAATAAAAATTTAAGAGGTGAGATAGAAATTTCAATGAAAATTAAAGGATAAAAACATTCTTTTGCCATAAATATGAAAATATAATTTATGTATACTAAGTTGGATACCACATGTTTCTACTAAAAATTAATAAGATAGCTAGCTAAATAATATTACACATTTTTCAAAAATTAGAAAATAAATTGACTACACAAAATATTTAGAATATAAAATTAAAATTTCAATAAAAATTAGAAGACAAAAAATGCCTTTTCCCCAATTTTAAATTCTTATATGTATATATTTATTGATCAATAATTCCTACTTAAAAAATGGAATGTATACAACTTTAGAAACCATTTTTCTCACTTATCAAGAAGTAAAAAAGGAGATAAACTTGCATTTGCAATATTCTATCACCATCTTATTTCCACCGTGGTGGGACAGCATGCGTGATTTTTTTTTAACTTCTTTCCTTTTATAGCTTTATGGAAAATATTCTAACTTCACTTTCGGTCGTAAATTAAGCTTATAAAACTGTGTTTGCTGTGCTTCTTTTAATTCTATCTCTTTGGAATATTTTATACCTTTGTAGTGAGAACAAAATGATGGCATCTACAACAAATTTCTCATCTCAATCCTCCAATGCTACTGTATATTTTTCATAAGTAATTGTGTTCAAGGTCCAGTTTGATAACATTATAGGATGTGGTGCACAATGTGAAACATGCATTCACAAAAATATCAAAAATTTACCTTCTTTAAAAATGAAAAGAATTAAGTAATTATAAATGACAGTTATATAACTGTAAACTGAATGTAAGGAATAAAATTGGGTATAAAGTATAGTTCATCAATATTTATCAAAACAACCGCAACATTTAATTCTTTATTTATAGTAGTAATGATTATTGTATTTCTTAAATTTTATAATTAATATTATTAGTTTTTATTTTTATTATAGTTATCTATCCTTTCATTCAGTACTTGTAATGTTAAAATAATTAGTAAAAATTAATTAAATTATTAAACTCACCTTAAAATATCAAATACATACTTATTTTTCAATTATGGTCTTTCTTCAGCATTTATTTGTGTTATGAGTAAAAATATGAATGAGTAATTATAATAAAAATAAAAATAAAAAACTAATAGTATAAATTATAAATTTTGAGAATACAATAATCAGCACCCTGTATAAATAAAGAATTAATTATTGTATTTCCTTTTTGAAATCTCTCAAGAATAATATAACATGTGATTTTTTTTTACCTTTTTACTATTTAATTAATTTTGCATATTTATATTGTTATCTATTCTGTCTAAATTTTATTATATAATTTTTAAAATTAAATGCATAAATTTTGTTAACATTGAGTTTTTGGCTCGCTACTGCACACTTAAATTTTGCATTACTATTCACTTTACAAGAAAATAACTCTCCAAGGATAAGTTCCAGAAGCAATATCTTTGGAAAGTACTCTCATTTTTTGTTTATATTAATTCTACTTATTCCCTCTCTTCTTTGTAATAAATGTACTTAGTAATTAAAGAAATTATTTTTGATGTCATATTGACTTAAATGCTCTTTATTAGTATTTTATTCTCATTGATTATATATATATATATATATATATATATATATGGACATTGTTATGAAAAGCTTCCAAAGAAGTTAAATGTTTTCACCATTTAATTACATTTAATGCATTAAGATTTGTATTTTTAATTTTAATTCACCTATTTTGAAATTAAAAAAAATACAATTCAATAGTAAAACACTTACCTCATAAGAGGTCAAGCTCCCCTAGCATTACTTTATATATATATATATATATATTCTCCATTCCTTTTTAAGTGTCACTAAGGTAAATACATAAAATTAATGATGATAATAAATGAACCTAATTTTAGGAGAGATAAGTTGTAATTTAATTGCTCCCTCCATCTTTTACTGTCTATCACAATTAACCAATTTCATAAAAATTAAGAAAGTAGTTTAATTTGTTTAAGTTAAGTGAACTTTCTAAAACCATTCAATAATTCAAAATCAAAATTTACTTCATTCTTATTACTCTTTATTTGGAATTTGTGATCAACTTAAATGCATACATGTATCTCTCTTTCTCTCTCTCATTTCATTAACAAATTTTAACATAGTTGGAAATAGAGAGAGAAAGAAAATTGAAAGAAATTTGTTGAGACATTCCAAAATGAAAATGAAGAATAATAAAGCATTTATTAATAAAAAATAAGAATAAAATTGAAATATATATTTTTAATGCTTCATTAGATTTCTAAAACAACATATAAAAAGAGACCAAAAAAGTTAGAAAAATAAGACAAATAATAACGAATAGATGGAGTACTAATATATCTTCTACTAAAAGTCAACTGGTGAGTAAAACTATTGAGTATTCATTTAGATAGAAAAGGTAATATTTTGAAAAAAGTAATAAATGCAATCTTAATTTTATAAAACAACAAATAGATAAGAACAAAATTTTTTTCTCTAAAATAACACTTAAAAAAATGAAGGATATATATATAGGAGATTGCTAACCTCCACATCCATATTTGGATCTTAGTAACCTTTGCTCTTTCATTTAGACAAAACAATTGAGTAATTTTAATAAAGATATATTAATTTAGTAATAAAAAATAAAAAAATAATTGAGTAATTTTAATAAAGATATATTAATTTAAAATTTTTAAATCAACTTCATTCATTCTTTTTCATTTTCACAATAAATATACTTGTTAATGAAAGTAATCGATGGTAGTAATAAATTGATTATAATAACTTTTATTATTTATTTTCCAATAGAGAAGTTTTTTTTTCCAAATAAAAAAGCTGACTAATGCTTCTGACCCCATTTTGTAATAATGCTACTACCCTCACAATTGCACTATTACTAGAGAAGATTATTTGAAAAAAAATGGGTAAATCTTTTGATACCATTTCTCTATAATTCTGTCACCCACCCAATTCTACTTTGGTAGGACAATTACTTTACCTTTTTTTGTAATTAATCAAACGAAAGGATTGCAAATCATGTAGTATATAGGTGTGATATGATTTGTAGCAATATAATGAAAATTTATTTATTTTAGAAAAAAAAAGGTAAACCGATTGATTTATTATTATTTAATAAATTGAGAAAAATATTTTCATAAAGTATGATGAACTACTTACTCACATTCTCCTAAATAAATTCTATTTCTAATATTTTTATTAATATAAAAATAAAATGATCTCCACTAAATTTAATTAATGATATATAAATTTATTAATCTATATTATGATAAAATTAAAGATATAGTAGTTATTTTATTAATACTTTTTGAAAATTTTAAAGTTGAATTAAATAAAAAAATAAGTTATTTTTTAGGAAGTGTCAATTTTTTTTATATTAATTAATAACTTTGAACACTTCCCAAAAAAATTATATAAAAATTACTTTTTAAGAAATTTAACTTCTTATAAAAATTTATTTCTCGTATAAATCAAATCATTTTATATAATATTTTGAATTCCATCTCATGATATAATAAAAAAGAACTATAATAGAATTGAGTGACATTACTTTGGCTCATTTATAGCATTCCTTTCATTCTCTCTCTGTGCAGGTTGTGAGAGAATATTATTTTATTTGAAAAATGGGGTACAGATTTTTACAACATTTTGCAATAATGCTATTACTCTCACAAATCAATTTTGGTGCGATAACATGTTTTATTTTACCTTTTGATCTTAAAATATTATAATTAAATAAATTTTCAAAGTAATACCAAATGATTAAGATGTGCCAACTATTTTACACCGTTTAAGCTTTCCTTTCACATTTACTTTGATCTTAAAATATTATATAGCAGTCAGATAGACCCGGGTTTGCAATAATGCTATCCCACTCTTATTTCGACCGTGGTAGGACAAGAAGAGCTGAGAATTCAAAACAAACAGAGAAAAACAAATGAGTCCATGTGTGCAAGGGTGGCAATTTCTAACTCGATATGAACCTGACACGTTTATTTGGGTTTGGGTTGACACGTCAACCTATTTAAAATTTTTTATTAAATTTTTAATAATTCTAGTTAAGAAATAAATAATATTTTAATCATAAATATATATATATAATAAAGATATAAAATTATTTATTAAATAAAATAATAATAAAAAATTAAAATAATATTTTATTAATAATTAAAAATATCTTTTATAATAAATAATAAATAATTAAATTTAATAAATAATTTTATAATATATATTTTATTATTTAAAATTATTAAATAAGTTAAACGGATGATCGATAGATCAACATGAATAATATGATTAATAAATACGTCGACTTGAATGACACGAATTGCTACCAACAGATCATCAAAAGCACAATAAGCAACACTCAATTTCTCTGTGGTTGCCCAATAATTTAATTTGTCTCAATATGATGTATAAAATAATTAAAGGATTATATTTATATAAAATTTTTTAGGGACTTAATTGATTGGAAGTACCTAAATAACTTGATAATTAAATTCATAGTAAAATTCTTTGAAAATTTAATTTGATTCAATCAAAATTAATGAAAATCAAAATAATTATGGATTTAAATTTAAGTTACTATCAGTATAAATTATTTTTACATTACTGCCTATTTATATCTTCTATGTCAATAAAAAAAAGTTAAAACTTTTTTATTATGGTTAAAATTTTTTAATTATTTTTTATTTTTTAATTATCTCTTCCTTCTATTTATTGATAGTGTAAAATACTATACACTATTAATGAATCAAATTTAAATTCAAATTAAAACAACAAAATACTCCAGTAATTTGGGTCAACTTAACTAACATCATGCTTGAATGAGGGGGAAGGAAAGAAAAAAGGTGAAAATTTTGAATTTTGAATATTTCTCTTAGTTGGATTAAAAGAAAAAGAAGAGAAGAGAAAATGAAAAGTTAAAGTTTGTCATCAATATTATTTTTACACATAATTTTTATAATTTTCCATTCTTTCTATTTTTTTCTACATAAATTTTTTTTCTTTTCTTTAGTTTTCCGTTCATCGAACCATAAGGTAAATAAAGACTAATTTACATGGTGTTTTCTCTTGTATTTCTTACTTGACTTTTTAAGTCGTAAAGCAGATAAACTGTGCTTCTTTTAATTGTATCTCCTTGGAAAATTTCCACCTCTTTTGCATGAAGTATGAGCGCAAAAAATCCAAATATCACTTTATTTTTTATTTTCATTACAAAATATACTAGCACATATATGGCACCAAAAAGAGATTGAAATCAGTTCTATTTTTTTAAAGCATTGTAAGCTTGCATAACAAGAGTATATGAATCATGAAATTATGCTCTCTCTCTCTCTCTCTCTCTCTCTCTCTATATATATATATATATATATATATATATATATATATATATAAGATTTATGTAAAGTAACTCGCGTAAATTCTTGTTTTTTTAAAATGTTGCGCGCACATGTATACATAGATAGAGTTTGCCTAAAAATTATTTGTCACTAGTAGTAAAATATCTATATGCCATGTGTGCTTTGTTTTTAGAAAAGTAAAAAATGTAAAATCTTCTACTATTATGTAGTCTATATTATAGAAGCTTTTGTTTGGATATAATTCAAAAAATTTTGTATGCTTTTATAAATATTTTATAAAAACTTGTAATTTTTTATATAAAATTTATAATTTTTTTATAAAATCATGGAAGTATTTAGAATATTTGGGAAAATTTTTACATAAATATAAATAATTATTCATAAAACTCATAATTTTTTTTACAAATTTTGCAACATGAATAGAAATACGTACAACAAAAAATATTTAAGAATTTTATGAACAATTTATACAAAAACCCATATCAATATCTGGCTCTGTGGTTGACTCTGTCTCGAACTTGAGATTTTGAACTCATAATTCTTTTACAAATTTTGCAACATGAGCAGAAAATAGAAATACTTATAACATAAAATATTTAAGAATTTTATGAACAATTTTTGCAAAAACCCATATGAATGTTCTCCTTTTTCTTTGGCATGAGTACCAACAACCAGCTAATACAGAATTGCCATAATACATGGCACGGTTATCCCATGAAATTACTAGGAAGCCACATGCATGTGTACGGTGCTCTTCTTGATTTTGGACCAAACTTGCTTTTTGCGTTTCAGGTGCTTTATAAGGGGAATTCTATGGCATCTAAGGGGACTGATGCCCTCCCAATTTTTTTTTTGTAATCACAGGCGTCCAATAAATTATTAAGTTTTATTATCAATTAAAATTTATGAAAGTAGATATAAAGTTATAAAAATTATAAATAGGACCCACAAACAACTCAATTTTTTAAAAATAGAAAACCAAAAATAAAAAACCAAGGACATTTAAGAAAAGCTGGATGAGTTGGTTTTGGCTTTGTGAGCTGAGTTACTTGAGGTTTGTGGCTGAAGCATAGCAGGAGATTAGTGAAGGCATTCAAGGTTGGTAGCTGACGGTGACGGTGGAGGCTACAGCGAAGACTATGATGGCATCGTATGACTATCGGCGAGGTGTAGATGCGCATGTTAGCAGCGAGCTCTGTAATGTTTGAGGATGATGGGGATTAACAGCTAAGGGAGAGGGAAGCTACTGGAGGTTGGCTATTATTGTAGTAGAAATGCAGATTTTTGGGTGGGGGCATGAGAGAAGATCCAAATCAACAAACATACACAAAAAGGAAGATAGAGAAACAAAAAACTCTTTCTGTAAATCATTATTATATTAAAAATTTTTAATAATATAGTAAATAGATATAATTAGAAAAATTAAAAAGATACAAATTTGTATTGGAATGGCTTATCATTTTTGGTATGCTGTTTGTCCGATGCATCTGTTTCTGTTAGGTGTTTTGTCTATTGTTTGTCTATCGTATTTTCTCTGTTTTTGCTTTTGGCCAAAAAAAAAAAAAAAAGAAGAAGAACTTAGGTTCATTTTACAATTCTTCCTAAATTTATTTGTAAATTCTAAAATAATATGCACTAACCACTTTAACACATGGCAAATTCATATCATGATAGGTGCTCTGGGTGTTGAAACTCAGTCTTGTCCAAAGATACTGTAACATCCACCACCTATAAGTAATTAAAAGAGGGGGGGGGGTTAAAATGTTTAAAGTTTAAGGAGGTAATGTGTCCCGATGGTAAATTTTAGAGAAGAAAAGTGTATTTTCTTATAATTTTTTTTATAAGATATTTAATTTTTATAGGATTTATGATTTTCTATAAAATTATTAAGTAATTAAGATATAAATATAATTTTTATATAAATATCATAAAATTTTATAATTTTTTCATAAAGCTTACAAGATGATTAAAAATATTTGTTATAAAAAATTTCTTTAAGAACTCTACAAGAAACTTATAGAAATTATAAACTTCATATGAAAAATCATAAAAATATTGTCTATGTTTCTCTAGGGAGTACTCAGGAATTACCTATTAATTCCCGTGATGCAGCGCACTGTATTCCAGGAAATTAGTAAGAAGACTCATGATGCATAAAAAATTAAAAAAAGTTTGGCCATAATTCAAAACCTCAATCCGATATTAATTATAAAAATAATTTTTTTATCAAACATTAATCATAAAATTTTGGTTTTCAACTACAGTGAGAAAGGCAACTTCAATTATATAAAATTAATACAATAAATATCTGAATTAACAAATGTTTAATCCTCAGTTTTTTATGTTCGGATTCCCAATTGTTTAAATTTTCATCTGCAGCCTCTCCTTCATCAGCATTCATGAAATCACAAAATAACTCTTGTTATAAGGTTTATTTCTCCCTCCAACGTAATCATTCAAAATTCTCTTTTAGATGAAACGAATATTGTCTACACATTGATGGGACAGTCTAATTAGGGTTGGTTACAAGATGTAAGAAATCATATATAATAATTGAATTATATCATGAATCCTACCTATTATAAAATTTATATTGAATTAATTTACATTTGAACCATAACATTATATTGGATCCATAAATTAATAATCACTCTTATCATGAGTCTATATAATTAAAATGATACTTACGTTAAAATTTCTATGAATATATCACTTTCATTTAGTAGAAGATCAACTTCCCAACTTGTAGCTGCATTATACATAGACTTCCATATATCTATTTTGAATTTATGACAGATAAATTAGCTATAAATGTGATCTCATCTTTGTTGTTACCTTCCGAATCTAAAGAATACTGATCTTTAGAGAGTTGTTTGTTCTTCCAAATTTGTCTAGGGCCTCAAATTTAAATCATGAATACAAAGTTTAAAATTGCATTTGCAGCTGCAGCTGCAATGCATTTTTTCTCTACAGTTGCAGAAGTAAATAAACGGGCTATGATTACTGCAGTCATACAATTTTCCTTTGTTCGCACAAAATATTAATAAAATTTATATAATAATTATTCTAAATATAATATTTTATATTAATTCTTCTAATTTATTTAAATAACGGCCTATGATTACTGCAATCATACATATATTATTGTAATTACAAACCATAATTTAAAATCTTGGTATATAATACAAAATGCCCAAGATGCTAGTCATGATTGTTCTATGAATTTACTACGGAGCAACGCTTAACAGTTGTGCAACAATTCTATAAATTCAGTTCAATTTTTTTATTAAGTCCAGTGAAAATGAATAACTAATGAGCTGTGAGTACTATATATGTATAAACCTTATTCAATTAATGATTTAAATTTGCACATTTTATGTTAATTTCTAATATTAACATAAATAATAAATTTAAATTTATCTAAAATATTTTATTTTAAAAATATTGACGTTTGTTTGACATGAATTTTTTCAGTTGAATATTTATAACATAATTAACTATAAAAGTAAGCAAATTAAGAAATTTTCTATCCCAAAAAGTCTTAAAGGAGATAAAACCATAATAACTTTTCTCAATTAATAAATGAAGGTTAATTTTTATTTTTTTAATTTATTATTTTTCAAATTTTAAAAGAGAAAATTTTACAATTATGAAAAATTAATTAGTCATAGTTTGACTTATACAATTATGAAAAAAAAATAAAAAAGTGATCATAGCATTTTACAAACGTCCCTTTTTTGCCCAATATGTGATTTTAAATCTTGATGGTGATATTTCAAAATTATTTTCAGCCTAATTTTCAATCTTGGGAAAAAAAATTGTTCTATCTGACTATTTTTATCATTTTTCTAGTTAACGAGCTCAACAGCAGCTGAGAATCCAAAAACAACAAAGAAAAACAAATGGATCTCTATGGGAAAATACTAATTGTCCCGATGAATTGAACCCGAAACGGATATTTCTCTATCATATAATTATTTATGATATTTGATGTATATAATATAATAAATTTATAAGTGTATAATTTAATAATACTTAAAAAATCTTATGTAAAATGTATTAAATATTATGAAGTGAAATAAAAATTTAAATTTAAACTTGGGATAAGGTAGGGTGGGCATCATGATTTTTGTCTCATTCTTAAGGTTTTCTTTGTTTGAAAGTATTTTTGATGAAAAAATATTATTTAAATATATATTGATGAATAAGTAATATATTATTTATATTTATATTTTAAAAAATTATATATTATGCGAAGCAAATTATTCATTAAAAAAGATGAAATAACTCTTTTTAATTTTTTTATATTTAATATTAAATAAATGAATTAAATATTTTCTCATTATAATATTTCGTAACTACATTTTATAAAAAATATTTTTTATTGAAATAAATAGAAACTACAATTTGAAATGGGATAAAATTTCACCCCATCCTCGTTCCCGCATGACACAAAATTTACCCATCTCCATAGTTCACGTAACAATACCGCAGAAATCCCAAACTTGAGTTGAATGGTTACCTCTAAGGAAGAAAAAATTATGCTATACTGCTAATTAAGTGATAAATTGATGTACTATTACATTTAATTGTAGATTAAATTTATATTTTTAAAAGTTAAATTTTGTATATTTTATGATGTCATATCACAGACAAATCTAATGATATACGATTATGTAATATACAATATAATTTTCCTATTTCTAATTGTCACGTTAAAATCCAATATTACAGCTGTACTTCTGCTAATTGTTAAAATGATAGATTAGTAATGGAACTTGATTGAATAAAATTAAATAATTACAGGATATATTGATATAAAATTTTTGAGGGACTTAATTGATCATTGGACGTAGATAAATAACTTGATAATTAAATTAATAGTAAAATTCTTTGAATAATTAAATTGAAATTCAATCAGAATTTTTGACAAACCAATACCAATGTTTTGTCAAGAAATGGAAGAAACTAAACGCTACAGTAATTTGGTCAACTTGACCAAGTAAAGATCAATTTCCATAGGAAGTTTCATGGTGTTTCTTCTTGTATTTTCTGGCATTAAGCAATGATTATACTTTCCTAATAATGTTTACACTTGACTTTTTAAGTCGTGAAGCAGATAAACTATGCTTCTTTTAAATTGTTAGTTCTATCCCTTTGGAAAATTTCCACCTCTTTTTGTATGAACTATGAAGTACGAACGCATAATATCCAAATATAACTTTATTTTTATTTTTTCTTACAAAATATATATACCAGCACCTATATGCCACTAAAAAGTGACTGGAACCAATTCTATGGTTTTATAAGTGATGGTGTTTTATTACATAAATATAATTAAATATGACAATCAAGGAATGAAAACATATTTCCCTCTATTTTACTTTCAAGTTTTAATGGAACTTTTTGTTTTAAACCATCGGGTATGGAATTGTTTAAATGAATTGAAATTTGTGGATTGAAGGACTTAGCCTCCATAATGAAGGCTCTGAAAATCGCGGGTTGTAATTGCCTTGGTTTGTGAAAGCTTGCGGTCCACCTGAGCTGGTCTATAAACTAACCGGATAGCTTACAATTTTTTTTTTTACATTTCTAATTCTAAATTTTATATATGTTTATACTTTCAATTTATATAAAATTATACTCATAATTTTCATTTTCAATTATATAGAATTGTATCATAAATAATTTATAGTTAATCTATGACTTATTTTTTATGTTTATATATAAACTTAAAATATATTATAACTAATTCATGAATAAATTTGTGGTACTTTTAAATTATTTTATTTTTTATTATTTAAAAATCAAAATTTCTATGTAAAAAATTAAAAAAAAAAAAACTCCGCAAGTCTAACTTGAATCCACAAAGATAAGATTAAAGCTTTTATATTGGAGGCTCCCAAAAAAAAGAAAAAAAGAAAACCAGACAAATTCAATCCGGCTCATTTAATTACTGACCCATGCTAGTTTGCGAGCCGGCCTGGCTTATCTGTTCCCCAATTCTAATCCAGTATATCTATCCAGACTAGTTTATCGCACTTTATTAGAAATTTAAAATGCAGCGTGGCTACTTCTTGGAAAATTGCAAAGGGATGAAAAAATGCCACTATTATAATTTCCCCCCCCCCCCCAAAAAAAAAGGGCTACTATAAGTCTATACGTATGGAAATTATAAATGGGGAAGAAGATGATTACAACAATAAAAAGAAATGAAAGGTATGGAGGATGAAAGGAAATAATTGATATATTATTGTACGAAATTTGATTTTATAAAAAAAATTTAATATATAATTAAATTTAATAATATATTAGTATATTATTATATTGGTGGTGTAGAAAATTTGTAATTTTTTAATAAGATTTTTAATTTTTTAAAATTTTGTTAGTATTTGAAAAAAAAAGTTAAATTTTTTACATACATATCATAATTTTTTTTATAAAGGAAAATTCTATGGTGCCCCCAGGATTTCTAAATTTTGGGTAGTGTGACATAATCTCATCTATTGGATGAGATTATCAAAAACTTGAATATTCTCATTCAATGGATGAGATTGTGTCACACTACTCAGGAATGAAAAAATGCCACTATTATAATTTACCCAAAAAAAAAAAGGGCTACTATAAGTCTATACGTATGGAAATTATAAATGGGGAAGAAGATGATTACAACAATAAAAAGAAATGAAAGGTATGGAGGATGAAAGGAAATAATTGATATATTATTGTACGAAATTTGATTTTATAAAAAAATTTAATATATAATTAAATTTAATAATATATTAGTATATTATTATATTGGTGGTGTAGAAAATTTGTAATTTTTTAATAAGATTTTTAATTTTTTAAAAATTTTGTTAGTATTTGAAAAAAAAAGTTAAAATTTTTACATACATATCATAATTTTTTTTATAAAGGAAAATTCTATGGTATCCTAGGATTTCTAAATCTTGGGTAGTGTGACATAATCTTATCTATTGGATGAGATTACTAAAGATTTGGGTAATCTCATTCAATGGATGAAATTGTGTTACACCACTTAGGGTTTGAAACCTCTGGGAGTACTGTAACACTTTCCTTTTATAAAATCTTACAATTTTTTGTAAAATTTACGGCAGTAAAAATCATCTCAACAAAAAAATGTTTAAGAACTCTATAAAAAATTTATAAATCTATATAAAAATATTGAAAAAATCATGTCAATATTTTTTTAAGGAAATTACCAAAGAACCACTATGCCCAAGGTGCAGGGCACGGGCATTCCATGAAATTGCGAAGAAGCTCCATTCATGTGTACGATACTTTATACTTCTCCCCACGTTGGGCGAAACTTGCTTTCTGCTTTTCATCATATGCGACGCAACTTCATATTTGCTTCCCATCCTGGCTTTTATGTACACTTAAGTCCACTTCTCTTCTCTTCCCTCATATAAAGCAAATCCAATCTGCTCATTTTTCATTGCCAAACTTTCGTGTATTTTTCTTCTTCTGAATTCACTGTACTGCTGTAGCTGCTGCGCTTGATTCTTGTACCAATGGCTTTTCATCTCAAAGACGAAATGACTTCTTCATCCTCTTCCACTGCTACTTGCCCTCCTGATTCTGCTCCTCCTTCGTCTAATTCTGTTTATCATCCTGAAATCAAATATGAGGTCTTCCTCAGCTTCAGGGGTACAGATACTCGAAATGGATTTCTGAGTCATTTGCTTATGGAACTATCTCGAAAGAAAATTGAGTATTTTGTAGATGATGAGAAGCCTGAGCAAGCAGATGAAATATCATTAGCTCTTCTCAGTGCGATTGAAAAGTCTGAAATTCCACTGGTGGTGTTCTCAGAAGGCTATGCTGATTCAATATGGTGCTTAAAAGAGCTCGAGCAGAAAATACAATGTATGGAAAATCAAAAGCAGACTGTAATACCTATTTTCTATAAAGTAGATCCTTCAACTGCGCGCCATCAAAGAGAGAGCTACAAAGTTGCATTTGAGAAACATAGTAAAAGATTTGAACAACATAGGCTGCAATAGTGGAAAACTGCTCTCAACAAAGCAGCTAACTTATCTGGATTTGATTCATCAAAATACAAGTAAGTGTTTTAATTATTGTAATTGTATATAAGTGGCCTTTCAAACATCCAAGTATTAGTCTTTCTTTTACTGGTAATTTAGGTCTCTCTTTGCACTTAAGACTTATCCAAGCTGGACTCGCAACCTTTAACTCCATTTCATTACATGCATTCTAAATAGTGTTATTAACTAAGTAAACTTCTTAGCAGTTGCTAATCCCATCTAATTCACTTTCCCTTACTACATTTTTACTGGTAGTAAATTGCTACTTTGTCTATTCCTGATCTTATTGATCTAGTGCCCTGTCTCATTTCTCTTCTTAACTGATTCTATTCATTCATCACATATATTATAAGTATTATAATTATTTTTTTTAATACAATTATGTGTTCTAATTAATATTTGCTACATATATTTAATATTATGATATAATTACTAGTTTTTTTCTTATTTGCTATATACATAGCACAAGTATACACATTTACCAATTTTGTTTAATTAATTTGCTACAAGAATTTACTTTTAGAATTGATTGTCTATATTGTTGACTTGCTTCCATGAGAGACTTTATCTTTGTTAAAATAAATCAATTTCACAAGAAATTCAATGACTTTTATTTTTATTAGTCATACATATACTTCAAGTTTTCAACCAAATGGTTAAGCTTCAAATACATATATAATATTGTCCTCAAATTTCTAATATTTGCTCCTTTTATGTGTGATACATGTAGGACCGAAGCAGATTTCGTTATAGAGATTGTCCAGCTAGTGTTCAAGAGGTTAAGTATGACAAGTCACCAAAGTGATCTAAAAGGGCTTGTTGGAATTCAAAAACATATTGAAAGCTTGGAACCATTGCTGTGCAGAAAGACAAAAGATGTTTCTATTATTGGAATTTGGGGCATGGGCGGTAGCGGTAAAACAACTATTGCTGAAGTTTTATTTAACAGATTGCATAATAAATTTGAAGGAAGTCACTTTCTGAATGTAAGGGGAGGGTTGGATGGACATGCAAGAGCACAGGTAAAGGAGAAGCTTCTTTCCAAGCTTTTAGGTAAAGATCCTGACATTGTCATGCATAATGGTATCCTCTCTGATTGTCAAAGAAGGCTTCGTCGTAAAAAGGTTCTTGTTGTTCTTGATGACACCAATAGTTGGATGCAGGTAGAAATATTAACTGGAGGGCCTGACTGGTTTGGACCAGATAGTAAAATCATTTTGACAAGTAGAAATGAAGACATCTTCATCCAGAAATGTCATATATATGAGGTCAAACCACTTGGTTTTGCAGAAGCTTTCCAACTTTTTAACTTGAAGGCCTTGCTCGAAGATCATTCTTTCAATGTAGAAGAATGGAATGAACTTTCAAGACAGGTGGTTACGTATTGCAAAGGCAATCCCTTGGCTATAAAAGTCTTAAGTTGCCTTCAATGGGGCAGAGATAAAAATGAATGGAAAAGCAAATTGATCAAGCTTGATAAAATTCTTGATCCAGATATTCGAAATCCACTACAATTAAGTTATGATGAACTAGATGATGAACAGAAAGATATTTTTTTATATCTTGCATGTTTCTTCGACCACTTTCACAATAAAGAGCAAATAATATCACTGCTTCATGACGATGAATGCCATACGACTGATGGGCTAAAAGTTTTGCAAGACAGAGCTCTTATAACCATTTGTAGTGAAGGTAAAATATCTATGCATGATTTGATTCGAAAGATGGGACGTGACATTGTTCAAAGAAAATGTCTGAAAAATCCAGGCCAGCGTAAACAACTGTGCAATGCTGATGATATATATAAAGTCCTCACAAATAAGTGGGTAAGAATTATTAAAAAAAAAATTGTTCAAAATGCATTAAATTTTTCTTCCCGCATCAATTAGTATACCACTGATATGTTTTCACTGAATTATTGTTTGCTTCTTTTCTTGGCAGGGGACTGAAGAAATTGAAAGTATAAACCTAAATAAGTGGGAATTGAAAAAGGATCTTCACTTAACACCTCAATCGTTTGCTAGGATGGACAATCTTAAACTTTTGCGGTTTGACTTTGGAGTGTATGCTCCTAAGGAAGATTTTATACTGCCAGATCAGCTAAGATTCATTAGTTGGGATAGCTACCAGTTGAAGTCTATTGATCCCTTGAGATCTTGTCTGGATAATCTAGTTGAACTTCACATGACACACAGCCGCTTGGAAAAATTATGGGATGGAATCCAGGTACGCTATAAAGCTAAACTTGCAAAAAATATTGTCATTAGATTACATTAATTTAGAGGATTAAACAGGAATGACTATTATGTTTACTGAGGCGTTTGATTACAAAATATTTTAAGCCATGCTGAAAAACTTAAATTAGGCCAAAAATCTGGTGAAATTGAAGATAAATAATCACCCTAACGTGTAATCTAACATCAGTGATGATGGAAAAATCACCCAAACACATGATATGTTAGTACATATGTATCTGCCACAAGATATGTATATGTGGCAAAGTCTTTTTTTTTTTAATTTTTTGAATATTTCATATTTGCATAAATAATAAATACTGATATGTGTTGACTTTAAAACTATTAAAGTAGTATGTCATAATAAGATATGTAATTTTTTTTAAGAGTAAATAATCCATTAAATATATACACAAAAGGACCTAGGATTAAATATGGAATACAAAAAATGACAAAACCTTCCAAAAAAAAATCAAATATCACTTAAATTAAAGACTCTCAACATAATAAAATATATATGTACATGGGATATATATATATATATTAAACATATATATCGATTTTCTAAGAGAAGAAGCATCTTTAACTCGCATTATTCGCATTATTGGCTTCTTTAACGAGGAATTGTCATTTGTTATTGTCTTTATAATTAATTTTCTCTTTGATTGTCTGAATCTAGTGTAAAAATAATGAGTGTGTGTATTAAATAATTCATCCCTTTCTAAAAAATAAAAAATAAAAAACTTTTACTTGCATTAGTAATATATAATAAGAAGGATAAATATAAAGTCACAGTACATTTTTAACTACATATATAATAGTACTGTAATCGAAGAATCTTAACAACTAATTTTAAAATAATAGTACATTGTTTTTTTTAAACTTCTGGATTGTGTATGAAAATTGAGGCTGCATCCTATTCATCGCACGCGTACTCAAGTTCCTTCTACCTTTTAGTGTAGTACTACCTGAACATTGTTTTTCTATTTTCTTATTAACTAACATTTCTTCAAATATTTTTCTTAAATAATAAAGATAAAAAATCTATTATGATCTCTACAAAATTGAATTTTTATCAATTTCATCTCTAACTAAGAATCTATATCAATTTGGTCCTTATAAGGTTAAAATTCCTAAATTTTAGTCCTTCCATATAGTAATTCAATATTTTATCTCATGTATTAAAGTACTAAAATTTGGGGTTTTTAATTTTATAGGGACTAAATTAATATAAACTTTTAGTTAAGGATGAAATTGATAAAAGTTAAATCTTATTGGGGTTAAAATAGATTTTTAGTTAATAATAAATTCTAATCTAATATATTGATTTACAAGGAAAATCCAATTGAAATTATTAATTTGATTAAATAAATTTTAAGTCCTAGTAAAAAATCAAATTTTCAGTGTTATAATATTATTATATTTATATCATCACATCATCTTTTATACATAAAATTGATATCATATAATTTTTAAAAAGTAAATTTAATATATAAAATTTATTAAATTTACAAAAATTAGTTCAAATTTACATGTGAAAAATATGTGACAAATCAATTTAGATTTAGTGACATGATTGCAACTGTAATTGTTGTATCTGACAGTTCAAATACATGAGACTTAGTACATTTTCATAGAGTTTGTACTAATTAATGATACGATGCAATAGTTAACGTTACAATAGATCTAAATCCTTGACAAATAAACTTAAAATAATATCATAATTTTTATTTAATTTCATTAAAAGGACACTTAATTTAATAAAAAGCAAAAATAGAAAATTCAAGAATTTTTTTGTGGAATTTAAGGTTTTAGTTTTAAATTTAAAAAAAACGTTTGGTGGATCGGAAGAGGAATTTTTTAACATCTTCGTTAAATATTAATATAGCAAAGAAAATATAATATACTATATTTATTAGATTAATTCATAAATAATATTTGTAATTAATTTAAAATTTAATATGTATACAGCAGGTAAATGAAAATCTTTCTTTCGGAGAAAAAATTGTATACAAAATTAAAAAAGGGAGTACAAGATAAAGCCTATAAATGTCCAATTTCTCTGCATTTTCAACTTTATTTCTTTTGCAATAATAGAGTAAGAATCCCTATCAAGCTTCATAAACTATATTAATTTTTTTGTACTTTTATTTATTAAATATTATTAAAATCATGTTTAAAATTAAAGGTGTTTTGTCGCAATTTTTAATTAAAGATGTGATATTTACACTGAAATCTCATGCTATATTTATTTTGATAAAAATATTTTTTATAAGAATAATTTTAATTACTTTTATTTGTAATTAAAAATATTAAAATAATAAAAAATTCATATAATGTTACATATCTAGGATATTATAAGAAAAAATATTATTTTAAAGCCCTAGTACTTTTCCTTCTACAATAGCATCATTCAATGTTTTATTAATTATAATTTATATAAAATGATATTTTTTCATTTATATATAAATAAATAAAATTTTCATATAAAAATATCATTTAGCAAAACAATACAACTTTACAAGAATTTGTGTAAATTTTACCTTGAAAACTACATGTAAATTAAACTTTTTCCATTTTATGTATATAAAATCAACCACGTTTTCTGAATTAGTCAATACCGAATGTCCATAATGCGCTTGCCTATTCTATGAAGTTACGGGAAAGCGCCATTAAATGACAATCTTGAAAATTTCAGCCAAATTTTCTGGTTATTTAAAATTTTAAACCATGCGAACTTCAACAACTACGTGCACATGTATCTGCCTCCCTTCTTCAGTTAAATAATAAATCTCTCGCCATTTTTTTTTTTGTGATATTGGAACATGTAACACAATTCAAGTCGACTGAAAACTTTTTTTTTTTGGGTAACGGGAAACATCTTTTTTAGAAATAGAGAAGTCCTTCGTTAGCACGGGAGATTCTTAGGTGATAATATGAGGTGAAGTTAGAACAAAAATGATAAAACAGATTGAATATTACTTATTAAACATTTATATGAATTTTTTTGATAAAATAAAGAAATTGTAGGGAGAATTTTAGAATTTTCTCAACTTTGGAGTGGCTAAAATATATTATGTCCCCTTGGTTTTAGAATCAAGTTATCGCTTAAGCTTTAAAATTTAACATTTAAATCCTTATAATTTTAGTTAAAATGAAACCGTTATCTTTGTTATTTGTTTCAGTGAAAAGAAAAAAAAAACTGTTAATATTTGTCGCCTATCAATTTGCACACATTAATTTTATATACAGTTGTATTTTTTGTCTTTATTTTATCCATCACCATGATTCATCCTTCGTCTATTATGTTTAAATGAACTTTTTTATAGTAGTCTATAGTTGCAATTTTTTCTGTATTAATATTGTACGTATGTTGTCCAATATTGAAAAACAAAAAGAATTTACATAATTTTTTTATTATTGATGAATATAAATTTAGATTATACATTTTAATGGTAAATATGAAAAATGTAAGAATTGACAAGTGTTGTTTAAAAATTTCTCGTATGTTTATTGACTAAATTTATTTTTGTAAAGTAAACAATATTTGGTTCAGTATTCACCACTTTCTATTGATTTAAGCCATTATCAATACATTAAGTGATGCAAAAATAATTATTGGTAAGTTAACTTCATCTATTATTACCTGTAATATTATATTATATTTTAACTAAAACCTAATATAATTCATATTATTTAATGGAATAACATGAAACATGTAAAATGATTAATTTTTGAAGCATAAAATATTTATTTCACTGCAAAAGAGGAAATTTTCTGGCATTTTCCTGCTGTCAATTTACATACATTAAATTTATATTCCGTTTGTATTTTTATCCTTATTTTCATCCCTTACCCTGATTCATCCTTTTCTGTTATGGTTATGAAAGATCCTTCTCTAGTGTTTCCTAGATAGTAACCCCTTTTCTGTCGTCATTAATTTTGGTCTATATCTTGAGTTCATAGCATGTTGTAAGTTGTTATTTTCCTTTATAGTCTAATATGCCTTTTTTTTTAAGGTTGTTTGCTTACAAATTGGTCTTTTTTCCTTGCCTGGTCTATTGCCTTTAACTATATATATATTTTTTTATCATACATTAAAATAGCCATGCTTAAATATTTTGAAACTTATAGAGCTCTAGAAGTGAAAATTTTGTTGAAGATGAAAATAATTTGGATGTATTTGAAGGATTTAAAAATTACATGCAAGTATTGAGTGAATAAATGCTAAAAGGAGTAGTTTATTACTCATTGTACCTTTTTTTAAATTAGAGATGCGGTTTTGATGTTAATCAGTTTACAGTATATACATATTGTAGGTACATATTATAATCATGTGATTTGATTTTACTTGTCACAGGAGCTTCCAAGTCTAAAAGTTATTGACCTTTCATTGTCACAGTATTTGATTGAACTTCCAGATTTGTCCAAGGCTCCTAAACTAGAATCTATCAATCTCTATTATTGTATAAGTTTACAGCATGTTCCACTTTGGCCGTCAACATCAATCATGCAATATGTGTTAACAACCTGGCAACACTTACTAGAATCTATCATTCTCTGTGATTGGGGAAGTTTACGTCATGTTCCACTTTGGCCGTCAACATCAACCATGCCATATGCGTTACCGTCCTTGCAACACTTGAACTTGAGTATGTGTAGCAGGATATCTGAACTCCCCGGCAACATCGGCCTATGCTTACCATCCTTGCAACACTCAGACTTGACGGGGTGTGAAGGCATATCAGAACTTCCAGGCAACATCTGTCTATGCTTACCATCGTTACATTCACTGGACATAACCGAGACCAGCTTGAAGGCCTTGCCAGAAAGCATTAGGCATCTTACAAAGTTGACATCACTGCGTATCCGTTGTTGCAAGTCATTTGAGGTTATACCAGAAAGCATTAAGCATCTTACCAAGTTGACATCACTAGATGTCTATTTTTGCACGTCACTTAAGATAATACCTGAGCTTCCACCATCCATTGAAAGTCTTAATGCCACTGGATGCCATTCGCTGAAGGAAGTACAATTCTCTTCAAATTCAATGCATCCGTCTCACCAACAAAATGGACTCTTTATTGAGTTAAGGTATACCGACCAATTGGGTGAACATACACTGGAGAAAGTTGCAGAGCATTACAAATGCTCAACTGAAAAAATGATATCAAGTGGCTGAGAGAACAGTAATGCTACATTGAATTTTTCAGGAAGCAAAAGTTCCAAAGTGCTTCAAAAGCTGTTGCCCAACAAATGATTCAGTATCAGTTCCTCTCAATTTGCCTCTCAATTCCAAGGCAATGGCCTTCATTTTTATTTTCTTAGAGATGGGAGGAGTGACTGCGGTGACCTTAGCATTAAGTGCCACATCGAATTAAGCAATGTGAAAGACACAATTCATATGCGAGAATACAAATCCGGTAAAACACGGTTATTTAGGAGAACTTGTGTTTCTGCAGTACGAGGGCTCCTTAAGTCTCGAGATAATGGAGGAACTTTCTAGAATCAAAGCCTCAGACACCACCGATGTTGGAAATATAAAAGTTTGGTTTGAACTTTTGGACGATGAATCCTACTGTGGGAAGGTAAAAGTAAAAGAGTGGGGGGTATATTGCATCACATCTTCTGAACCATAGAGTCTCTTGGAACTCGGACACCAAAGATGTGTAGATATGACATTTCATAACATTCATTGTGTCTAAATAACATTGTTTCAGGAATATGCTTGTTGTGAATCTGTAGTAATTAACATTGTTTCGAATCTTTTAAAGTCAACCAACGTTATTTATTTTAAATTACAAATGAGTCAATTTGGATTTTACTTATACAATTATAAAAAGAGATAGGATAAGTGATAACAACCTTTTACAAATGGCCTTTTTCTGCTCTGTGTGTGTGTGTTTTCATTTTTCATAAGATAGTTTTCAAGTAAAGTAATGTTGAACTCGGCCAATGTTCGCAAACAATAGTGTATTTCATTGCGTCCTGCACTCTGATCCCAACAATATTGTTTGTACTTTTTTATTCTCATTTCTTCACTTATTGTTTTTCTGATATTCTCCACAAGAGAAAATTAAATTTCACCAAAATCTCACACCTTTTATTAGATCAAAGCCACCAATTGTATAATAAGAGGTCTTCCACGGAATATCATCCCTGCTTAATCCATATTAAACACTCCACTCCTTTTTATTTTTATTTTAATTATATTTGTTTTTCCATACCACCAAACAAAATGATGTTATAGATGTCATTAAATCTTGATCTTTTATCTTTATGGATTCCATCACTTTTTTGTTAAAGCCTACCAAAATGAAAAACCAAAAATTAAGATTATAGGTAGCATTACTTTTTTAGTGTTTCTTTTTTAAGTCTCCGTCCTTTTTTTGCACGTTTTGTGCAAAGAAATCACACAATTCAATATAACATATACGAAATCTTCATGTAATATGAATCGCAAATAAGAAGTCTAGAAAAAATCTTTTTGAAGAATAAAAGTGATTTTCCTTGAAGAAAAATACTAATTATGTTCTTAAACTGACAAAACTTGGTTATTGAATAGACTTTTTTTAATACATATCAATACGTTTCTCAGTTTCTTGACAAGAGTTGGTTATTTATTTCATTTTGACCTTTTATTAGATTTGTTTCAAGATTAATTACTAGTTAATTGGTGAACAATAACATAACACTCAAACAAAAATTTCTCTAGACAATATATTCATCAAGAAGAAGAAAAATTCTTTATATTGTACAATTTAATTGTGGCCAAATAACCTTGTTTCACAAATAAGCTCGCATTGGAGTAATTTTATAACCTATCATTTTAAATGCAATTAGTGCATGATTTTTTTTTTGTCTGAAAGAAAGAATCTCCACATATGGATGTGAGATTAGTAATTTCCTATATATATGTAAGTATATATATAATTTAAATATGCAGTTATAATGTAATATGAAGATAATGAATTAATGAAAAGATAATGGTTAACATATATGCCATAAACTTCATTCAAATTACCGATGAGATTTAAATTTTTATATACTACATTAACTTTACTACAAGTTAAAGTAAAGTGAGAAATTGCCCATTATTTTTATAGTTCTTTATGATTTTTTCTCTTGGTGCTAACTCTTACCCCTCCCTCAGGGATAGTAGAAATAGTTCAAACTATTAGACAAATCCTAAATATAATAGAAGATGTGAAATTTTCAAAAAATATCATGTCACTTTAATAGCTCTCGATAGCAAAATTAACTATTTATTAGGATATTATATGTGCAAATATAACACAACTCACATAGTATATATCAACAGTGTCAAGAGAATTTATTTATGAATTTTCTTCTTCTGTTTCTCCTACGTCTGCTCCCACTACCTACTATTTCTTCAGTTTCCTCTATTTACAATAGAAGATGATATCTTTCTTAAGCAGCTTTGAAGACAGTCATATTGATTTTCATTGCCATAATATTAAAATCATTGATTTATCAAGACATAATTGGGGAGAGTGGTACTAAAATTTTAAAATTATAATAGAACTAAAAATTTTCCTCGTAAAGAAGTGGGTGGTACCGGTCACATTGGACTGAATTGAAACCCAAATGAAAGTGCAACTGCCATCAAATAGATGGAAACTTTGAAATTGATAGTAGATTTCCACTTCATTTGTCTATATCCATGCAGTGAAATAAAAGCTATTAGCTAGATCATCTTTAGTAATTAAAAGGAAAAGTTGGCAGATCAAAATAAATAAAGAAGATCATAATGTGTTACATGAATCTATTTATAATTTTCTGTGAGAGTTTCTAATAAAGATATATCCAAACATAGGGTTGATTTCTATGCTACTCCAACCAAAATAAATAAATAACAAATATGAATTAAATGAATAGGTAGAATATGGACAAACTAAGATAAAGACCACGTTTTTTAAGGGTCTTCCAAGTAAATGTCCAATTAATTCCACTGTAACTGAAGTAGTATTAAGATAAAGTTGGCTCATAATTTCAAACAATAATATTTTTCATTGCTTCTTTCTTCGATCTAAATTCATCAATTATGTTTAATGGGTTAAATAGATGGGTAAAATGTTAATCTATTAATAAAAGGATCATTCTTGATACATTTATGAAGGATCATTCTTGATACATTTATGAATGTCTATGAATATTCATTATCTATCAATCTTAATATTTTTCATTCAATAATTAAAAAATATGAACAAAGTAGTTGTTAAAAATTTGACTATACATTATGAATATCTTATTAATTATTTTTTATTTTTTCCATTTTTATTGGTATTATAAAATAATATATCTTAATTAATTTATTTTTTAGATAATGCTAAAAAAGTACTTCTTATTTTAATGTTACTTTTTGAACAGATTCTAGATATGGCAAAAAAATTTACCTTCTGCTTGGTTCAGTAGAAAATCAAGTAGAAAAGTACAAAAAAACAGTGAAATTCTCCTACTTGGCTCTAAGTAGAAAATATAGAAGAAGATAAGTTGGTGTAGAAAACATACAGTGGGTCTCACCAAATTTTTTTCACCTCAAATAAGTGGGGAAAAATTGGAGAAGTTTTGCACAGTGCTAAGATCTTGGTCCTCTTTGCACTACCCTCTCCTCCACTTGCTACTATGTCTCCTCCAACTCACTGCCACTCTTGGCATTTCATTCAATGAAGTCACTAGCACTGTTTCTGGTTGGAGCAGGTTATAGATCTAGAGTTTTCTCCAATTGTTGTTCGATAGACATCTTCTCTTTTTATAGTAGTTAATAGTAGATCTGTGTGGTTTCTCTGATTGCTCTTCCCCGCTGCTAGAGGCCACTATCATGATCATGGGGTGACAATTTTGGGAGTTTGAGTTCCCTTCTTTCATCAAACCCCTATGCTTGTATTGATTTTCGTTGAGTAATGATTATTATTGTTATTATTGTTGTTCCTATTAGGAGTCATATTTGATTTGTATAAGAAATAAATTTTCATTAGAGATTACACTTGCTGGGCGAAATTTCTATGTGATCTTTACCTCAAATTTTTATGAGTAATTATTTGATATTAAGCTACTAATACTGTTATAGCCTTAATTTAGTCTATTTTTAGAAAATTTAATTTTGGACAACTTAGATAACAATACCAAAATACATAAATTCTTGTTCCTTTAATTTTGTCATAAAAAATTTATATACGAGTAACCATAATTATATCCATTTATCTTCTGAGTTAACTTTTCTAACATATTTTATTGAATTTCATGTTGGTTTGTTTCTATTATTTTGTTGTGTTTTTGTTAATTAAGATGACTACTAATAAGAAAATGAAGGTTACATAATATAGAATTAATCTGTATAAAATGATATTTATATTATATTATATTATTTACTTCATAAGTGGGTTGATATTAATTTTATATAAGTTTGAAGTATTGATACTGTATAAAAAAATTTACATCTTCTTGATAAGTGGGTTTATAATAAATTTATATTATTTACTTAAATTTATATTTTAATGATAAAAAAATTGAACACAACATTTTATATTAAAAAACATTAATATAAATTTTACTTAAAAAATAAGCTTGATATTATTTTATATTATTTTCTTAAATTTACATTTAAAAGAAGTAAAAAAAATTAATCCTCCTATATCTTTCTCCTCTCTCTTCTCTCACAATCAAACACATTTTCTCCTCTATTTTCTCTCCCCCATATTTTCTCTTACAAATAAGCATACCTAGGAAAAATAACTTCTTCCAACTTTTCTTTCTCCTCTATTTTCTTTCTCCCTTATTTTCTATTATAACCAAGCAAAGGCTTAAAGTTGGAACATTATTGTGCTGTCAGCAATCAATATCGGAAACGTTGTCTTGCTACTGACAAAGTGGCAAAGTATTACAAAATTTGGTATTTTTTGATAAAAATATTAAATACTGTTCTTTTAAAAAAAGATAAAAAGAAAATATTGCGAGCAACAACGGACAAATATTTAGACATAGTGTACGTAATGTAGTTAATAATAATAATAATAAAAATTTACTATCGCAGGTGACATGCTTAAAATTAACATTGAATTACAAGAAATCATAATGTCAAAAAATGATAATATATATTTTGATAGAAAAGAGTAAAGTAATCAATTAGAAAATCAAAATTTCAAATTAAAAAAAAGGCAACAAGGCCATTTTTTAATCACATTTATTCAGCTATATATATGGTTTGGGTATAATATGTAGCCAATTTTTGAGGGAAAAAAAAGAAAGGAAAATGTGACAATACAAGATAATTTATTTTTAATTTATTAGTGCTTTCAATTTTGTTGTGTGGATAAAAAAATTCACTTACATAACTAAAAAATAAAGATAAATTATAATTAAAATAATAGCTAAAATATGATTTAGGCTTATAACAATATAAATTATAATTTAAATTCAATAGTAAAAAATATTTTTTATTTTGGCAATAAAACATGGCAGGATTATAATGGTATGAAAAATAATTGCAATAAAAATGACAAAATAAAATACTATAAAATAATAATAATTAAATGAATAAATTGATGGATTGGATTTGACTCTTTATGTATGGGTCACACATATAAAACATTTAATTAGGTCATAAACGGTAAATGAGTCATTATCAGTCATCAAATCTTTCCATTTGCCAAGCCTAATATGCAGCATGCCTAGTATTTTTGATAGAGTTTGAATTTGGTTTATTATTAATGTAAAACATTTTATATTATTAATGTAGAAATTGATATGACATTAATAATAATAATAATAATAACAATAAAATTTTCAACAATAGTATAGAAACTTTAATAATTTTTAATAAGGTGGCAATATACAGCTTAACAGTAGAATAAAGTTGATTTTATAATAATCGGATCAAAGTTAATCATTTATAAACAATAATGTCATTAGTTAGTCATGAGTGTTGGCAAGAAATCATCTTAACTAAATTTGTTTCTCCAGTTAAAAATTCGGCCAAAAATCTTGAATATTTTCCCATCAAGTTAGCAATATTAGATTTTGTTTGTTATTAAAAACATTCTTTAAAAATAATATTTATTTAGTTAAGCACCCTTAATTCAAGTGGTATTTGATATTCCTTAAAAAGTTTATACATTCATCTAGGTTCAATTATTGATTTTTGCATTTGTGCGCTTAGGTTTAACCACAACTACTGTTCACAAAATGACATTTACTTATATTAAATAAATAAGTTTTATATCATTTGCATGTTTTGTGACTGGAAAGAAAAATGGAACGTGATACTATGGTAATAAAGACAAATAAAAGTTTCTCCTTAAGATGTTATTTCCTATCATATTAATATTTAATAGGTAAAATGGTTTTTGTTTCAATACTTTATAATTATAAATATAAATAAATAAAAGTATTTTTTTGAAAAATAAATTCTGTACATTGATTTACAGACTGTATATCTAATGAACTTATCCACAATTATGTTTGGAAGTATTCCTTTGCAACAAATAAAATTGTTTCATGAATATTCTTGCGTGGCAATAAATTTTATAACCTGTCGGTTGTGAGTATATGTAAGTCCAATAAGTGCTATTATAATTATAAATATATACAAATTACTTCTTCCTTCTTCTTCACCTACTGGATGCTGTAATACGTCAAAGGTAGCTGGGCTTTGCAAGACATCATCATGCTACTTTATTCGGAAGTATGTCATTTCAATTCCTTTATCTGTTCTTGGGTGGGATTAGTTGGCCACTAAAATTTAAATATAATTATAAATTTAATTCTATCCTATTTATAATTATATGAGGTATAATTACATATTATTAATTAACCTCACTTGTCGTTACGTAGAATAGCTCTTGTTCTATGTTCCCATATTTACGTCATGGGTACCTTAGAATTCCCCTAATAGTAATGGTATAATGGGAAAGAACAAATGTAATTTTGGAGAGAAAAGTTTTTCACAGGAAGTGACATGTGGCAAAAAAAATATTAAAGTAGCTTTTGCCAAAAAAAAAACTTTTTTTTATTAGTTAGATAGTTAGATAGATAGAGATGAATAGTGTAATCCTCCTCAAAAATGCTTTACGAACTAAAAATTAAGTTTAAAACTAAATTCCTAATTTTACAAATTTACCCTAACATATTTGTAGTTAATTATAATCCTTAATTTCCATTCAGTACTTGATTTTGAATTTCATTTTTAGTATTTATAACATTACTGACTACTCCTCGTCTTACATCTTCCACATCCGTATTTTCATTGTTTCACTGCAACTCATAAAAATATAGCGCTCTCATGATAAAATTCAAAAGTAAATTCAAGAACACTTCAAGCATTGTGTTATTCCCATTTCCATGTCTTTAATTAGGGAAATTCTAAGGTACCCATGTGGTACCAAACCCATGCTGATGTGGCAGCATGGAGAGCCATTGGATGAGAATACCATAATCTCATCTAATGGCATAATCTCATCTAATGGCTCTCCATGTTGCCATATCAGCATGGGTTTGGTATTACATGGGTATCTTAGCATGCACCTTACTATTATCTCTACTGTCTTTTTAACAACTATCTAGTCTAACTTCACCAAAATTATTTATTTTATTTTTCAATTCTTTTCTATGTTTAGTTAAATTTTTATTTCATTACCATGTATTAAATTCTTTTATTTTTCTTTTTGACAATATTTATTTTATCTATTAAAGCATGCCATTTTCTTTTTTCGGTATCACTCTCTTCTTCCATTTTTCTCAAGCACATTTTTTTAACTTTTATTACTTTATAAATTATGCTTTGTTTCTTTTCTTTTAATTTATTTTATTAAAATTTTTCATCTATTTTTATTATTTACAACTTAAATGCTAATATAACTAAGTAGTATAAATGTAATACAATATTTTTTATTTATAATATAATATTTTTATTAATTTACAATCTTATATAAAAATAATTAATTGAATTAAATAATTATATATTTTATTTTTTACAATAATTAGGAAAATTAAAATAAAATTATTTATTTAAATTTCACAATGATATCAATTTTTAAGTGATTAAGATTTTTTAAAGGTTTTATAATTCATGCATCATTTCTTTTCATTTTATTTACTTTATTGTTTGTTCTTCCCCCACTTTCTTTACTCATATCATTTGAAATTTAGAAACTAATATAACTAAATAGTATAGCTATAACATGATATATTTATTGTTTATTAAAGATATTTAAAATAAGATAAATTGAATTGAATTATATAAATACATATTATATTTTAAACTTTTATTACTTTACAGCTAATGCACCATTTTTTTTACATTAGCTCAATTACGTAATTTCTGTTGATTTTAATTCCTCATATTTGTGTGTTTGGAGAGGGAACATTTTTTCCAATAAATAGAAATTATTTGAATTCACTTACAAATAAATTCTATCATTTGGAAAGCATGTCAAAAATAACATTTCAATTCACTAATTTAGAAATGATTTTTTTGTTTGAAATATATTGAAAGATTATATAATTCATTTAAAAAGTAAATTTTGATGGTATCATAGTAAACATAATATTAGAAAGAGGATAAATTTTTTATATAATGTGTTTATGAAAATCCTTGCTAAACTTGATAAATTTCATAATAGTACAAATATAATTAAAGTATAAATTGTAAATAAAATAAAATCTTTCTATTTAAATCCAAATACCATTTTAAAAAAATAAATTCATTGAAAAATGAAATCTTGCTCTTTGAAGTTTAATTACTTGACTTGTTGCTTCTATTCTAACCATTTCCAATTTAACTTTCCGTGAATTGATTCTTGAAATAGAGAAATATTTCACTATGATTTATCATCAGATATTTCAGTCTACTCCTAATTATTTGTTCTTAGTAATAAATATTGGTATATTTTTTTGAGTATGTATAGAATTATAAACTTAAAACATTTTTATGGTGTTTCATTGTTTGTTTATTTATGTAAATTGATAATCTTTAATTATCATCAAATTTGCAGGAACATTTTTTTATATGAAGTGTATCAGTTTTCATTTTCGTTGTAAGTGAATTTGTGTTAAAAATTTGAAATCACAGATATCGTCACTCAATATAGAATGCCAATAATGCGTGGTATATCTTCAGATCAATTATGAAGTTACATTCAATGGGTAAGTGACAATCTCAAAACCTTCAGATCAGATCGATTTTCTTATCTTTTAAGCCATGTGAACATAAACAATGGAGCAGCGAAATTCTCAATTTTTGTATTTATCATTTTTCCTTATTCAATAATAGAGTAGTGAAATTGTGGCAATTTATTTTCATTTTTATTATTTGTGCTCATAAATTCAATTTAAATTGAAATATGACAATTTTTCTAGAAAATAATAATAGAGAAGGTGAAGGCTATAACGAAGGTGTTACTCATATTCTGCTAGTAGGGGAGTGGCGCAAACCCCCTAGTGGCGGTGATTGGGCGAATCGATAGAAGAAATATGGTGGGGGTGAAGGTGTGCTAGTGGGGGAAGGGGTGGAGGGCCATGAGGATAAACCGCGACCACCCCAGTCTCGGGTGTCACCTGCTCTGCTTGTATTATGAGGATCTCATCCAAATATCTGTCACGATAATGTATCACTTCCCATTTAAAATTAAAATTAATAAACTTTTATTCCTAATTTTTACCTCTGTTGAAACTAAAATAATTTCAACTTCTATTCTCACCTGATTTAAAACTAAATTTTCCCAACTAAATCTGATTAAAAATAAATGCAATTCCTACTTTGTTCTAACTTATAACTAAAATTAATATCCATTTTCAGCAACTAGCACTAAATCCTTCTCAACAATACAGCAAAATATACATACATTTAACCCTAAAATAGACGTATATTGAACCTACAAAATTAAACAAAACAAATTATGTGTCATTGATATATAAAATTAAATGCTGTGTGATGAAAATCCGAAGGGGATTGTGTGTTCGGCACCCTTTTTAGCACCGTTTGCCCAGGAGATATGGGAGTACTCATTTTTCTCATGGTTTTCTACAGTTTTAAGACCGCGATAGATATCATGAAAAATTTCGCATTTTCTAATAGTGCTGGTTTGACTAGGACGTGTGACAGCAAGACCATGATACATAGTTGCATCTTAGATCTCTAGATTTTGTCGTACAAATTAATTGGGAAGGTTGCTTCACGATAATCAATAATGTTCATTATCAAAAGGCATTAATAAAAAATAATAATTTTGCTATTCAATTATAGACTCCACTCACAGGGACTTGAATTTGGATCCCTTCCATTTTTAAAAGAAATGGAGAGAAATTAGGAGAGAGATAATAGAAGAAATTATGGATTCAATAAAAAATTATGTTCCTATCTCTTCTAAATCAAAGAAAATTGATAGAAAAAAAATGGAGAGAATATAGATCCTGATGACTTACATTTTACGCTTTCTTAATGATGAAAGGCGGCCCATTCATGTTTTAGCCCATAAAAAAGTGCCGTTAACTCTTTAATTCTTTTTACGAAAATATTTTTCATAAGAATTATTTTATTTACATATGTTTATAGTTATTATATAATTCATTAAGAAAGTATAAAATTTTTTAATTTGCTTTAATATCATACTTGAGGAGTAAGGTAATAAAGTATCCTTTATTTAAAAAAAATATTTTCGACACTATCATAATAGCATACATTATTATTTTAATTATGATATTTATATTTGATATAAAACCTCTTCCCTTGTATGCAAATAAATGAAACTTTCGTATAGAGTACACCTTCTGACAAACGAGGCTCAATTTCTTACATTTTTTTCTTTTATATGTGATATAGCGCCGAAACAGCTCCCATCAAAGAAGTTGTTGAGCGCGTCTTAGTCACATTAAATTGGATGGACACCCAAAATGATCTCAAAGGCTTTGTTGGACGACGCAAACACATTCAATATTTATAAACAAGGTTATGCATGGAAACACAAGATATTTTGTCTGTTGAAATTTGGGGCATGGGGTGGTATTGGTACCACAACCCTAGCTTAAATATTATGTAAAAAGATTGTATCATAAATTTGAAGGTAGTTTCTTATTGGGGGTGAAGGAAGATTTAGAGAAAGGTAGTACATAAAAGTGATTTAAAGAAGGATCTACTTTTAAAGCTATTAGATGAAATTGTAGACAATGTCATGTTTAATGGCAGACCCACACATGTTGAAAGGAGGCTTCGTCCAGGAAAGTTTTTTTATTGTTATTGATGACATCCATGACTTGGATCATTTAGAAACTTTAATTGGAGGGCATGTGAGGTTTGGATTAAATAGTGTAATTATTATGACTAGTAGCGATAGGCATGTGCTTTCGAAAGGATGCCATGAGAATCATATCTATCTGGTCAAACCACTAAATTCTGAAGATGCACTTCAACTCTTTGAGAAAAGCTTAGAGAAGAATTGTTCTATTAAAAAACAAGAACTTTGTAAACTCTCTCAAAAGAAAAAACAGTTGTTTATGCAAAAGGTATCTCGTTAGTCATAAAAGTTATAGGTGGTTATCTTTCTAGCACAAGTCAAGATGAGTGGGAAAGCAAATTAGAAAAGCTTAAAAAAAATGCCTAATTCCAAGATTCAAGATATGTTAGAATTGAGTTATAATGGACTAATTGATAATGAACATAATGACATTTTTCTAGACCTTAGATGTTTCCTTAGAACAAAGTCAATAAAACGGATCACATATTTACTTGATGGATGTGGTTATGATACAATTGATATTTAAAGAGCACTCAAAGATAAAGCTTTTGTCGCAATTTCCAATTCTGATTTGTATCTATGCATGATTTGATAGATGTGGTTATGATACAATTGATGGTTTAAGAGTACACAAATATAAAGCTCTTGTCACAATTTCCAATTTTGGATTTATATCTATGCATGATTTGATTCGAGTTAGGGGTTACAAAATAATTTGTAAAAGATCTTCTAAAAATCTTAACCGATGCATTCGTTTGGGGATACTAATAATATATATAAAGTCTTCAAGAACCAAATGGTAATATAAACCATATATACATAAATACATATATGGTATCTTTGAATAATATTAAATGTGGATTCTGTTTGAATCGGTAGTTTGCTTCTTTTCTTGGCAGGGAAGTCAATCAATTGAAAGTATTCACCTAGAAATTTGAAGACGAAAAAAGGATCTTCAGTTGGGACCCCAAGCCTTTCATGGGATGAATAACTTAAAAGTTTTGCAATTTAATAATGATTATTGGCAAAGTGAGAATAGATATAAGGTTCATCCTCCTAGGGAAGACTTTGAATCATTGAGAAATGAACTCAGATGTTTTATTTGGACAGGATACCCCTCGAAATCCTTTCTGTCGAGAATTTGTAATGAATATTTTGTTGAACTTCATTTTCGACATAACAAGTTTCAAATGAAATTTGTTATACTAACCCAATTTTAAATTTTTTATGTAATAATAATTGTAAGAGCATATTAAAAAACAACGAATCTACATATATAATAATTTAATTAACGTATATAACTTTTAAACGTTATGTATTTAAAGGGAAAATAAAATTTTGGGATTGGAACTATAAATCCCTTCTTTAAATGATTATATAAAAATATATATAATCAAATACACTAATTAAAATAGGATATATTTTAACTCATTAAAAAAAAAAGAGGCAAACCACCGTACTGATACTCACATTTTTTGTGATAAGAGTTAGTTTTTATATGCTTTAATATATAATGATTATCTCTATTTTCTTTAATTAATAAATCCTTGTTACTTAAAGAAAAGATATGTACTTTCTTTCAATAAGATAGAACTTTTGTGCAGATTTTTTACCCATCAAGATTGTGTGCCCTTTTTTTTATTGCTGGACAATAACCTAATAATAATCTAACTTACGCTTCAAAACTTATATATATATATATATATATATATAGAGAGAGAGAGAGAGAGAGAGAGAGAGAGAGAGAGGGTGTTTATAGTGCATCACTGGAATAGAGAGTCTGAATTGCGAAAGACTGCATAGATCAACAAACTTGGACCTTCTATTTTAGTAGTGTACCAAGAAAAAGTTCATAAAATTATAAACAATAATAGATAGATTGCTGCTTAAATCATATGATATCATCTTAATTGTTACATATGGTTTTTCCATACTGTTATGTAATGTGCTTTTTTAATAATATGCTAAATGTGAAAATGTATTTATCAAATTTGAATATTAGTGTTATTATTAATTATCAAGTACTTGGTCAAAACAAACTCAAAATATTGTCCCAATTAGAAGAAAAATTATTCAATATAGGGTGTGAGAGTCCACATTCAATTTTAAATGTGAGAAAGAAGATTAATTCTCTTCTACTTACAACTAATTGAAATGTAGATTTTTTTTATCTTTTTCCATCAATATTATTTTTTAAGAAAAATAATGATTATCACTAATAAATAGGTGAATAACTCCTTAATTTATGTGAATTAATTAATAAATTATTATAATTATCCACCTTTTAATCTTAGAAAAAATGGGTCTTACTATCAAGAAGAATTTGTTGTCGATAATTATTTATCTTTCAAGTCTTAATTTTATTTAATATCAGAAAAGGATTTCATAAGAAAAGAATTTGAGAAACATAATTCTTAAAAAAAATAAGAAAATAAGGATTTCATTAATATTATTTCTTAAGAAAAATAAGGATTATCACTAATAAATAGGTGAATAACTCCTTAATTTATGTGAATTAATTAATAAATTATTGTAATTATCCATCTTTTAATCTTAGAAAAAGTGGGTCTTACCATTAAAAAGAATTCATTGTCGATAATTATTTATCTTCCAAGTCTTAATTTTATTTAATCTTAGAAAAGGAGTTATATTATCATAAGAAAAGAATTTGAGAAGCATAATTGTTGACAAATCAGACTAAAATCATCTAAATAGGTTATGCTAATAATATAAATAGTTAAATATCCTTTAAAAATACTTTGTAATTAACTAACTTTATCCTATTTTGTTAGCATTCGTCTAAATACTTTTCCTTTTGAAAATATGCTATAATCTAATTGTGAGAATTTGAAAATAATTTTGAAAGGAATAAACATGTTTTTCAAAACTTTTAAGTTAATGCAATTATTTAAAAAGCTTAAATTTGATGCACTATTACCCCTTGTTTGGCATAATCAAAAACAAGATTTCATTTCATTTTTAAATAAATTTTTTTAATATGGTGTTTGACTTTAAGTAAAAAGAGATTTCATTTCATTTCAATTCATTTGTAATTATTATATAATTACATTTTTTGCCATTATGAAATCCATTCAATTTTCCAAGGATTTTATTAGAATTCATTTTATTTGAGCTAAAAAATATATTATATAAATAATTTACCCTTTCTCTAATATTTTATTTACTATGATACCATTAAAATCTACTTTTTAATTGGATTTCTATGCATTTTTCAATATATTGCAAATAAAATAACTTATTTACAAATGAATTAAAATAATTATTTTTAACAAAGTTGTCAAACAATAAAATTCATTTGTAAATGAATTGAAATCATTTCTATTGAAATGAAATGAAATCAATTCTAGGAAAAATATATGCCGAAAAAACCCTAAGTGTAAACCACTTTACAATATTGGTAAATATGAAAATGACATAATATTAATAATAATAATAATTAAAACTTTTTATCAGCAATAAGAAAGTTATAATAATTTTTTTAATGACATGGTAACTTAAAAATAGGTGATAATATAAAATAAATTTATAATAATAATGAATTAAATTTAAATCCTTTTGCAAATGGCAAAAAAAATTCTTTTCAATTTTTTTTATATATAACAATTAATATTCAATTCAGGAAAGAAATTGCATCCTACATTGCACAGATTACAATATTGTGATATAACAATAAGGGCAAAGGATCCAATAAATGGAGGAGACAAAGGGGTCATGGCTCAAATAACCCATAAAAACAACAAAAGAATAATTAAGAAGGCTTGGGATCTGTTTGTTTCGGATTTTTAGAAATATAAGTTATTGCTTGATAATTGTTGGTAAAATATGTTTTTAAAAATAGTAACTTCAAATATATAACATAAAAATTAAAAAATGAAAATAAATTTGTGATTTTTTAAAATTATTTTTATTTTTACATTAATTTTATAATTAAATAAAATATCATTTTGCTTTACTGATCAGTCATTATTTTTTAAAATTTCAAAATAATCTCTAAAAATAAAAAATAAAAATATATCCAAATGTTACTCTAAGAAAGGAAAAGGGAGGGGGCACAAACAATAATAGAAAAATAATAGAAGAAGAAAAACATTATACTAATTTGGATCAACTAAGCTATAAGACCAATTTTCATAAGGGGGTCTCCAAATGAAGGTCCAATTAATTCAGCTGCAACTCAAGTAGTCTGTTGAGAGAAACTTGGCCCACTTTCTCAAACAATGCTTTGTTGCTTCGTTCGTTCAAATTAGCTCAGGTTGTGTTTGGATGGAGAATAACTCAATGTGAATATTTTTACACGTTGACATAAGTATGCATAGCAATATATATTTAATGGTGTTTAATTAATGTGTAATTCATTTAATTAAAAGTCATGCATGCCATAATTTTGTACTTAAAGATTGTTTGTAACGATGGCTGATAAATCAATGTCTACAGAAAAATAACTGAGTATTGATATAATCAAAATAAAGGCACTCTCAATCTTGCTCACACATACAGCAAGAGTTGCATCCACACCCTGAAAAGGGCAACATTAATATTGTAGGGCAAATAATAGGATTAATATAATCATATCAGAATTTATTCTTCAAATATATGGGATGATGCAATGGCCATCCTCAAAACATAATCAACATGAAAAAGTTCAGTACTTACCGACAATCAGGAGGGGCCAAACAAGTATTCTGGGGAAGGTGAGAATTCCACTGTTTCACATATATAGTCCCAATCATAATAAGAAATATAAATTTTAAGACAACACCGAATTGCAACCACACTCCCCAAAGAGCAACGTTAATATTATTAGGCGAATAATAGGATTATTATAATCATATTAGAAACTTGCATTAAACATAATTAACATGAGAAAATTCAATACTTGCAGGGAAATCGCAAGTTGTCCACTATACTTTGCTTCTATTCTAACCATTTCCAATTTAACTACATGTAAATTCATTCTTGAAACTAAGAACTATTTCACTACTATTTAATTTGATTATAACGATTTCAGCCACTTTGTAGGAATCTCAATCATAGAAAGAAGCGGTATTTAGCACTTCTTTCTTTGGTATTTCACGATTTATCACAATGATTCACAAGCACCATGTTCACAAGAAGGCACTTCACAATGTGTATTTGGTGAGCATTGAGCAAAAATTGAAGATATTTCTTACATTTTTAATTATTGTAAAATTTATTTTGCTCATTTCTGTTTTATTTTATCTACTTGGATTGTATGAATATACCACTTTAATTTGAATCTTGATTTTGCTATCCTATCGCAACATTAACGGAAATAGCATTATGAGGAAGAAAGGAGGGAAAAATAAATTGTGGGATATATTCTGAGTTAAAAATAGCTTGGGACAACTAATGCGAGAAGCGGGGCGGATTTCCTGTATGTATTGTGGGGGCAATTGTCTCCGTAAAGAATAACAAAATTATATATATATATATATATATATATATATATATATATATATATATATATATATATATATATAATTATCTTCATAAATTTTCTTATGAGTTATAAAAGAATATTTTGTTTTTAAACAAATGTAAAAATACTTGAAATTTGTTTAAATATTTGTTTTTTATAATAATCTAAAATTTCATTTTTGTATAAATATATTATCTCACAAACTAAAATTTTGAAATATGCAGTTAACAAGAAATCATTATTAACTAGTTTATAAACTCGTGCGATGCATAGGTTACAAATTAACTTTTATCTAAATCAAGGAATATTTAAATTAATAAATTTTAAATGAGTTTAACAGTTTTAAAGAAAAATATTATAAAAATATGAAATAAAAACATATTAATTTTCTCTTTATGTCATGTTACATCCACATTATTTAATAAAATTAGTGTTTCAATTATAAATTGCAAGTGTGTTCATGAAAAAAATAAATATGCGATGGAGCAAATAAGGAAAAAAACAATATTGTATTAGTTGTAAAATAATACCAGTTAAAAATGTAATCAGTAAATTTAATTAAATAAAATTTTTAAATTATTTAAAATATTTTTATATAAAAAAATATTGTGTGCTATCAATATTATTCATTGCTGTCTAAATTATAAATAATATGAGTTGATAAAAAAAGAAAAATATATAATGAATTAGAAAATAGGAAGAAAAATAATTCATGATTTTTAAAATCATGATAGAAACTTAATTATTGTATATCTAATTTGAAATATAGCATATAAAAATTGATACAAAAATATTAAAGAATTTTACATAAATAAATTTATAAATTTAATTTTAAAACATGTTATTAATTTCTATATTCAAGTCTTAATTTATTAAATATATTTCTATAATAAAAATAAAATGTCTCATGTCATATTTATACAATTTAATGATATTAACATTAATATTTGAACTATAAATAATAAAGAAATAAAAAAGAAAATGAAAAATAATAAATAAAAAGAAGAGACATTACTAGGAATAAAAATATATAATTAATTAAATTAAATAAAAAATTTAAATTTCTTAAGACATTTTTATAATAAAAAATAAAATATATTACACAATATTTTTAGGATTTAATTATAAGGTTTGTGATATTGACATTTGAAGTCATATTTATTTATTTCCAGATTGAATGAATTTAAAGGAGCTAATGTTCATACATGTATTCGTGCTAACTTGTACATGTACATTTAAGAGCTTGAACTATAGCATTTGAAAATTGGTATGATGAAAATATTTAATAAAAAATTCATTTTAATTTTTAAATGTTTTTTAAAATAAAATATAAAATTAATTTTATTTAATTAATAGCTTTTATTTTAAAGCTTTAATTTAATTAAGATATTATATCTATACATTTTAGTCATAATTAGCATTTAAACTACAAATAATAGAGGTAACATGAAAAAATGTAATGGAAAAAATGAACAAAAGGAGAAATAATGTGAGTGTTTTAAATAATAAGAATTAAAAATAGACTATATAGTAAATCAATTAAATTAAATTAGTTTTTTAAATTACTTAAGATATTTTTATGTTTTAAAAAATTATATTGTATTATATTTATATTATTTAATAATATTAATATTTAATTTATAAAAAGCATTTACAATGTTTCAAATGATGTGTATTTAATTTTAAATACAACAGTTGAGTTAATTTCAAGAAAATTTAAATAAAACTTAACAAAATATTAATTTACAGATATTTTTATTGAAAGATAGAATATGAAAATAATTAATTTTATTAATATTTTTGATATTATAGTATTAACTTATTTAAAATGAATTATAATAAAAATAAAATATATCATGCTACGTTTAAACTACAAAATGATATTTAGAGTTTGAAATGCAAGCAATAGGAGTAGACATGGGGAAAAAAAAACACTGCAAAGTATATAGAAAGGAAGAGAAATAATGCATGAACCGTAAAGTAATGAGAGTTGAAAATAAAATATATAACTAGATAGATTAAATTAACTCTTCTATTTATTTAAAACTTCTATAATAATAAAAAATATAATAGTGTTATGTCAATACAACTAAATAATATTGACATTTGAATTTTAAATACTATGAATGAAAATGAAATAGATAAAAAGAAGAGCATATAATGGATAAATAAATTGAAAGAACAAAATCTCAATTAATATATATTGAATTTAAAATATAAAAACCTAAAATTGATTTAAAGAAAATATTAATAAAATTTAGATAAATCAATATTACCATAGTTTGTCAAATACTTTTATTAAAAAATTAAATATGAAATAAATTAATATAATTAATAAATTATATATATTAAAATTTTAACTTACTTAAATTATGATTGTAATAAATATAAAATATTACCAAAATTTAGATAAATCAATGTTATCATAGTTTATCAAATACTTTTATCAAAAAATAAAATATGAAATAAACTAATTCAATTAATGATTTATATATATACTGAAATTTTAAATTACTTAAATTATGATTATAATAAATATAAAATATATCATTTTATATTTATATTACTTTACAATATAAGTGTGTAGATTGTAAACAACACGAATAGATAAAAAAATAAAGAAACAAATAAAAAATTAAAAAAACAATGCATTGTTGCTTAACTTGTAAACAATAGAAGTACAAAGGATAAAAAAAGAATTATATGCAATGTAATGGATGAAATGAAGATAAAGAATATGTAATATATAATTAGTTATAACTAAATTAAAGCTTTAATTTATTTATAATAATTTTGTAAAAGAAAGAAAATATAAACTATATTGTATTTAAACTATTTAGTGATATGATATCTGAGTTCTATCTAATAGGAGTAAATATGGATAAATTTTAAAAAGAAAAAAAAACACTAAAATAAATAAGACAAAAGAGGAATAGTGGATAAGTTAAAAGCTTTAATAAAATCCAATATATATAATAACATTTAAACTTCATAGTTTTGAGGTACTTGCAATAGTAAAAAGAGAGACTTATGAGATTTTACTGCAATAAATCTTTATAGTATTTTGATTTGTAGAATAGGTTGTAAGCTTCTAAATTAAATAAAGCTTATGTCATTATAATTCTAAGAGTCAATCCTAGCTATCCTATTGGATAGAAAATCCTAACACATTCAAATATAAGAGAATTTGTACTTTCAAATGCAATATCGCATACTAAACAATACTTCTTTTTCTTCTTCTTCTTTTCTTTGGAAGAAGTCATTAGAGGTTGAACCTATATTAGTTCCCAAAAATTTTATCCTTAATTCCATTTGATTTTGAAACTTTATCCTATCAATTTACTTTTAATTTGAATATTCTTTATTTCTCTACTTTTTCAAGTTTATGATTGTTTTAAATAATTGCTAATTTGGATTTGCTAATTTGTTATCTTTTATGATCTATTGTTAGGCAATCAATAATGATGCTGGATTGTAATTGATTGATGAATAATAAGTAACAACAAAGCTTTTGCAAATTGACATTTGGGTGAATTATTAGATACCTAATAGAAAGAAGTACTAAATTAATGATTCAATAGTGTATTCAGTTGTTAATTCAATCTTAATCATTTTTAAAGCTTAATGCTATTATTAGATACTAAGCTTAAGGAATAAGTTAATCTAGGTGCTAAACTTAAGTTTTATTTGACAATTAACTAATAACATTAGTAGTTAATTAATTAAATTAATTATTAGTTGATAGTTGATTGTATTAACTAATTTAACTAACTGATATAATTAGTTATTTATATAAAGATGTTTAGTAAAATTAATTATTTATATATAAAATAACATATAAGAATATGTGTACATTTTTATAATTTATTTAAATATTTTTATTTTAATAATATTTTATATTATAATATATTATTTATTATTAGAAATATAACGGTGGATCCAATAAATATTAAAATTTATTTTATAACTATTTTAATATTAAATTTAAATTCCATATATTTATCATTTAAAATATTGATAAATTCTACATATTAAGTATGAAAATATATTTTCTAGAAGTAATATTATTTTTTATTTCCTTTTTAATACATATTATTTTTTAATTCAAAAGATATTATTTGATAAAAGATTAATAATTTTATTAATACATTTTGTAATATTTATTATGAAATATAAAATATACATATTCTCTTCTCTTTTGTACAATTTAATAAAACTGATATGATTACATTCAAATAATTTTTTATTATTATGTAAAATTTTTAATGTAATTTATTATACTTATTTAGTTTTCATTTAAGAATAAATAATTATAATTTATTATATATATTAATTTTTCCTAAGAAATAAATAAATATAATTTGCTATTTTCTTATTTATTAAGGATGGAAATATAAAAGAATTTATAATTATGAATAAAAATATATTTTTCTATAATAAATACAAATCAGCTGTTCCAAAAGTTTTTATTATTAACATTTTCAAAATAACTATTGAGGGATTAATAATCCAATTAAAATAACTACTTGTTAAATATTTAAATTAACTTACTGACTTGACGAATCAGCTAAATGTACTCAATTAATTAAAAACCAATCAAAAAAAATTATTTGTAAAAAATCCTCTTAAATTAATTAATATTAGAGAACACGAGGGGTTGCTATTGAAATAATCATTCTGAACATAAAAAATATGGACCAGTGAAATTCTCAAATTTTGTGTTTATGGTTCTTCCTTGTTCAATAGAGCGGTTAAATTCTCACAATTTATATTTTTTTATTATTTATGCACATAAATGTAATTTGAATCAAAATGCAACGTTTTGTTTTAAAAATAATAACGTTTTTATAATTTAAATTATATTACGTGAAACCCTTTTAAAACAATTAATAAGAATAAAAATCGAATTTTATTTAAATATTAAAAAATAAAATTTTCTTATAAATATATCTTCTAAAAAAATAAACTGAATAATGTTATCGTAATTTGAAAAAGGACAAAAAATGCTGAGAGCTCTCTGTATGCAGCGTTGGATGCCATTTTCCTCACTTGCGGCGTAGTCTCGAACGACGGTAAACTGCGTCAGGCATAATGCCGAGGTGGGACAGGATGCTTTAATTTAAAGTTAACACTGGTTGCAACGAGCTCTGCATGTGCGGCTTTGGATGCCATTTTAAAGTTTATGCTTTAATTTAAAGTTAACCCACTTCTTTAATTTAAAGTACGGAGGCGGGACATGAATCCTCTTTAATTTTTTTCATTTTTGGTGAAATGATGCTCTTTAATTTTGCCAGCCTTTTGTCACTTTTGCACCGACTTTTCCTCCCTTGATTGTGTCCACGCACTGAGCGCTCACACTTTTATCAGTACAGATTGGACTGGACTCTCCAACTCATTTACATGAGAGTTATGCCGGCCACTTGGCCTGTAATCAGTAATTTGATCATTTTTTTAGGAATTTAATATATAAATTATATTTTTATTTAAAATATTTTAATTTGATTTTTATTATGAATATATACAACTATTTCATATAATAAATACATAAAAATTATAATTTCATAATTAAAATTTGTATATAATTTTTAAAAATATAAAATATCCCTTTAATTATAAATAATTAAATTTTACCTTCTCTCATATTAAAAACTTAAAAATTATTCCTCAATTTTAAAGTGTTTAACTTCGGATACCATTTTGCATACTTGCCCAAAGGCATAGAATTGGAAAATGAATTGAGTTAATTTGTGATTAGTTGTAATTTGATTGGAAAATTGTTTCAATAAGTTAAATTTATAGATTAAATAAGTTTAATTTGAATTTAAAATATTGATTCGATTGTTAAATATATTGAATTTGATAAAATCAAACTAAATATGATATATGATTCATTTGATCCATAAATTAATTTCATAAATTAATTATAAATATAAATATATCTTAATAATATTTATAAAATATATTATGATATTAAATATATATTAGGGTTTATGTACTATATTCAAATAAAATTAAATAATATTTTTAATAATTTTGGACTAAATTTATTAAATGAATCAAATTAATAAATTATTAATACAAATTCATTTGATTCTTTTTATTCAAATTCATTTATTTAAAATTTTAATTTATTTAATTAAACCAAATAAATTGTTAAATTTGTTCCAATAATTTAAGAACTTATTTTAAATTGAAAATTTTAATTTGTTTAAAAATGAATTTAATGCATTTAAATTGAGTTAATTTAAAATTCGATTCAACCCGAATCCAACTTCCTTCTCCGGTTGTCGCGTGTGATGTAATGCTATCAGTACTGAGGTGGGACATGATGCTTTTAATTTTGCCGGCCTTTCGTGACGTTTACACAGAGGCGGGATTTCGTCCGTACACTGTACGCTCCGATGTTGTCTCACTTGACTTCGAGTCGCAAACCAGATTATTTGAGTACGGATTACTCTGAAATCTGCTATTTACAAGAGTGCTATGCCGGCATGTGACCTACAATTTTAATGAATCTTGTGATGCATTATTGAATATTGATTAATGTTAGATCGATACGTAATTAAATTTAATTATATATTATATTAATATTTATCTAGAATATATTATATTATAATTTAATATACTAATTTTTATTTTAATAATATATTAATATAACAATAATATATTGTAAAACTTATGAGTTTGTAATGTTGGTACGTGATTAATAATTTTATAACTTTTGTGAAAATTTATTTAACAAGTATATTTTCTATCTAAAACATTTTGATTTTATTAAATATATATACATATTTTGAATGTAATAATAAAAATTGCATGTAATTTTTTTTTAAAACAAATGCATAAGAGTGTGTAATTTAAAATTAACATTTTTATTTGGATTAAAAGAAAAAAAGTAGAAATTTGTAATCAATATTACTCTTACACATACTTTTTTAAAACTTCTAATTAAAATTTAAAATGTTGTTCTCTCACTCAATATTTTTTAATCCAAGCATGGCGTCGATTATTACGTCGAATATTATATAAATTATATTTATTATACTATCAAAATCAAGTAAAAATGAAATCAATTACAATAAATTAATTAAGATATGTGTATTAAGTCTCATCTATTATTTTTATTGTAATAATTAAATTGTATAAAATAAAAGTAGTTGAAAGAAATTTTATAAGAACCTCAAATCAAACGGGAGTCATAATTCAATTAAGTAGGGTAGTATTACAATTACATTTTTTTTATGAATAATTATTAAGTTAATTAAATATGGATGTCTATAGGTTAAATGTTATAGTTGTAATTATAGTCAATTATTAGATCAAACATTACATTCTTTTTATAGTTAATTATTATGTTTCAATTTTATTTATGAATCATCACTATAAAATTGTAATGTTTGATTACTTTAACTTATAAATATGAACTGTATAAATCATTCTACATATAGTTGAATTAAGTATTCTCCTCTTTCTCATAATTCTCCTTTATCTCTTTTATATCTTTCTTTAGTTATGTTTTAGTTGTGTTCCTTGATTCCACTTTCTGAGCTAGATTTTTTGAAATTAAAATTATTTTAATTATTTTTTACCTATTTAATTTGAATAGCTAATTCATATTATTTTAAGTTGAAAATTTTACTTGTATATTTTTGTATTTTAAGCTTCCACATATATTTTTTATGAAATTTTTGAACACTATTTGATCTATAAATTATTTTTCTATATCAATTTATGTATAGGAAAATGATTTTAGAAAATTATTTAAGTTTATTATACCATGAGATTTTGTATAATTATAAGCCCACCTATCATGGGCTCAATAACATAAAATTTTGTTTATGTTAATAAAATGGTAGTAAGACTAAGGAGAATATCATATTAATAATATTTTAATACCTTATTAGTATAATATTATTAATATGATTTGTTGATGATAGTATAAGTGTAGGAATAAATATTATATTTCTAAAATTTTCATCACCCTATCAGTGCTAAAATTTTAGGAATGATATTTAATCCTCGTAATATATTATAGGGTCTCTAATGTCCCATCAGTATTGGACTTTATAGTCTAATATTGAGTTCAATTCTATAGTCTACTAAGAGAAATTTCTAACTTGATTAAGATTAAACATGCATTAATATTTTAAATTTTATTTCATTCATTCTTTTACCTATACAATTAAATATGACTAAGATGTTTAATAGGATGAATCATAAAAATTGAGCTGAGTTGTTGAAACTATATCTTGTAGTCTCTAATCTTAGTCTAATGACTAGGGAAATAGAATCTCAAATAAATGTTAGCTCTATAGCAAATTAGAAAAGTCATTATGAAAAGTGAACCTACTCTAATAAAGTGTGCTTAATGGTAATGAAGCACATGATGGATAAACAATAATAAAGAGTATTCCTAAAATGACAAACATAAAGGAGATCCTAAATTCTATACCCAAAAATTATAAGAAGTTTAATAAGGTTGAGAGGGGAGAATATCTTTCATTACCAAAGAAATTAGTATGTGATGGTGTTAGTAGGGTAAAAGAGCACATTTTGAGGTTGGAAAATTATTACGACAAGTTGAAAACCATACAAGGTGATCTGGTAGAAAGTTATTTGTCTTGGTGTGTACTAGAGTCTCTTCTACCTTAATTTGATATTTTGAAAATATCTTATAATACTCAGAAATAAGTATGAACTATCAATGAACTCATTTTCAATTGTTATACAAGTTGAGGAAAATATGAAAAAAGGAAAGGCTTAAATAGTTAATTATATCTTTTATGGCATACATTCAAATTGTGGTGGAAGGTCTAATTAGAAAGACAGCAAGGGATGCTATAATTATGCAAGGAAGAAGAAAGAAAAAGGTGAATCTAGTGGATAACAATGTTATAAACTAAATAAGGCCCAATTGAATGGTAACTACAAGTTTTGTAAGATGTAAGGGTATAAGAAAGTGGATTGTTTTAAATACAAGAAATGGGTTGAGAAGAAAAAAAGAAAGGTACTATCTAGCTTTACTTTGTTTTGAGTCAAACATTGTTGATGTACTATCAAACTCTTAGTGGTTAGATATTAGTATGACTATTCATATAACTAATTATTTTCAGATACTAACAATTCTAAAGAAGTTAAGTGACAAAGAGCTAATTACAAGACTCGAAAATAGAGATAGAGTTAAAGTGGAGCACATAGGATTAGTGAAGTTAAAGTTGAAGATAATGTAGTTTATGTATCTTCAATGAGAAGGATTTTTATTTTTATTTTTATTTTTGCTTTGGATTCTATTGGATACTCTAGTTATTTTGGAAATAGAAAAGTTGAATTATTTTATAAATTCTCTATTGTAGGTATTGGTTCTGTGTGTGATGGTTTATATGGAGTTGATTTAAATCTTAATTTTGTAAACTTAATAAACTCTATTGTTAGCAATAAAATATGTTAAATTGATGAAAGATCCTAAATATTTTGGCATAAACATTTAGGACACATTTCTAAAGAAAGAATTTAGAGACTTGTAAAAGAAGAAGTACTTTGTAATCTGGATTTTTTAGATTTTGGAATTTGTGTGCATTCCATTAAAGTAAAACCCACAACTTGAGTTAGAAAGGTAAGAGAAGTAGAAAAAAGAATGTTCTAAAACTAATTCACACTAACATTAGTGGGCCTGTAACACCTGCTACTATGGAAAGCTATAAATACTTTATTATATTCATCGATAATTACTTCAAATTTAGTTAGGTAAAGTTGATTGATGAGAAATCAAAATTGCTAGAAGCTTTCAAGTTATTCAAGGTAGCGATTGAACTCAAATTAGGAAAATAGATAAAATGTGTTAATTCTAATAAAGATGGTGATTATTATGGTAGGTACAATGAAACAGAAAGAAATATTGGTCCTTTTGTGAGGTGCTTACAAGTAAGGCAGTATTTTCTAACACAACATGATAACTCGACATGAATCCAACACATTTATTCAAGTTCGGGTTGATACACCAATCTATTTAAGAATTTTTATTAAATTTTAATAATTTTTATTTAAGAAATAAATAATAATTTAATTATAAATAGATATATATAATAAATATATACAATTATTAATTTAATAAAATAATAATAAATTTTTTAAAATAATATGTTATTAATAATTAAAAATATTTTTTATAAAAAATAATAAGTAATTAAATTTAATAAATAATTTTATAATATATATTTTATTAATTAAAATTATTAAATAAGTTAAATAAGTGACTTATTTTAACAAGATTAATAAATAAGTTGACATGAATGACACGAATTGTCAGTCCTACCTACAAGATTATGAAGTTTATGTAAATTACACCATGCTTGGAACATCGAAATAAAATGGAATTACAAAAAGGAGGAATAGGACTCTTATAAACATGGTGAAATGCATGCTAGTTTAAACTTCATTACTAGAATTTTTATAGGGTGATGCATTAAGAATAGTGGTATACATTTATAAATCAGTTTCCTACTAAGTTAGTGCCTAAGACCTTTATGAATTGTTATAAGCTTAAGGCATTTTTGAGTTTAGGATTGCATTGCTGAAGTAAAGCCATACATTCCATTTATAAGGAAACTTGATTTGAAAATTATTAATGAATATTTTATTGGGTACTACAATGGCTCAAAGGGAAGCAAATTTTACTATTTAACTCATATACCTAGAATAATTGTGTTTGATTGAGCTATTTTCTTTAAGGACAAGTTGGACAGTAAAAGCTAAATACTACGCATGGATTCCATTGAAGATAGAACAATTGTTCTACTAGCACCAACATTGAAGAGTTATCTTTTGTTACTTACTAATTGATCTAGTACAACTAATGGCAAAAGATGTCAAACCAAATAAAATAAATGAAGAAATTTGATTAAGGAGATCTCATAGAGTTTGTAGACTGACAATTCCCAATAATTATCTTGTATAATTGCAAAAGTATGAATGCAATATTAATAATGATACTGATCCTATAACCTTTTCTCAACCCATATTTAGTTCAAATGGTTTTGATTGGATGAGTGTTATGAAGGATGAGCTAACCTCAATGCACAAGAATTAAGTGTGGGATCTAGTAGAGCTTTTTACAAGTCATTAGTTGAATGCAATTAGGTTAACACCGAAAGGATGCTTAAGGTCAAGTTAAGTGCTATAAGGCTAGATTAATAACTAAAGGCTATACTTAGAAGGAAAGTATATAATATAGGAAACTTTTTCACTAGTTTTAACTAATGACTCATTCCAATTTATTATAGCCTTTATGGCTCATTTTGATTTAAAGTGCATCAGATGGGCATAAAGACAACCTTCTTGAATGATGATTTATTGAAGATTGTTTATATGAACTAGTCAAATAGTTTCTAAGATAATGGAAAAGAATACTTTGTGTATAGCTTAAAAAGTTCATATATAGCTTAAAATAAGCTTCTAAATAGTGATGCTTCAAGTTTGATAAGGTAGTAACTTCTCCTAGGTTCAAGGAGAATGTAGTGGATCAATGTATTTATATGCCAATGAGTGCAGGTAGTTTTGTTATTTAGTGCTTTACATAGATGACATTTTTCTTGTAAGTAATGATATAAACCTATAGGCTGAGGCAAAATGAATGTTACCTAAACACTTTGATATAAAAAGGATGTTGGAAATACCTTTTACATTTTAGGGATAAAGATTTATCATGACAATCCTGAGGTTTATTTGGTTTATTTCAATAGACATACATTAAGAAAGTATTGAATAAGTTCAACATATCAACATGCTCTTAAGTTTCCACACCCATTTCAAAAAAGGGAAATTTTATCTAAGTATTAGTGTCTTCAAAATGATGATGAAATAGAAGAATGAAAAGTGTCTCATATGCATTGGTTGTTGGTAACTTGATATATGCTCATATATGTTCACATTTTGACATAGTTTTATGTTAGTGGTGTAGTGGGAAGATACTGGGGTAATCCTAATATGAAACATTGGACTACTATAAAGAGAGTTATGAGGTATCTACAGGATATAAAATATTATATGTTGAATTATAGAAGATTAGGAGACCTCACAGTATCAGGCTACTCGGATTTAGATTTTATTAGTTATTTAGATGATCACAAATCAACATTTAGATACATCTTTATGATAGTAGGAGTAGCTATGTTGTGAAAAAAGTTTTAAGCAAACAACTTCCATTATAGAAGTAGAATATACCATGTGTTATGAAGTCACCTGCATTACTATATGGCTATGGAACTTTATGGCTGATTTTGAGATTATTGAAAGCATTTGTATACCTTTGACCATCTCTCGCGATAATACTTCTACTACAAACTTCTCACATAATAACAAAAGTTTTGCCTTGTATGAAACATTTTGATATAAGGTACCATTATTGAAGCAAAATATATCATGTGTTATGAAGTCACTTGCATTGCTATATGGCTATGGAACTTTATGGCTGATTTTGAGATTATTGAAAGCATCTGTATACCTTTGACCATCTATTGTGAAAATACTTCTACTGTAAACTTCTCAAATAACAATAAAAGTTTTGCCTTGTATGAAACATTTTGATATAAGGTACTAATTCATGCCAAAAAAGGTATACAAGCATATCACATGTATTGAACATATTTCTACTGATTGTATGCTTGTGGATAGAGGTAGGAATATATCATGATCATATAATTGATATAGGATTAGCTAAATGTTTTGATGTTTTGGGTTAGTAAGTATTATGATATAAACTATTTTTTCGAGATGTATATAAATGATTTATTTATATTATGCATATTTTTGTATTGCTTATTTATAAAGATATTTAGACCTTGTCTCAATACTATATTAAGAATTACAATCCTCATTTAACATCTTAGGCAGATACTTTGACCTAATCTGTAAAGATTTACATATATTGTCATAATTTATTATATAAATCTTATTAAGTATAGTCTTATTATGTGTATCCTTATTGGATATTATATATGGTCAGTGAGGTGCACTAGCATAGTATATATTTCATTGATCCTATTAGATATTATATTTTATTTTACTCAACATTTATGGTCCCAATTTAGATCGATGGGTATAAGAATGCCATAATTTTACTTTACATTTTATTAAAGTGGCCACTATTATTGAATTACACAATCCAAGTAGGAGAGTGTTATATTTTCTATTATGGACCTATTAATTTAATAGCAAAATAAGATGTAAGAGATTAAGCCTATTGTTAAAATGATATTATAGTTTGGACCTATTAACAATCTAATATAATAGTATGGTAATAGGAAGTTCCTAATGCTAAGTTGACCCACTAATGTTATAATATAAATAAAGGTCACTACTTTTAAACTTTAAAATTGATTTTAAACATTTCCCATTCATGTCAAAAAGTTTCTCAAAATCAAATATTCATTTAGGATTGATAGAAATAGTGAACCCTTATTAGAAGTTCATAATCAAAATTGATCATAAGTAACTCGTGACATACAAGTAAATTTAGATTCTTCATTCATTGTAAAATATGGATTCATCAAGTAATTTTAAAATTATTTTATTCATGTTTAATATTATCTTTTTTGCATAATTCAATTGAGATTATTGTTTTATAAAACTTTCATTTTTTGGCATAATTTTCATAAGAATAATTTTAATTACTCTTATTTGTAATTAGAAAATATTAAAATAATAAAAAATATTCATCTAATGTTACATATCTAGGGTGTTGTTAAAAAAATCTATCATTTTAAGGCACAAATTTTTTTCCTTTTACAATAATATCATTCTTTATTTTATTAATTATCAATCATATAAAATGATATAAATTTTTTATTTATATATGAATAAATAAAATTTTCGTATAAAAAATATCATTCACCAAAACAATAAGGCTTTACAAGGAATTGTGAAAAATTTACCTTAAAATCTGCATATAATTTATTGAACATTTATATGAATTTTTTTGATAAGATATCGTAGGGAGAATTTTAGAATTGTCTTGACTTCAGAGTGGCTAAAATGTATTATGTGCCCGTGGTATTAAAATCAACTTATCTATTAAACTTTTAAATTTTAACTTTTAAATCCTTATAATTTTAATTAAAATGAAACTGTTATCTTTGATATTTATCTCAGAAAAAAGGGAAAAAATTTGTTGACATTTTTCGCCTATCAATTTGCACATATTAATTTTATATTTAGTTGTATTTTTTGTCTTTATTTTTCACCATGATTCATCCTTCGTCTATTATGTTTGTGGAAAGTTACCCGTTGGAATCCTTTCCATTAGAATTGTGTTACTAATTAATTTTTATTATGTTTAAATGAAAAACTACAGTTACAAAATTTTCTTTATTAATAACTGTACGTAATGAAAAACAAAAAGAATTTAGATAATAGTTTAATTATTGATGAATATAAATTTTACATTATTCGTTTTAAGTGAGAATTTATGAGTGTTCTTTAAAAATTTCTCAAAAGTTTATTAATTAATTTTGTTTTTGTAAAAGTAAATATTACATGGTTCAGTATTCACCACTTTCAAATGAGTTATGCTATTATTAATGCAGCAAGTGATTCAAAAATAATTATCGGTAAGTTAACTTCGGCCATTATTCCCTATAATCTTGTATATTATTATATTTGAATTAAAAACTAATATAATTCATATTGTTTAATGGGATAACATGAACCAGTAAAATGTTTATTTCTCTGCAAAAGAGGAAATTTGCTGGCATTTTCCCACTGTCCATTTGCAAATATTAAATTTATATCCCATTTGTATTTTTATTCCTCAACCTCATTCATCCTTGTTCTATTATGGTTACGAAAAATCCCTCTCCTCTACTGTTTCCAATTTGTTACCATCATTTTTGTTGACGTTAATTTTGATCTATGTCTTCGGTTTATGGTATGCCGTGAGTTGTCATTTTCCTTCACGGTCTAATATTCCTTTTATTTTTAGGTTACAAATTGGTTTTTTTTCCTTGCTTAGTATATTGCCTTTAACTAATTTTATTTTATTATGCATTAAAAAAACACTTTACTTAATTATTTAGAAACTCAGAGAGCTCTAAAGGTGAAAATTTTGATAAAGATGAAAATAATTTGGATATATTTAAAGGATAAAAAATTACATGTAAGTATTTAGTGAATAAATACAAAACATGATAGTTTATTACTTATTAAAAAATCTAGTCGTAATCAGGCAATAGACAGATGAGAGCAATCATAATATGATTCACATGCTTTCTCAACAAATAACTACTATATTAAGGCTGATTCTTGAAAATACAGTTGCAATCCAAGCTTGACTAAACCAAACTTTAGAAAGAGAAATGCAGTATTTTGATTCTCAACATGGCGAAGAGCAAGATTTAGAAAAGGAAAAGATCAAGATGGAGCCTAGGTCTAGATATAATAAGGCCAAAAGATCTAAATATGACCATGTAAGTCTCACAAGGTATGGTGGATATGTTAACAAGGCTCAACTGAAGAGAGAATGAAACAAAGGTCCATGAGATGATGTGTAATAGACGAATCAGAATATGTTAAACTACCAAAATATCAAGGTGAATCAGAGCCAAAGCCAAGACCAAAATATACAATTCTTGGTTGAAAGATTGATAAATTAGTTAGGTAATGGAAGTGCATACTGAAATTACAAAAGGGTGATCTTAGAATGGATAAACTAAATCAAAATGTCTAGAAGTTTCAAAATGTCAAAGTTCACGAGCTTCTCTAACAAAGATAACTAATCAAATATTAAACACAGAACTCAATTGATAGCCGAATGTAGAGAATTAGTTGGCAACGAGTTCTTGAAGCTAAAACATTTTCATTATCCTTAATAAGAACAACATTTTTATGTTATTCAGGCTTTCCAACCAATTCGATATATAGTTAGGCTCAAATGAAATGCATATTTCATGATTAGTACTATCGAGGGGAGATGAAGATTGGACTAGTCGACCTGATTAACATAAAGAAAAATCTAATAGAATTGTTTGAAGATTACTTGTATTGATTTTAGTAGGTGATGAGTTGTTATTTCACTCAAATTGTCAAAAATGAGATTTCAGGTGTCAACTTTACCATTCAAAAGAAGCTAGTCAAGAAAAATACTATGGACATGGCTCATCTAGCCAAAAAAGTTTGACAAATAGAGAAACATTGCAAAAAAGATAGAAAAATGCATCAAACACATTAAGTATTTCACTTTTAATCATAACTAAATATTAAATATTTTGTTAAAAAAATTTCTCTATAATTACATAAAACATTTTATTTATATTTCTCTAATCACAATAATTATAAGTATGTCACTTTTAATCATAATAATTGTTGGCTGTTATTTGGTAAATAATTTTAATTTACTCACAATTTTTAACCCTAATTTATGTAACTTCTTGCCATTTATTTTTTATATTTGACTAAATATTTGAATTTTCAAAAATTATTAATTTAAATTAATGTAAACCTAAAATTCACTACCCAATTACTACATTTTGTTTAATCACATTTCACCCTTGCACTTTATATATTTATTTACCTTAAGTATCTACGTCTTCTCAAATTGTGAATTATACTTCAAATTATGTTACAACCAAAATTTTTATTTAAATATACTTTCCTTTCTAATTGTATTACATATTTTATTCAAAATTTCCTCTCTAATCAGATGAAATATCTTATTTAAGTCGTTCTATTCCAAATCACATAAAGCATAGTATACATAATTATTACTAATCATTAATTTTATAAATATTTTATAATTTTACACATAATATTTTTCAGCTTAATCTATGTAATCCTATAAAATTATTTGAATAATTTATTTTTCCTGAAATAAGTTATTGTCATTTGAATAGACAATTTCAAATTTCAAATTACTTAAAAATATCTATTAAAGGCAATGGAGCAAAAAATGTATCTAATAAGATTTTATTATTTATTTGATTATATTTAAAAATTATTTTTTACCTTTACGTAATTTTAATACTATGATTTAAATTCATTTTAGAGTTTGACTATAACTCATATTTATATGTTAAAATGTAACTCTTAAAATTTTTTAGAGTAGCTAAAAATATTTTATGATTGTAATTTAATTTAACTTAAATTTGAATAATTTTAATACTGATTAATTGTATTTTCAATTTATATATTTATTTAAGTATTATCAATAAAATTTTTAAATAATTATTTATTTACTTATAATCTTCTCATTTAAAATTACTAAAAAATTTATTTATAAAAAGTATACATAACTTTGATTTTTATATGCATGCAATGTGCCGTAACATGGACGCGCGGCAGATGCGATGCAGTAACAATAACAATTGCTTCCCATTATAGCCTAGCCTTTACGCAGACTTGTCTTCATACATTACTGGTTTCCACCCACAGCAAGATCTCTGACCGACAAAGCAATAAGTAAAGTGTATAATGGCTTTATATCTGAATTGACGATACATCTTTATTTGTGGATATACAATAAGTGAAGTGTATCCAATCTTTTTTTCTTCTATCTTCATTTGTGGATATATAGACATCTGAATTCACACTACTGCTCTTGCAAGTGCGCTCGACTGGTTGTAGCTAATGGCTTCTCATCCAAACAGCCATCCCATCCCCCCTGCTTCGAACCTTTCTCATTGCAAACGTAAACGGACCTCTTCTTCCACCGCTATTGATCCTTCGGCTCCTCCTCCTTTGTCTTCTTTTGCTGATCACCCTGAAATCAAATACGATGTCTTCCTTAGTTTTAGAGGTCCAGATACCCGTTCTGGTGTCCTTAGTCATTTGCTTGAAGAGTTAAATCGGAAGAAAATTGATTACTTTGTAGATGACCAAAATCTTAAGCAGGGAGATGAAATATCATCAACACTTCTTGCTGCGATTAAAAAGTCTGAAATTTCGCTCGTTCTGTTCTCAGAAGACTACGCCTCTTCAAAATGGTGCTTAAAAGAGCTCGAACAAATCATACAATGCATGAAAAGTCAAAAACAGGTTATTCTACCTATTTTCTACAAAATAGATCCTTCAACTGTACGTCATCAAAAAGGGAGTTACCATAAAGCATTTGGTAAACTGGGTGAAAGATTTGATAAGCGTACGCTACAAAAGTGGCAAACTGCTCTCAGGAAAGCTTCTGATTTATCTGGATTTGATTCCTCAGATTACAAGTAAGTGTCTCAATTATATATGCCGGTGGAACTAGGCAATCAGTTCTATTTTATTAACTTTTATAGGCCGAGTCTCTATTTGCTCGTGTTTAAACTCAATTGTTATAATAAATGACATTACAAATATCATATAATAACTGTACAAGCAATAACATAAGTAGAAAATTTGTTATTAGAAATTCCACATTAATTAACTTTTCAAGTAATTCAAACATAACTCACTAGGGTTTAAGCATTGGATGTCCGGTTTTTTTATCTTTTTTAATTTTTGTAAAATAAAAGTAACAATAATTTTTGTTAATATAAAAATATTAAGTAGTTAAATTAATTGATAATTTATTAAAATTATAAATTTTATTGAAGTTCATTTAAATTCGTAAACATTATAAATTTTGTATTTTGATCCTAGAATTTTTAGCCAATTACATGCATTTGGCTTGTTTAGACTCTATCTCGTTTAACTCGAACAAAAATCAATCTTTTTACGAGTTGAATACGACCTATTTCTAAATACCTTAATTTATTTAGAAGTGTAATTTATTAGCATAAGTATACTTGTCTATTTGGTTTGATTTTCTGTAAATGATTCAAAACCTTATTCTTGTTGTTGTTATTCATTAGAGATTGATTGTGAAACTACTTAGTTTCACAAGTACATGTGACAATAATGTTATAGTCTTCTAACAATGCCGCCATTAACGTTATAGTCCATAGATAATAATTTCACTAAATCTCTTTCATTTTTTTTTTCTTTTGTGTCATATAGGACTGAAGCAATGCTGATCAAAGCAATTGTTGAGCGTGTGTTAACCGAGTTAAGGAAGAGGGGGAACCGAAACAATTTGAAGGGTTATGTTGGAATTCATAAACACATACGATATTTAGAAACAAGACTAAACACAGACTCCCAAGATATTTTGGCTATTGGAATTTGGGGTATGGGCGGTATAGGTAAAACAACCATAGCCGAAATATTATATAATAGACTGTGTAATAAATACGAAGGCACTCACCTATTGTGCATAAAGGAAGAACTAGTGAAAGGTAGAAGTATAAGAGATTTAAAGAAGGATCTACTTTCAAAGCTATTAGGTGAAGTTGTACATGATGTCACACTTAATGGCACCCTAGAATATGTTGAAAGAAGGCTTCTTCAAAAGAAGGTTCTTATTGTTCTTGATGATATCAGTGACTCAGATCAAGTAGAAATTTTAATTGGACATGTGAAATTTGGATTTGGTAGTAGAATTATCATGACAAGCAGAGACAAACAAGTGTTCGTGAAGGGATGCGATGAGGTCTATGAAATTGAAGAATTAAAAATTGAAGATGCACTTCAACTCTCTAAACAATGTCTTGAGGAAAGTAAATTTATCAAAAAACAAGAACTTTGTGTTCTCTCAAAAATGATTGTAAATTATGCAAAAGGTGTTCCGTTAGTTATTAAAGTTCTATGTCATGATCTTTCTACTACCCAAAGTAAATTGGAGTGGAAAAACAAATTGGAAAAGCTTAAAAAAATCCCTAATCCAAAGATCCAAAAAGTCTTAGAATTGAGTTATGATGGGCTGGCTGATGATGAACATAAAGATATTTTTCTATATCTTACATGTTTCTTTAGAAATGAACCAAAAGAGCGGATCATAATGTTACTCCATGCATGTGGTTATCATACAATTGATGGATTAAGAGCTCTCCAAGATAAAGCTCTTATAACTGTTTCTAATGGAGGATTTATATCCATGCATGATTTGATTCAAGATATGGGTTGTGAAATTGTTCGGAAAAAATCCTCTAAAGAGCTTGCCCGACGCAGTCATTTATGGAATGCTGATGATATATATAAAGTGTTCAAGGACGAAATGGTAATAATATGTAAACCGCCCAATGCCCTTTTTTTTAGGAAACTTTGAATAATATGAAATGCCAACGCATGTTATGTTTGAATTGGTAATTTGCTTCTTTTTCTCTGCAGGGAACTCAAACAATTGAGAGCATTCGTTTAAACATTTGGAGACTAAAAAATGACCTTCAATTAGGACCTCAAGCTTTTGCTGGGATGAACAACTTAAAACTTTTGCAGTTTGACAAGAATTGGCGAAGTGAGCACAAATATACGGAGTATCCTCCTAAGGATCAGCAGAATGAGAAGAAATCATATATGGTGCATCCTCCTGAGGAAGGCTTTGAATCATTGCCAAAGGACTTAATATCATTTTATTGGGAAATGTACCCGTTGAAATCCTTTCCATTAAGATGTTCTGTGAACAATCTTGTTGAACTTCGTTTTGAATTCAGCAACTTGCAAAGATTATGGGATGGGGTCCAGGTATGTGATAGATTTTTTTTTAATCCGGGATGCATTATGCTACTAAATTTTTTATTATGTTAAAATGAAATCCTGTTACAATTTTTTATTTAATAATAAATGTACATTGACTAATATAAAAAAACCAAAAAAAATTGAGTGATAGTTTTACTGATCGAATATGAAGTTTACATGTTACATTTTTGGAGACAAGGTTAAAAAAATGCAAGAATTTTCTTATAAAATTATTGATTAAATTTATATTTGTGAAGTAAGCAATGTTAATCTAATTCAATAGTTTCCACCTCCGGTCGAGTTATGCCATTATTAAAACACTAAATGATGCAAAAATCATTATTGGTAATTATTCCCTATAATCCTAAATTATATTTAAAATAAAAACTAAATAATTCATATTATTTAAAGGAATAACATGAATTATGTAAAGTTGATTAATTTTTGAAGCATAAGATATTTATTTCATTTAGAAAGAGGAAATTTACTGATTTTTTCCGTATCAATTTGCACATATTAATTATAATCCATTTTGTATTTTTATCTTTATTTTTATCCATCATCCGACTTCATCCTTATTCTATTTTGTTAATGAAAGATCCTTCTCCTGTATTGTTTCCCTGCTAACAACACATTGTTGTTGTCGTTTTGGCCTATCGTCTAATATTCTTTTTGTTAGCCAGGCCTATGCATGCATATTGGTCTCTTTTTCTCTCTTAGTTTATTGTCTTTAACTTCAAAAAATTTTTCGCGCATTTAAAAAACATCTCGTTTAAGGATATATATTTACAGAATTTAAAAATTACATTCAAGTAATTAGTAAATAAATACAAAATATTGCTATCATGGGTTGTTGTTATAATCATGTGATTCGATTTTATTTGTCACAGGAGCTTCCAAGTCTAAAAGTTATTGACCTTTCTAACTCAAGACAATTGATTGAGCTTCCGGATTTGTCCAAGGCGCCTAATCTAGAATCTGTCTATCTCTCCTATTGTGATAGTTTAAGTCGTGTTCCACTCTGGCCCGACCATTTTATCCAAGAAACAATTTCCCCCGAAGCCGTATTTCTGCTGTCAGAGGAAGTTGATCATTTGGATTTGGACTCCCTGACGAATGAGGAATCAACGGATTACGATCTGTTTGAGGAATCAGAGGAAGTTGATCATTTGCATTTGGTCTCCCCGACAAATGAGGAATCAGAGGATTACGATCTGTTTGAGGAATCAGAGGATGAGGAATCAGCGGATTACGATCTGTTTGAGGAATCAGAGGAAGTTGATCATTTGCATTGGGACTCCCCGACAAATGAGGAATCAGCGGATTGCGATCTGTTTGAGGAATCAGCGGATTACGATCTGTTTGAGGAATCAGAGGAAGTTGATCATTTGCATTGGGACTTCTATCAGCCGACATTGGCCTTGCGATATTATTTGTTACCATCCCTGCAACACTTAAACTTGAATAATTGTGGGGGCATATCTGAGCTCCCCGACAACATCGGTCTCTGCTTACCAGCGAGACCAGCTTAGTGACGTTGCCAACGAGCATTAAGCATCTTACAAAGTTGACATTGCTAAATGTCGGTCATTGTAGGCTTCTTGAAGACATACCAGTGCTTCCACCGTCCTTCAACAGTTTTGTTGCCGATAATTGCACATCGCTAGAGACATTGTGGTTCCTTTTAAATTCAGAGCAAATGTCTTCCCAAAAAAATGGACTATATATTGGATTAGAAAATTGCACGAAATTGAGTGAATATACACGGGAGGTTATTGCAATGCATTACAAACTCTTAACTCAAAGAATCGTATCAGCCAGCAAAGAAAATAGTAATGCTTTATTGTATCTCCCAGGAAGCAAAGTTCCAAAGTGCTTTAGGAGCTGCGGTGCAAGATATAATTCAGTATCAGCTCCTCTCGAACTGCCTCTCCATGTTAAGGCAATGGATTTCGTTTTCTATTTTCTCACACAAAATAAGAGTTTCAACTTTGAGCTTAGAATCAAATGCTACATTGAATTAAGCAATGTTGCAAAGGTACAATTCATATGCGGTAGTACAGGTCTGCCAAGAAGGCCTATCACTTCGGATCATGTGTTTTTGTGGTGTGAGAGCTCCTTAAATCTCAAGATAATGGGGGAACTTTCTAGAATCGAAGCCTTAGCTGCCGCCACCGATGATCAGTATGCAAAAGTTTGGTTTGAGCTCTTGGATAGCAAGTACCGTCATGAGGTAGAAGAGTGGGGGGTATATCCCATTTTCATATCTTCTGAACCGTAGAATCTCTTGAAGCTCTGACACCAACAAAAGTCCAGACTAGTGGAAGTGATGATGATTTACAACTTGGCTTGGTAAAAGGTTTGATGAGTTTGAACAGTGATAGAACAAACAACCCTTCAATGAAAACAACTGGAAGCAGATCAGTGACACCAATTGCGCTGGGTGTTTCCCAAGCAATATCCTTGCTGGGATGGCTAAATCGGTATTTAACATCTTACCCCTTTTATTTACAATTTTATTCATATTTGGTCCTTTCTCTGCATGTCTTGCACAAAGAAACCACATTACAGTTATGAAAGCTCCGCATTCTATGATTGGCAAAACAGAATTTTACAAAAACATTTTGAACATTATGATACGAAGAACCTCTCTCCAAAAGGATGCGATTAAATTAATAACAACTACTGAAACAAGCGCTTCAGTACATTTCCTTAGACAATACATTCCTTAAGAAGGAAAAAAAAAAATCGTTTACATTCTACAACATTGGTTCAGGAATATGGTTGCCTAGCAGTGATATGATTGCCCCTGTCATATTGACTCCAACAAATGCTCCAGTCTAGAATTTAAAAAATTTAAAAAATGGTCCACGACTGCAATATTGCCCGCAATATTGCATTTTTGGGACAGACCACATCCGCAATTTTCCCTAATTTTAGACTGTTATAGCCTTGTTCTTTTGTATTCGTCTGCATCGTGATGCATCTGCGACCGTGACCGCAACTGCAATTTAAATCCCTAGCTCCATACTAATCTTTCCTTTCTTCTTTTTTTCTTCTACTAGGTGCCGCAACATTTCAATTCCCTGGACATCGCAAGTGATTATCATGCTACTTTAATCGATCCAAGGTATGTCATTTCAACTCCTTGTTGTTCATAATTATGATTATATGGGGGATAATTACATATAATTAACACAATACAAATTTATATAACACTTGTCACTGCATAGGATAACTTATTATGATTGACTAAACAAAATTTTATAAAACCATTTTGAACACTATTATAGGAAGAACTTCCCTTCAAAATAGTAAAATTAAACTATTAATTGGTGAAGAAACTACTGAAACAAGCCATTTAGTACATTTATATAGTCAAAACATTCCTCAAGTAGAAAAAGTTGTTAACATTCTATAACATTGCTTCCAGAATATGCGTGCCTTGCATTAAATTTTATAACGCCAGTTTAAGTCCATTAAGTGCTACTATAAATCTGAACTAATGAATTTCATCATGAGACCAGTACACCAATATCTTTGTATTTTTATGGGTTGCAGTGAAATGATGAAATTTTGGATTCTAAAGAAATGGCTGGAGAGGTAGACAAGGAGGATTATTCTGGGCTGTTCTATATCATTAATACTAAGTTTGATGTCTTTGGATGTGTTGCACAGGCCAAGAGAGTTGTTGTAATTTTTTGTTGGCATTTTCATTTCTGCCTTAAATTAATTTAGGATTATGTTTCACTTGGTGATTGAGAAAATTTGTTAATATGTATTTTTACTAGTTTTGTGAAAAATTCTTTATGCTTTTCTGTAATTTTCTTTTGTTAAAAATTGTTACTTCTATAAAAAATTAAGAAAATTTTGGAAGAATTTTTTATGCAACTTTAAATGATAGGTTGTAATTTCTTTACTCATTGCATACTAAATTCTTACACACTTGTAGCTTTCTGAGAAAAAATTACAAAATTTATATAAAAATCACACATTTAATAAATTTTATATTAAACTTTCATAAAAAATAGGAGGAACCTATATAATATTAAATAGCATAATTAGGAAGACAAGATTTTGTGCTACGGAAAAAAGTATAAATAATAGAAAAACCAAAAAAAGAACCAAAACGGTACTAAGTTGGAACAACTAAGCTAAAGGGGGGAGGCTCATGTTCTAAAATAATAGTAATGGATGTGTTTGTTCATTGTTTTAAAATTTTTTCTATTTTTACTAAAAAATTTATTGCTTAATAATTGCTTTCATAATCTTTTTCTTAAAAGTTGTAACTTCAAAGGCAACTTTAAAACAAAAAAAATTCAATTTTTTTTCTATCTTGATGTTAATTTTATAAGCAAGGTTTCATTTGGCACACTATATAAGGACATGCTAGTGTAAAATAGACTGTACAATAAGGGCTTAAATAACATTTGAATATTTCAAATGGATTGTATAATTTATTTAAAAGTCTTCTCTCGTATATCAAATTATATGTATAGCTATATAATCTCTATGTGAGAGGATAAAAGTTGATGATAGGGCAGTGTTAAAATAAGTTATAAATTGTTAAAATTAAAAAAATATTTTAAATATTATCTCTCTTATATTTCTCTAATATATCTTTTTTATAAAATTAAAATTAAAAAATTCTTTACATTGACACATATTTTGTTTTAGTATTTTTAATTTTTTATAAAATTATATTATATCTATGATATTTTTTGCTAGTGTATGTTATTTTTTAAAGATTTTATTTAAGGTGTTTATTAAATTTTATATTCCAAAATTAATTTATTGTAACTTTCTATTAATTTGTTATACATAAATCCTCATATACACATTAATGTCTACCCATACATATGTGCATTTGTGTATGCATGTTGATCAAGCATTTTACATCATTTTATCATCATAGTGTAACTCTTTAATTTATATATATTATCATATTTTTTAAAAAATATTTCTATTAAGGGGTTTTTTGATCTAAATGTGTATTTGAAATTCATTTTGAACAGTTTTATTGATTTTTTATATGTAAGGATATTTAATTAAATTAATTATTTTTTAGGCTATATATTTTTGTACAAAATGATAAAATAATTTTATACAAATTTTTATCATATATAATAATAGATGAAATGTCATATTGTACTTTGCAAAAAAAAAATATGAATATATATCATATAATATATTACCTTATCCTATATAATACTATGTCATATCTACTGTCCTAGACTCCTTATACTATAATATAAGTTTGGCACAAATTTATTGTCATCGTGCTCGTGTTTCATTGAAAATTTCTTATCGTGTCTGAAATGTTTAATTTAAAAGGCAAGGAGAGCTCTTACTGTAGCATTTGATAGACTGAGAATCACCGATTGGTCTTGCTTTCAGAGATTGACAAAATTATTCTTCCCTAACTCTTCAAACAGTTTGAACAAGTCCCAGTTGCTGAACATAGGACCACTTTATTTTTTCAGTTAATTACAATCTTTTGATTTTAGCTTAATTTATGTGCTAGTGATGTTCATTTTCCACCTGGAACAAGTCCTAGCTGTTAAACCAAGGGTAACATTATTGTCAAAGTTTAGAAATTTAATTTGCTTCTTAAATTTTGTTCAAAAGATTTGGCATAAAATTTGAATTAAAATTGTGGCAAACTTTTTTTTTTTGTTTTGAGATAAAAATTTGTTTCAAATAGATTTTGCTATGGACTTCGAACGAGTTTTTTTTTTAGAAGGCTAATTATTTAAACGATTTGTTTAGATTAGGGGTGAAATTTTCATCCCAATTCCATCTCAATTCTCCTTTTTGTTCGAAAAATCAATGCTTCATCTTCATTTGCATGTGTTCTATATTCGATGTCATCTCTGCGCCTCTCTCTGCCATTCTTCCATCATTGCAAGTGCTTATGGGCGGATTCGTTGCATTCGTAATCAAAGCAAAGTTAGTTTTGGTGTTGTATCCATTTTTTTTTTAAATTTCATTGTTTATTTGGTTCTATCTTTTAGTTGATTTTATTATTGCTGCTGGATTGTAACGTTAGCTTTATTACCTGAAATAATTTGTTTGTTCTGAGTATTTATATATTTGAATCCTTCTATGATTTTAAATTTTCTTTATAAGTTTATTTTGTCCTTTTTTTGGATCTTTTTTCTTTCTGGATATTGCTGGATGTCTCTATCATTTTTTTTGGTGAAACACCTTTTTGTGAATATTTTAATTTTTTGTTGCCGGTGGATTGCTGTTTATTTTCAATTACTGTGGACTTTTTTTATTTTTTTTAAATATATATACTTCGTATGATACATGGTGAAGATAAAAATATCAAATAAATACAATGATTAAATATTTTTAATTATTTTTTCATTTTGATATGAAGTTTTTATCCTAAAATTTTTCTAACAAATATTATTTGATTTTTAAAAAGATATAGAAAAGGAAATCTTGTAATTTCACAATTTGGGGTCGCTTATATAGAGGCTTTGTCCCGGTGCCCATTAAAGCATATGGCAATCCATGAGATGGTTAGTGAATAAAGAATGGGCATGATGCACGCTACTATGAAATTATGAGGAGCTTTCATTAAATGTGTAAGTGACAATATCAGAAACTTCATATCATTTTTTTCCATTTTTTAAGCCATGTGAACATAATCAAAGAAGCTGTGAAATTCTCCAATTTTGTAGGGCTGGTACGTATGAAAGCAACTTTGTCTTTTCAAAGAATCTGAAGGTTAACATGTACGCAGTCATAGAATCAGTTCGACCAAAATAACTTATAAGTTAAATGATAATTGATAAATTAATATTTAATATTTAGTTTATAAATTATTTAAAGTAATTTAATAAAATTAAATTAGTTTAATAAATTAACATTAAGTGTTTCTTTAAATTAATTTTTATTTTATTAATTAGCTTGATAAATTATAAGTTATCATATTGTAAAACTAACTCATGACTGCAACCGTATCTTTAGAAAATTCACCCATCATATTTGAGAAAATGCCTCAAGGTTTCGTTTGTTTCAGTAAAAAAATACGTTCGGTAAAAATATAACTATAAAATGCAACGGTATCTTTAGAGGAATTTCCCATCTTATATTTGAGAAAATGCTTCAAGGTTTCATTTGTTTTAGTAAAAAATATTTTTAGTAAAAATATAGTTATAAAGTATTAAGATAATGAAAAATAATTTATACATTTAATGTCAAATGTAAGAAGTTTAATGTAAGGCAATTTTTTTAAAGGACGAAGTTATTTTTTTCATTGCTATAATTTTAAATGTTATCTTTTTGGTAAATAGATAAAAAAAATTTCTTTTAAATCACAAGGCATATGCACATAGTACTCTTTTATTTATATGTAAAGAAATATAATTTTCCTATAGAAACATTCTTAATAAAACAAAAACAACCTAAGTTTTCTTTGTGGAATAACTTTCACTTGTATGACTAGCTCGTACATTATATAGAATGCCCATGATGCACGTCAGGGATGCTTCATAAAATTATGATAAGCACAAAGAGCTTTAATGTATTAACCTTAGTCAATAAGGAGTTAATTTTAAGTTAATTTACAATATTTTTAATCGATATTGGCTTTATTCAAACTTGAATAATATTATATGAATATCTATAAAATATTTAATTATAAATACAAATTGTAAACGTATTTTCTTATTCAATACACTGATAAAAGACGTAATATTGTCCTTCTCACAATTTCACGAGAATGGAACAACTTCCATGCTTTTCGAAAAAGATACAAAACTGTGTTTCCTGTGCTTTTGGAAATTTTTTTTTGAAAACAATATAATTCCATCAAGAACAAATCTCCCATCTCAATCCTCGCTCTTGCCAACAACGATCAGCCGTGTAATTCCACCCTGGTGTAGACAGCATGCACGCCTTATTTTGCATTCCTTTTATAACTTTATGGAAAATTTTCTATCTTCACCTTCGAGAGGAACTAACAATATTTTCATCTTTGTGATGATGGGAAACTGACCTTTTCATCTATATTTTATATTATATTTACTTGTATTTTGAGAGGCAAATACCTCAGAGCAAATAACAATATTCTACATCATAATTTCATTTTTAGAAGAAAATGATGGAACAATTACGTATTAATTTATAAAGTATTAATAAGTTATCGTTCATTTGTTTTAGATAATAACAAAACTTAGTAGAAAGATAATAATAAATATTTAAATAAAAAATAAATATAAAAATCAATTCAAAAAATTTAAATTATAAAAATCTAATTACTTAATAAAATTATAATTAAAAGTAAAATAATGTAATTTAATTTAAAATTATATTGTATTATTTGATTCTAGATGCGGATGGCAAGATTGCACTTAGAAAATCTCTTAAAAATCCTGCCCTACGCAATCATTTATTTGATGCTAATGATATATGTATAGTCTTGACGGAGAAAATGGTAATGGCACAAACTTTTTAATATTGTATTACTTTTTGTCCTTTTAGTTTTGAACAATATAAGATGCTATAATGTTTTGTTCGAATTGGTTATTTGCTTTCTTTTTCTTGGCAGGGGATTGAAGCAATTGAGATCAATTTCTTAAACCTTCAGAGACTAAGAAAGGACCTTCAATTAGGTCATCATGCCTTTGCTAGAATGGTCAACTTAAGACTTTTGTCATTTGGAGAGCATTTTGAAGACAAATACAAGGTATATCCTCCTAAGGAAGGCTTTGAATCATTCCCAAATGAACTTACACTGTAAGAAATTTAGGTTTTAGTAACAACAATCCTGTGACAAAGAATATTATTGTCATTTAAAATAATATTTTTGTGACAATATTTTTCTGTTGTCACTGTATTACTATTGTTAGTGACAAGATGGTTTTATTGTCACAGAAATAATAATTTTTAGGGACAAATTTTACATTTTGTCTCTGTAATTATCAATAAAAACTTTTTAAATTTGAGAAAAAAAGTAAAAATATAACATATTGTAACGATAAAAAAATTATTGACACTAAATATTTTCTATGACAAGTTACGTTCGTCATAGAAAGCCTTTTAAGTTACAAATATCATTTTATCATAATTGAAAGTAGAAATAAAAAATAAAAAAGTCTGAAAAGAACCAATTCGAAAAGGGTTTTGCTGTTGAAGAAAGGGTTTTTGTTGCACGGGGATTTCGTTCTTCCACTCACGCATCTTGCCGATCTCCGATGCTCGCTGATGGTCTCTGCTCAATCTTCACACACTGATTCATAAGTTTCATTTCCATCGTTGGAATTTCGTTTGATTTCATATCTCTTATATGTTTTATTTTGCTTAATGAAATTTCATCATCGATTGTTTCACTTATCGTAATTTTATAGTTAATCTTAAATATCCTTAAACTTTAGTCTTCTTATCACTCTGTTTTATTAATGTTTGAATTCGAATGATATGGCATTGAATGTTGCGATCCTGCTATTAAAGTAATTCTGAGTGATGTAAGTTTTTGCTTGTCAAATGTTCATTTTGTAACTTTGTCCTATATGAGTTTCTTATCTTGATTTAGACTTTTAGACGGCCAACTATCTAGTACTTGAATGTTAATTTCTCACTAATTAGTTTGTAAGGACAGGATGTTGCCTAATTTCTAAAAAGCATATATGGTTCTACTTTTTGGTCCATCATTCTCCTTCAATAGTTGAAGATTGAAGATTGAAATAGTAGACTTTAGACACTTGCAAGTTTCCTGATTCCTTACTATTGATAGCTAATTGATAAGCGGCATCGTTTTAATCAAAGGGTAATATGATATATCACTAAAATTGTAGGCATAACTTTAAATTTCTAAAAGAAAGAACAGGTTTCTCTTTTATTTGATTTGATCTCTTATATCTAATAGTAGTTACTAGTGACATATTGTTAGTTTTGAATCCTAATGGCTAGCTCTAGATTGTGAATGAATTTAAGTATGGACTAAAAGAGGCATTTGGTTAGAGTTCTTTGTATTAGCTGAAGTTATGTTTTTCTTTCTTGAAATGAAGAAGGACAATACAGGGGCCTACTTCAAATATAGGGAAGTAATCCTTATATGAATCTATAATTTAATGAGAATTTAAAGTACTACTATTAAACAAAATCTAAGAATATGAAATAAGTTGCTTTATAATAACAAGGAGAAGACTTGAATGACAATTTATATTGCCTATTTTACAGGTTTTTGACTCTGGACTATTCTACAGGTTTGTGAGGTATAATGAGTATATTAATACTTTTCTCTCTCACTTTATATCTTTTTTTTATCTCTCAACCATCATAGACTAATGCATGGTTTTCAATGTTCATACTTTGTTTATGCCTTATATTTGTAGACTAGTATATCATGACAGTAGTGGTTAATTTCCTGATTCTGTTTCAATTTTGCAAACTTTCCAAGGTCTGCCACCATGATACGCAGATTCAGTTCGAGCAATAACTCCTGGTTTGCCCCTTTTTCACTACAGCTACTCCGCCCACCAATTCCATGGAATTCTTGAAGTGTGTATAAATAGTTTGTTTCTCCTTTTTTTATTTTCTGAATTAATTACAAATTTGGCATAACTCCTTTTTTATGTAAATTTTTATAGCTAGAACTGTGATTAATACTACATGTCATCCTTTGCTTTCTGAGCTGAGCCTTGCATTAGGAAGCTTGCTGGGACCATTTCTTGCTTTTACACCCTTAAAATATAGGTTAGGTTAGATAGAATGATACAAATTCCTTGTGGGCTACAATATTTTGACTTTGTTGTGGCTTGATTTGTAGTGAATAACCTAGTTTATATATGGTCTTATCTTTGCCATAGTGTATATACAAGGATCGAGCAAAACATACTACTTGTAGTTTCTCCAAACTACAAAAATTCTCTATTAAAAGAAATATTCATTTCTTAAGATATCTAATCTTAGAATGTATATTTATTTATTTTAAAAGTGGAATTTTCTATTAAAAGCAATATTCATTTCACATGGGGATTATTACTTACATTTGTTAAATTTCTAAATTAGAATGTTAAATGTGGTAATAATATATGTAATCTTCAATTAGTAAGATATGAAATTTGTTTGTAGATTTGTAACCATAGTTTACTTTGTAGGGTCATTGGCAAAGCTTCATCTACAAAGTCAATCATGATGGCTTGGAGAAATTATTTGATGAATCAGTAAGTTTGTCCTTTCGAATTGTTGTACTTATGAGTGTATAGTTTTTGTAGTTTCACAAATGAGAAATCTTCTATTGATATGGCTTGACTCTCTAGTTATCTTCATTTTCTCCATGCTTGTTTTGTATTATTATTTAGAGATTCATTTATAAAGCATAGGTCACCCTTTGTTTTAATTGCTTTTGCTATTCTAATTTTGTTGGGTTTCAATTGCTTCAGTCAAATAATAAAGATTCATTAAAAATGGGAATAGGATTTTTAGGAATAAGTTTCTAATCAAAATGAGGATTCAAGAACATACTTGTAATGCCAAAGGTATTTCTTCTTTCACTTGTAATTTTAATTTGCGTTTGTGTTCTTTTTCTTTTTTGTGATATAGTAGTTGTAATTCTATAATGAAGCTTCTATTATTGATTATTACAAGTCTGGCTTGCAAAGTATCATAAGTAACACCATTATATCTTTCAAGTTGATACTTCATTTTGTATTGATGAAGAGTGTTGAGAGCTAACTAAGCCTTTACGGTGTTGTTGTTCTAAATTGGATATGATTCATGTTATTTTAAATACTATATCAAAATTTTGTAAATTGCATTCTTTTTATATTTTTAGCATTTAATATATGGTGATATTTTAAAAATATTGTCACTAGGGAATATTTATAAAATAAAAATGAATTTTAATGCAACTATTTTTAAATTGTTGACACAAAAAAATTTAATGACAATATTAATTGTCACAAATGTTTTTAGTGACAACATAGATATGTTGTCACTAAAAAGGTTTTTTTGACAACAATAATTGTCACTAAAGCATTAATTAGTGATAACAATATTTTTTTTGCCACTAAAAGTTAAACTTACAATGACAGGAAAATTCATCACTAATATAAGTTTTAGTAACAACATAGTTTAATTCTCACAAAAAATGCTAATTTATAGTGACAACAAATCTTGTTACAAAAAGGTAGCCTTTAGTGATAAGTATAATTTGTTATCACAAAAACTTTCAACAACGGAGTTCTTTGGTATGAAAATATTGTAGTCACTAAAAATCTTTTGTGATGAAATATTAGCTTATCATGACAACTTTTATTGTCACTAAAAGCAATTTTTTTTTGTAGTGTTAGATATTTTAATCTGAAATGCTACGCATTGAAATCCTTTCCATTAAGATTTTGTGCGAAGATTCTTGTTGAACTTAGTTTTCGAGACTGCAAGTTAAGATTATGTAATGGATTTCAGGAGCGTAATAGATTTGTTTATCCGGAATGAGGTGTCTTTCTAATTTTTATTGCACATAAAATCTGTTATCGTAACTGAATTATAACTTTTGTGTATTAATAACAGTTGCAGCATGTTAAAAAAATGGATATACATAATAATTTAATTAATGTATATAAATATATCAAAGTGATATGCATTAACTTTTTCTTTGTTGAATTTACAATATTTGTTTTGTTGATTAGACAAATTATAAAACCCATGACAATAAATGAGAGAAATAAATTCATGATTATTTAATCATTGTTATTGGAAAAGATAATGTTTGTAATAAGTAATTATGAAAAGAATTCTAAAAATATAATGAGATTGTGATTTTCTACTTTCGTCATGCATTAGCCTCTGCCTCTAAATATTACAGGAATATTTGTTTGTTTTCTTCTCTTCCCTCTTCTACTTTGACACAAACTGAGATCACTATATTTTCATCCCTCACCATCCCTATGTTATTCAAGGAAATGCTTTATCTACAGTGTGACAGACTATTGGAGTGCCCCTCTATTGTTGTCGTAGGACACCGAGCTACGCACTAACTTCATTTTCTGTTCTAGAATGCTCCAACATAGCGTAGTATATATATTCCTTTTGTTGTGTTGTTTTCTTACAGGTTGGCCTTATCTTGCTTAGTCTGATTTTTTAACTGTATGTCTTTTCCATGCATTAGAAGAAAATTCTTGTTTAATTTTATTTTTAGAAGCTCATATTAAGAGCTTAAAGGGTGAAACAATATCTGAAGATGAAAATGATTATGGATATTTGAAACTACACGCAGGCATTCAATAAATAAATATAAAACAATATAATCATATGTCATATACCAATTAAAGATTTATCTCAGGGTAAAAGAAAAGAGATAAATACATGATATTGGCACTCAAGTTTTATAATGAGTCATTTTCTATGGACTTTATAGCATGAAACGATTATATTTGCCAATAACAACCATATATAGAGGTCATTTAGTTCGCCTCAATAGTATGGGAAATTTTATTTCTCGGGAAGTAGAAAATAAATGTATTGTTTGTTTGGCCATTATCTTACACGTTGAGGGAAATAAAACTTCCCAGAAAGTCTTACATCCCACAAAACATGGGATGTTGCTTACCCATCTCCCCCTAAATAAATTCTATTTTCCTTGCTATTTATAGATATAATGACAAATTATTTACATTAAATTTAATTAATGACAATTAAAATTTATTACTTCATATGATAATAATATTGGAGTATAACAGTCACTTTTTTAACACTTTCTAGGATATTCAAAGTTGAACCAAACAAGATATAGAAAGTTATTTCCTAGAAAGTGTCACTTCCTATATGTGAACCAAATAATTTTGGGTGCTTCCCAAAAAGTTTATATAAGAAATTATTTTTTATGCAAACCAAACAATTCCTTAGAAAAGCTTTATTGCTTAGGAAAAAGATATAATAATTCCCAGTGAGATAGAACTTTGGTGTAGTTTTATTAATTGCACATTAAAATCATGTATAGACTAGCGCCAAATAATCAGGCTTTTATTCCAAAAACAAGTGTCAATATGTTGGTACTATAATCATGTGATATCATTTTATTTGTCGGAGGATCTACCTAGTCTTAAAGTTGTTGACCTTTCAGATTCAAAGGAGTTGATTGATCTTCCAGATTTGTCCAAAGTCTCAGATCTACAAGATGTAAATCTCGAGGTTGCAGTAAGCCATGTTTCATTTTGGCCAAACCATTATATGGTTCATTTAAATTCCACAAAAAGGCAAGAGCACGAGAAGGCAAGTCTTAGAAGCCAAGTTTCTTTAACAAATCTCACTATGGAAGAATCAGGGGAAGATAGCCATTTGGATTTATGCGGGACATCGTTGCCTATCGAATCAAGTTTTAAATATTATGTATTTCCGTCTTTGCAATTCTTGGAATTGAGATTCTGTGATTGCTTGAATGAACTTCCTAAGGACATCAGCCTTTGTTTACTATCGTTACAAGAGTTGTCACTATGGTTTGCCAAGGTGCAGACCTAGCGAACAAGCATCAAACATCTTTCACATTTGACATCTTTGGAACTTGGTGGTTGCAGGCTGCTTCGGTGTATATATGACATGAGCTTCCACCATCCATTGAATATTTTGATGTTTGTAACTGCGCATAACTAGAGATAAGACAATTTACTTCAAATTCAATGCCTCTTGCTCACCAAAAGCGTAGACTCAATATTTAATGGGAAAATTGCATGAAATTGGATGATCATGCATTGGAGGCTGTTGCAAAGCATTACATACTCACAACTCACACTTCCAAAGTGCTTCGACAGCTACAAGGCAGCAAAGGATTCAGTATCAACTCCTCTTGAAGTGCCTCTGCATTTTAAGGTGATGGGTTTCATTTGCTATTTCCATATCTTACAAAGTTGGCTTAGCTTCAATAACTTTAAAATTAAATGCCAGATTGAATTATTTAATATTGCAAGTGATGCTCCAGTAGTGCTTCCATCCAAAATTTAAGATCATATGCAGTTTTGGTATGAGGGCTCTTTAAATCCCAAGATAATGGAGGAAGTTTCTAGAATCAAAGCCTCATCCACCAACGATGGTTTGTGTGCAAAGGTTTGGTTCGAACTTTTGGAAAACAAATCCAAACACTGCTGTGTAAAAGAGAGGGGGTGTATCCCAATTTTTATTTTATATAATCTGAATCACAAGATCTCACTAACAAAAGATGTCCAGATATCAATGACGGTGATGAGGATGATCATGATGATGAAACAAACAGTCTCTCTTAAAGAAAGTAATTGAAAACATGCACCAATTGTGCGAGCGCCCGCTTCTCCAATGACATGTCATTCCTCTTATGAAGCTTCATCGGTATTAAGCGCTCTGCTCCTTTCTATCTTCTATTTTATTCTGACTTGCTGATACGTAAAATATTTACATATTTATTTTCCCTTGTATGATGCATTTTTGGATGTTATCTTGTTAAATTAAATAAATTTAGTTGCATTTGGTGAATGGATCTTGAAGTTGAAATGAAATCAAATATTTTAGATAATGCTGTATTTTGACACTGTTTCAGTATTTCGGCCATATCTGGAGTTCTAGATGTCCGATTGGGCTGCTCTTTTTTTTCCTGGAAAGCTAAGAAGAAGCCCTACAACTTTCATGTTTATATAAAAGCCCAGTTTGGGACCTAAGGATCTCAAATTCTGCTTGGAAGATGAAACAGTGATTCTGACGGAATCTGACATATGGCCACTAATTTAATCATAACTTGAGCTAGAAATATCGAAATTAGGAGATCTTTTTTTTCCTGGAAATCTAAGATCCAGCCCTACAACTCCTATGTTGACATAAAGATGTAATTCAGCCATTTCGGTGGTAAAAAGTTACCAACAAAGTCGAACAAGTTGTGCTGCGAAAATCAAAAAATGGTGGCTGAATGTGATTGGTAGCAACTTGTCAAATTGGTAGCAACTTGTCAAGTTGGATGGCTTGCAGCTGGTTCATTCACCTATAAATAGGTAGAAGTAGAGAGCATTCAAGCATTCCAAGCATTGAATCATTCATTCATGCATCTTAGATAGTAGTTTAGTTCATGCAATTTTTAGTTCTTGTAATTGTATCCTTAGGTTCTCATCCTACATGGACGGTTCTACCTCCTAATGGATGGATAGTATTTTCATTTTCATGCATTTGTAATTGTATCCTTAGGTTCTCATCCTACATGGACGGTTCTACCTCTTAATGGATGGATAGTATTTTCATTTTCATGCATTTGTAATTGTATCCTTATGTTCTCCTCCTACATGGATGGTTCTACCTCCTAATGGATGGATAACTTTTCTATTTTCATGCATTTGTAATTATAATCTTGTGTTCATGAATGTGATGATGTTTTTATTCTATGTTTGTGTTTAATTTCATTATGTTCTAATTTTTTATCTTCCTAGGGTGATGACGTAACTTGATAATAACGGATTGAATTCTAGTCTATTGAAACTAATTTCATTTTTATTTCCTAGATTGAGTTTTAATTATTGCTCTTAATGCTTTCAATTGATTGGCCACCTTTTGAATGAACTCAATATGTGTGTTGAGACCAGAAGGAGATACATGTGTATGGACCCTATAATTAAAACCGTAAATTACATATGAAATAGGAATATATTCATATGGTTTATGTAGTCTTAATGAGTTCCATAAATCCTAATGCATGATTAGTTGTTGCAATTCACATAGGAATATAGTGAATTGGCAATTAATTATAGAATTACTTGACCTTGGAAGAGGCTAGTGATTAATTTAGGGAAACTCGACTATCAATCAAGGGAGTAAAATTGGATTAGTGTAGATAGATGATTCAATCCGAAATTGTCAAGTGAAGTCTGATCCCTAGGTCTTTTATTCATCTTCATCCTTACTCAAATTGCATTCATATTTATTTTAAGTATTTTCTGCATCAATCTTATTTACTCGCTTCATTCTCCAACTTATCGATTTGCCAAATAGTGTTAGGATTATGAATTTTGGTACTTAGTGAAACAATCCTCATGGGAACGATACTTTATCATCACTTTATTACTTGTTTACAATAGTGTGCACTTGCGCTAATTGATAAACCATTTCACACGTAACACTTGCCAATTCAGAATATTACAAAACATTTTTTTAAAACATTAAAGTGGTTCATCTGGTCGGAAAAAATGCTATTTTTATTTTTTAAAACAGAGAAAAGTTCGTTGCAAATTTTTTTAATACAAATCTGTATGTTTCGCAATTCCTTAATTTTCCAAAAAATGCGCACTCTATATTATTTTCTTTTGACTTTCTAATAGATTCATTTTAATGATTATTACATGAAGAATTTCTCTCCAGAAGGGTAGGATAAAATTACTAGTTGATGAACATATAATTGAAACAATCCTTTTATTACATTTTTTCAGACAATATATTCCTCGAGAAGCAAAAAAATTGTTTATATTATATAGCATTTATCGAGAAAATCTTACATATTCCAACTATTCTCAATCAATAGAAAAAAAAATCAATTGTTAACTTTGTGAAACTCACATACATTGAAAATTGTATTTTAAAATTTTTAACGCATTGAAAATTATAATTGGATTCTTTCCATTCATTTAAAATAAGGATACATATTATAATTGGAGTATACAAGAACTAGCTTTCAACCCATGCAATGCACAGATTTAATTTAATTTAATTCAATTAATAATAATTTATAATATAAATTTAAAATTTTAATTTTAAAATTATAAAATATTTAAATAATTAATTTAAAATCTATCATTATATTTATGTCATTTGAATAATTATAAAATTCATATAATTGTATTTAACTTAAGTAATAGGAGATACAGTATATATACATATTTTAATTTACTACTAATTGATAAAGTTATCAAATTATTGTAATATTATATTAATCAATTATCATTATCATATATAAATAGATACATACATTATCAAATATTATAACAAATAAAATTTTAAAAAATAGGATAAAATCAAACATATAAAAAAAGAAATTTATATTTGGTATAGTATTAGAAATATCATCAAATGTTCTTTTTGAAGTTGTCAAGAAATCCACATTATCACAGATGACAGAGATTGTGTATTGTATAGAAATTAATAAAAAAATATAAGAAATATCATTATTTATTTAATAAAATAATAATATTAAGAAAAATTAGATTTCTATAAATGATAAACTTACATCATCTTTTTTATTTTTGTTTGCTAGATGCTGATACACAATTTTTAATAAAATCTTTGTAACTTGAAGATTGCTATGGGAATTCTTTAAAAGTTATTTATATTTTAAATTAATTAATAGGTTTTAGAAATTTTAATATTATATTATATAAAATTATAATTTTATTCCATTTTTACTCATATGTTAAATAATTAGAAAATTATCATTTCAATATTTATTTATATTGTGTAGCAAATAATTGCATTAAAATGATTAAAATTGAATTTTTATACTAAAATTACATAATTTTACCAAAATTAATTTCAAACTATGAAAGATATATTTAATTTATGATTTTTATTTTTGATTCATTGTAATTATATATAATAAATTAATTTTTAAAAAAGATTATTGATTAAAACATATTATAAAGAAAGTACATTCATTGTAATTTTTAAAGAAAGTAAATGTATTAATTTAAGAGGTTATTCCCAAATAATTTTTATGTATGAAAATATAATTACATATAAAAAGTTAGTACTATTGTTATGAAAAAATTTCTAACCATGTAAGGTATTGAAAATTTAATAGTACTTTTATACAATTTTTACTGAATATATTATTTTTTTATCTTATCAACTCAATTTGATATAAAATTAATTATTTTTGATAAATATCTAAGTTATAAAAATAATATAACAATAGAATTAAATCATCACTATAATTGTATCATTTAGTTTCGGCCTTTGTGTTTTTCAAAATAACATATTATCGTTATTTATCAAATTTTATATGAAAAGTTTAAAATTAAAATATTAAATTATATAATTTTTTTGAAGGCATTGTCACTGGATCTCAGGAAGAAAAGAGAACAAACCCCTGATACAGCGAGTGAAGGTCACGGTTTTCTAGTGGAGGAAGAACGCAGCAAAGACAGCGCTATATTACGTGCGTGACAACAACTCGCTTGAGAAATTTATTAGCTGAAAATTTTTAAAGGCCCAAAACCATGCGTAATATATTATTAGAAGATTTCTCATATTTATTGTTGGTAAATAACATTGTTTCATTAATATACTCGCCTTGAAATAAATTTTAGGCTGTCAGTGTAGGCCCCACAAGTGCTATTATAAATGTGTATTAATTTCTTCTTCCTTCCTCCCAAGTTACTGCTCTTCGGAAAACATCACCATGCTGCTTCATTCGGAGGTGGATCGTTTCACTTCATTGTCCTTGGAAGGGATTATTTGGAGAATTGGGCACAAAAATACAAAACATAATTATAACTATATGAGGGATAATTACATATAATCAACATCACCCAAAGGGTACCATAGCAATTACTTAATCTAAATATAAATAGAATTAAATGTTTTGGTAAAATTCAACAATTAAAGAATAAATTGTCATAAAAAGTCTTTGAGGGACTTAATTAGTCATAACTAAACAACTTAATAATTAAATTAATATTCAAATTTTTTAATAGTAAAAAGTATTAGAAAAAAAAAGTTAGACTATTTTGGGTCAACTAAGCTAAAGACAAATAGTCATAGGGAGCTTCATGGTGTTTTCTTTTGTATTTTCTAATTACAATAAATTAGGCAGTTATTAAGCTTTTTTATTTTTTATAGGATAATATAGAATAAAAATGATCATGATACACGGCATGGGTCTTCTGTGGTATTTCGATGAAGTCGAGGTGTAAGTGACAATCTTACAGATTTTTGCTCAAATTTTATGTTATTTAAGTCAATTAATTGGATCGAACAATTATGAAGAGTGACCTAATATATTATTTTCTTAATTTGTGTCTATTTTTTTACTTAATTAAACACGCTACATAATTTACATCAAATTAAAACGTCATAATGATTATATTGGTTGTTTAATTTGAGTATATCACATAAATACTTGTAAATACCAAGCTGAGAACCTCTGTTGAAAGATTGGAAGATTGATAAATCGACTAGGCAGCGAAAGTGCATATTCGAATTACAAAAGGACATTCTTGAAATGGATACACCAAATCTAATCGTCTAAAGGTTTCAAAATGGCAAAGTTCACTAGCATTTCTAATTAAGATAACCAATGAATATTGAATATAGAGCTTGGTTCATTGTCGGATGCTAAGAATTAGCCAACTATGAATTCCTAAAGCTAAGACATTTCCCGTTGTCCTTAACAAGAACTGTGTTCTCACGTTATTCAGGCTGTCCGCCCTATTTGGTACACACGTGGGCCCAGATGGATCATCTGTTTCATGAGGGGAAATAATGATTGGATTGACCGATCTAATTAACATGAAGTAAAGTCCATTGAAATTGGTTGAAGATTACTTGTACAAATCTCAGTAAGTAAGGAGCCGTTGTTTCGCTCAAATTGTCAAAAAGTGAGATTGTAAAAATAACAATGGCAAGTTTCAGCTTTGCCATTTGAAAGAAGCTGACTAATAATATAGTTGACATGGCTCAGCTAGCTAAAAAGGTTTGACAAATAGAGCAGTACTACAAGAAAAAGATAGAAACTTGTATATAACACATTAAATATTTCACTTTCAATCATTATTAAATATTAAATTTTATTCAAAATTTTTCTTTATAATTACATAAAATATTTTATTCATATTTCTCTAATCATAATAATTATAAAAATTTCACTTTCAATTATAATTGTTGATGGCCATTAATTTGATAAATAATTCTTATTTTACTCATAATCTTTCACCTTAAGCTCCCTATCATTTATTTTTTATATTTAACTAAATATTTGAAATTTGCAAAATTATTAATTTAAATTGACGTCGACCACAAGATTCATTACCCAATTACTGCATTTTATTTATTCACATTCTACCCTTGCGCTTTATTTATGCATTTACCTTAATTATCTACTTCTTGCTTATACTTCAAGTTAAGTTATAACTAAATTTTTTATTTAAATATACTTTCCTTTAACTGGATTAAATATTTTATTCAACTTTTTTCTAATAAGATGAAATATCTTTTTTTTAATTGTTCTATTCCAAATCACATAAAGCATAAGTATATGTAATTATTGCTAATCATCAATATTACAAATATTTTATAATTTTATGCATAATATTTTCCATCTTAATTTATGTAACTCCCTAAAATAATTTCAATAATTTATTTTTTTCCTAATATAAGTCATTGTTATTTGACAAGACAATTTAATTTTTCAAATATCTTAATTTATGTAACTCCCTGAAATAATTTGAATAATTTATTTTTTTCCTAATATAAGTCATTGTTATTTGACTAGACAATTTAAAATTTCAAATTACTTAAAAATATTGTATTAAAGGTAATGAGCAGATAATGTATCTAATGAAATTTTATTATTTATTTTTTACTTGATTATATTTAAAATTTATTTTTATCTTTGCATAATTTTAATACTATGATTGAACTTCATTTGAGTTTGACTATAAATCCTATTTATATATTAAAATGCAACCTTTAGAATTTTTTAGTAGCTGAAAATATTTCATGGTTGTAATTTAATTATAACCTAAATTTATATAATTTTAATACTGATTAATTATATCTTCAATTTATATATTTATTTAAGCATTATTAATAAATTTTAAATAATTATTTATTTACTTATAATCTTCTCATTTAAAATTACTAAAAATTTTATTTATAAAAATATATAATTTTTATTTTTATATACATGCAATGTGCCGCAACATGAACGCGTGTTTGACGCACCATACAAATCAACAGTGGGGACCATATCCCTTGGTGTTTCCTTCTTAACTTCTGTCGTTTTTCTTGTTTGTTTCGTGGCAGATGCGATGAAGTTACAATTGCTTACCATCATTGCTTAGCTTTCTCTGTTTCAGTGGCCCAGACACCCGTTTCGGTTTCCTTAGTCATTTGCTTGAAGAATTAAATCGGAAGAAAATTGATTACTTTGTAGATGATCAAAATCTTAAGGAAGGAGATGAAATATCATCCACACTTCTTGATGCGATTGAAAGGTCTGAAATTTTGCTTGTTCTGTTTTCAGAAGACTATGCTTCTTCAAATTAGTGCTTAAAAGAGCTGGAGCAAATCATACAGTGCATGGAAAATCAAAAACAAATTTTTCTACCGATTTTTCCAGAGTAGGTCTTTCAACTTTACGTCATTAGAAAAAAAGTTACCATAAAGCATTTGTGGTAAAGTGGGTGAAAGATTTGACAAGCATACGCTACAAAAGTGGCAAACTGCTCTCAGGAGAGCTTCTGTGTTATCTGGATTTGATTCTTCAAATTACAAGTAAGTGTCTCAATTATATATGTCGATGCAACTAGGCAATTAGTTCTATTTTATTAACTATTGTAGGTCGAGTCTCTATTTCCTGGAGCTTAAGCTCAATTTTTAAGATAAATGACACTACAAATATTATATGATTGAATATTATATAATAACTACACACGCAACAATATAAGTAGGAAATTTGTTATTAGAAATTCCATATTAATTAACTTTTTCAAGCAGTTCAAACATAAATCATTAGCATTAAAGTATTGGATGTCCATTTTTTTTTGTCTTTTTTAACTTTTTTGTAAAATAAAAATAACAAGAATTTCTATGAATATTAAAATATTAAGTAATTAAATGAACAGATAATTTAATTAAATCATAAACAACATAATTAGGAAAATTATATATTGAAGTTTATTTAAACTCATGAACATTATAATTTTTGTATTTTGAGGCTTGAATTTAATATGTCAATTATATGAGTTTGACTCATTTAGACTCTTTCATTTAACTAGAACAAAATTAAGCTTTTTTACAAGCTGAACACAAACTGTTCACAAATAACTTAGTTTTATAAGTATAATTTATTAGTGTAAGCACACTTATCTATTTGGTTTGATTAGCTTGAAATGATTCAAAACTTTATTCTTGTTGTTTTTCATCAGAGATTGATTGTGAAACTACTTAGTTTCACGAGTACATGTGACAATAATGTTATAGTCTTCTAACAATGCCGTCATTAATTTTATAGTATATATATAATAGTCACTAAATCTCTTACATTTTTTTTCTTATGTGTCCTATAGCACCGAAGCAACGCTCATCAAAGAAATTATATGTCATGGATAATTACATATAATTAGCATCACTGGAAGTTACATAACTTGCGACTACATGGGATAACTCTTGTTCTATGTACATCCTTATATACAGTATGCTTATTTTAGGAAATATTTTATTTGAAATAAGGACATGGACCAGGGAATAACACGTTGGGGGATTGAATTTGATTGCTTGAAATATTGTTGAGTTTTCTTTTATGAATTTTATCGAGAGCACTATACCAAAATTTATGTATTTTTATGAGTTAGAGTTAAAACAATGAAATTTTGGATGCGAAATAAATGGATTTTGGATGCGAAATAAATGGATGGAAAGCAAGAAGGGGATTGCAGTAGTGGCTCGCCAGCACTGCTCCGACCGCAATGGAGCAAAGTTATTATCTATGACGAAACCAGCGGGATGGTAACCATCTTCAACATGGAAAGAGAGATGCCCTGTCTTCAACATTATTTGCTCTGATTCATAGGTTCTTCTATTAGGTAAGATATTCTCTTCAATTAGTTGATCTGATTGTGGTTCCTCCAAACACGCAGCTCCAAGGATACCATTATGGTGATGATTCAATTTAGTTGAGGTAATGCTTGGATTTGGAACTGTGATTTGAAATCAGATTGCATGATGTTTAGGGCTTGCTTGCCCTGCGCTAAACTCTCTTTGGATATTGTTAAATTTTGGCATTGTGTTGTTTTAGACAAACACGTGTGATTGAATAGTTCTATTTTGGCAAGGAGAATCAGCAAGGGAACAAGACTGCATCGTATGCTGGTGGTGATAAGATGGGGCAAATGAGTTTAACAGCTCATGCATTTGGTAATGACTCCTTAACTGTTTTGGTAAACTAATGACAGAAAGGCTGCTAATTAGTTCTGTTACTGGGAGGGAAGCTTGCATTTTCTTATTTATCTACCTTAAATCTTTCTTTGAGTATCTGATTCAAAACTGGACAATTCAAAAATTTTCTTTCTTGAAGTATTTTGGTAAAGAGAAGCCGTCAAGTTTCCATATGTTTTTAAGACTTCCGCTTGAAAAGTTGTACTTGTTGAACTAATATAAATGATCTAATAGATTTTTAAGCATTAATTACAAAGTCTCTTGTCCAGATGTTTGTCTAATGACTTTTTTGAGTTAATTAGATTGTGAGGTTTCAAGGCACCTTTAGCATCTTATTGTAGTTTTCATGAGCATTGGGTTTCCTCTGTGGATATTTTCTTGCATCTAGAGAATAGAACTACATATTATACTATCCTGGGATTTTGGTGGTGTTCTTTATGCAGGGTTTTAGTGCTTATAGTTGTAGTCAAATACTGGAGTTTTCAAGATGTATTATTGTCTGTCACCTCTTACAAATTTTTTCTGCTTTTTAATGGATTTATCCTTTTTCATATATGATGAATGATAGTTGTGTCAATGATCATTGTCATCTTTTGAATTTTATCTTTTTTTCATACATAATGAATGGCAGTGTTGTATATAATTATTGGGCTCGTGGCGCTGTTTCTACTTAGTATTTATATGATAAATGACTTGCTTGATCCAAGTTGCTAAAATTATGTGTAGCATGCTTTTATCTTTTTTCAAAATAATGTTTTCTTGATGATTCTTTTTATCTTTGGTAGCCTTTTTTCGATTGACTTATCATAAATATATTTATAATATTCATTTTTTAAATTCGCCGGAGCGTTAATTGCGTCTTAAATTTATGGTTGCAGACAATATTTTTTTACAAGCAATTGTTCACTAGTTCTAGGATCTTGTATATTTTTTTACTTGAATATTAAACAATGACGTCAAATTTGGGACGAATCTCTGCACCCAGGTCCTGTTATCTTGGCTACTTGGTAATGAATATGAACATATTGGGAAATTTTTTGTCCTACATTTCCATTCATTTCAGTGATAATAAAATAATCTCTTTTTTGGTGAGAAAGAGGGGCAAAGTCCAAAAGGCAAAAACAATACTAAATTTCCCGAGCTATAAGCTTTATCTTTCGTAATAATATTGCCAGAATTCTCAGGAAATATCTGTAGATACTCAATTTCATGACAGATTGGAGGATCAGCGTCAATATATATTTGAAATATGTCCATAATATTGTAACAATGTTAATTTCATTTTTTTTATTTGAAAAATTGCACGCAATTTAATGTGAAATTCAGCATAAGATTCACCGTTAAGTAAAATGAAATTAATATAAAATTGTAAGACAGCATGTGATTTTTACATAATAATAAATTTAATAATATAATTATATAAATGGGTTAATATGATTTAAATCTAGGTTTAATAGATGCATTAAAGTGACTATACTAAAAGATATTATAAAATTGATATATAATATACATAATAAACATCTGAACGAGTAAATCTATGCGATTTGTATAAAAAATGGGCCAAGGAAAATTTTGAATCAATTCACTAAGAAAATGGTTCTTTAGAATTTAAAAAAATTAATTTAATGAATAATTAAACAAATAAATTAGAAATGAATTTTTAACGTGCTTATATAAATTAGTTTGTGAATGTGATTTAATAAAATCAACTTTCATTTTTTGTTATGATAGAAAAAATTCTTTAAATAATTAAATGAGCACTTAATAAGTTTTAATGGATTGAGTCAGTTGGAAAATGACATAAAATTTGAGACTATTAAAAGTAGAAAATAATAGTTAGTGTGCCATAAATTATATACTAACTTATCTATTATTATTTAGTTATCAATAGGGTCGGCAACGAATTGAATAGAATTGAGCTTGTTTCAATCCAGACTTATCTCAATCTAATTTTGTTTAGCACATAGCTTAATTTCAATTTGATTCATACCAATATTTTTTATCTGAACTAAATTAATTTATTAATAAAATCAAACTAAATTAGCTAATTCAACCAAAAAACTATAAACATATGTCTAATTTGACTTATTACTAAAATCAACAGTGTTTAAAATTGTATAAAAAATACTGAATCAACGTTAAACAAATTAATAGGCGTGAAAGTATCTTGTGTTTCCCACAGTTTCAAAACTTTTCATTATTAATCCTATTTTATAATGAAAATATTTTCACCCACCCTTTGTAATATTTTATATAGAATTTTGTTTGGAAAGTTTTTACTCCTTCCCACCCACTTTTAAATAATATTTTTAAATTACATTTACCATTAGCTTTTGCACACACCTAATGATATGACTGATTACAAAATGGAGATGACGATAATGATCTCCATTTTTATAACTCCATTTATTTTTTTTTAATTTTAATTCAAATTCAAATACAAATATTACATTACAAATATTATGGCTACTTTTTTTATTTGTAATAAGTATTTAATTTAGAATATATACAAAAGAATTTGTAATTAACATATATTAATTAATTTTAAATTGTATAGCTTATTTGAGCTAGTTGATGATGCAATTAAGTCAAACATCTCTAAACTCAAGCTTGATTCATTTAATATATAAGATAAATTATTTAGTTCATGTATGACTCATTTGGTTAGTAAGCTTGACATATTGAGCTAAAATTTGAATTGAGATATGAGCACCTTACAATTTGGTTTGACACATTTCCAACTCTACTTGTTAGAATTTTCAATTTAGGTATGGAAGAACTATTTAATTAGGGTAAATTATACTTTATCTGCTTGTAATTTTTCTCTTTTTTATTTAAACCACATCTACTTTTGAGTCTTAAGATTTATCAATTTCTACTTTCATTCGTTAACACTTTACTCAACTAAACTATTTTTCATTCAAAATTTAGGTACACAAATGCAAATTTGCTTTAGCTAAAGGAACGTAGCATTGCTACGACAAAGAGGGTTAAGAAAATTCTTCTAAATTGAGTTTCAAATTAGAAAAGTCAGTTTCAAATACAACTGCATAATTGTTTCGATAAAGGGCTGTTATTGATTTTTCTAGTAAATTGTTTCTAAAATTAAGTTTGAAATACAGTTGCATAATTGCAACCATTGACGCCACAAAACCACGTAATACAACCTCAACATTACGGCCGCAATAGCGACATGCAATCTAAATCTATGCATCTATACAATAACTATAATTTGTGTCGTCTTTCAAATAACCCAAAGCTTGAACATAAAAAACAAGCTCTAGCAGCCAAACCAGGCATTCAATAGGTTAGAATAACTGGAAATTTTAGATATGCGTAATTTTCACAACTTAACCCAATCCCAGATAACACTGGATCCATGCCATCCTCGCGTAATTTGCCATTAGTAATATGTATCTGTATATTTTGTTTTCTTAGTATGTATTGAATTATATGTAAGAATTTAATTAAAAATTGCATAGAATTTAAGATACCATGAAAATAAAATTAATATAGAACCGTACCTTTATCGTAAATTTAATTCTATTGGAAAAGATAATACTCAAATGAATACTATAGATATAGATCTTTCTCTCCTTTTCCTAGAAGGTGCAAACTCTCAATAAGACAAACAATAATTGAATTATGTTAGGAGTGGAAAGGGAACTTAGCCAATATGGATAAAATCCTACCAAGCCCTCCCATTATGGGCTAGAAAAGGAATACCTACATTTTAGTTGCCTAACATATTAATCCATAATCAGGCATCTATAAATCTAAGTAATACATTATTTTAATAAATTGGCTTTTAGAAAAAAAATCTCTTGAATCATTATTTAACTAGTTTTATAAAAAAAAACTTACAATTAATGCTCGCCCATATAAAAATTCTAACAATCTCCTACTTGGGCAACATTGATTGTAAGGAGTTTATTTTAAAACACATTATATGAATATGACTCTTAAGCAAAATGCAAAATTTAGAACATGTGGCCATGATTTTAAAAACACACCATCCAAGAGATGATACTTGAAACATAACTCACACTTAAGCAACCAATAATATTAAATCATATTAGTAATTGTATTATTATCAACACAAGACCTTTCATGATTACATATATTATTAACTACTTAAATAAGAGTCATTAATGTGAAAGTATAGCAAGAATAATAGCATCAAAAGTGTAATCTAACAAAAACATGCTATTTTTCAAGTCAGTTCTCAATGATTTCTTTATAACAAACTTAATAATAGTGTCAATTAAGAGACAAATATCAAACACAGTAGTTAGCAACTAACACTGAGTCCTAGTCCTTATACATCTATTAGCTAAAATTTCTCTAAGTTCAAAAATAATATCAATGAAGATACAAATATATAACTCAGGAACTAGTGATTGATACTAAATCTTAAACTTGATAAATCTATTATTACAATGCCTTAAAGTTTAAAAATGGTGTCAACTAAAAGACAAAGAAATATATATTATGAACTCATTAATAATTGACAAATCTTAGTCTTGATAAGGTATCATACAAAATAACATATTAGACTTAATACCTAGCCTTGATCAAGGCAATTTTCATTATTTCAATATGGTGTGCATAATAACCATATATACAAGTTTAGGAGTTAATAATTGGCACCAAGTCTTAGTCCTTATAATTACAATAAGATACATTTCACAATATAGAGATATATGTATTGATAAAGAATCCATAGATTGCATATATAAATGCAATATAATGTACCAATATGATTGAGAGCAAATATGATAAGAATAAGCAAATTGTGTAATAATATAGATGACATATGCATCTTGTGTATTAACAAACATATTATAATTATTAACTGAGATTAAGTGTTCATATAATATAGAACTCCCACTAACCAAATATATTATAGGAAAATAAAATTAAACATCTATATCTCAATGAGTTTTTAAATATCTTATAAATATAAGAACCTTGATTTAAGGGAAAAATATTTAAATTTCACTTATATATCTCAATGGTATTTATGTTTTCTTAAATCACTAACTTGATATAATATAAATAAAATAAATTAATAATCAAGAGAAATCAAATATATAATTAATTTTGGTATCTCAAACAAGCAACCTGCATAACTATCAAAATTGATACAAAGTTAATTTAACGAGAGAGTTTTCTAAAATATATTTTTAGAGATCATTCAAACAAAGAATGAATAATTTGGAAAATTCTCATGGTAATAATATATACAATTGACCAAAAAAAGTATCTTATAAAAAATTTAGAAAAAAAATGGATTCCAGAACTTTATAAGTTACTTTATACTATAATTAAAAAAGCACATAATAGCTTATATGTTAAATTTATTACTATTTAAAAATTCTTGATAAAAAGCACTTCAAAATTTAAATATTATGCATAAAAAATAAAATTTAATGAAATTTTTACCTCTTTATCATACATATTTTCTGACAAACAAATATATGTAATAACATATGAGTCATTACAAACTAGACTATATAAATATATTTTAACATTTAAATGCACTTTTACAAATTAAAACAGTTTTAAATATCATCAAATAATTTTTAACTAAAATAAGCTCTTGAACATAAGTATCATATTTTGCAATATAAGTAAAATTTCTTAACATTAAATCAAACTCCCACCAATGTGAAGATTCAATGTAATTCCTAAAAAAAATTGTATACTATTTCAAAATATAATTATTTGTACTAATCAATTAATAATTTATTTATCAAATATAATTTTTTTGAAAGAAAGCTATATATAATTCCACCTCAAAAAAGAAAAGGAAAATTATATTTGATAACTAATGTGCCCCAATGGCATAAACAATATAAAATTCAATTTATCATCATGTAATTAAAGTTGCACAATATTATATGCCATTTTCAAAATTAATTCATCTAATAATTCGTTAAAATATAAGAGAGTTAAATTTAGTTGCACAAATTATATAATAGCACATAATAAACAAAAGAAAATTTTCTTATACATTAACAAGGTTTATATAAGAGTTCCTAATACATAATTATAAATTCCCCTTTTGGTAGAACATATAGTATGCACTAGGGTTTTTTTCAATATATATTAATTCAATTACATAGAAGATAATATGATATTCAAAAAATTATTTTCTTTGTGTAGACAAACCTTATAAACTAGTTTGCTCTTATAACCAAAGTAACATAACATGTTTTGATTATACCTTGAAAAAAATGATTAATCAAAGAGGTAGTACTTTTACCATGAAAGTAAAAAAAAAATATTGGAAGTAAGAATATAACTCTTAGTTGATGGATATAGGAGTAATGTACATTGTTACATTCTTCCTTTTGGACAAAAAATATAGTATGTAAAAGACCTTCTTAATCATGGAGTCAATGAAGAGAATACTTTAGCATTGAAAACTTGCTTTCATTGAGTAGATATATTTTTAAAACTAAAGTAATGCTAGAAATTTATATGCTTCATAAAACATCCCTAACTAAAATATGCAACAACCCCCTTTGTGTAGGCAGTTACATACAATAATCATAATAAATCATGTATATTATAATTCAAAGACTTGATGATCAATATGAATAATCTCAATTTGGTAATAATTATCTATAATAAACAATAAATTTTTCAAAAGATTCTGGATATAACAAAATTGTCTACAACAATAATCTTTAAAGCACAAATAATATGTGATTAATTTTGATATAAAATAATAAATTATCACAAAATAAAAACATATTGTTATATCTAAATTGCCTCAATTCTAATCCTTTTGCACATAAACATGTCTTAAATTTGTGCAATTTAAAAAAAAAATAATGAAAATTAAAATATATATTTATTTTGAAAATTAAAGTTATCATTAAATCAAAATCAATATGGAGATAAACTTATAATTCTAACCAAATCCCTTTAATATGTTTCTTTTAGAAACATAAATCATTTTTTTTAATTTTTAAAAAATAAAAATAATATTAACATAATTTAATAATGCACTTTACTTGGTTCATGTAAGACCCATGTTAAAATAAAAATATTTATAAACATAAACGCCAAGTGTGAAAATAATATAAAATTTTCACAAATAATGTGTTCTATAACATATATTTATAGCAAAAGAGATTATATAAAAAAAGTTCAAAATATAATATGTTAGTTTTGGATAAAATAATCATGCTTCAAAGTATATAAATATTGCTACATTCTCTCCTTTGGGTAAAGAATGTAATACATAAAAACCTCCTATAATTGAAGCCAATTAAGATAATACATTATTATTGCAAATTTATCATTTGGATACATAAAATATACAATAATAAAATAAATCCAAAAATAAAATTACTTAATTAAACTAATTTCTAATTACAACCTACAATAATCCCATTTGGGCATGTCATTGTATGAAATAATTAAAAATTATTTCATTAAGCTCATTTCTAATTATATTACTCACTTACCCTCTTTGGGTAGGATGTGAAATAATTAAAAATTAATTTTGTAAGTATTTATTAATAGCTCCAAAACTTATGTATCAATATCAAATAATTTCACTATGGTGATAATTGTCCAAATTAACATAGAAGTTCCTCAAAAGAATTGGGATATTTTATTCATGATCAAAATTATAAAATTGAATTATTAGATATAATAATATAATCAGTCTATTAAAGGATGCTAAACAATATTCATCAATACTTATCATCAAAACCAAATTATATTACAACACAATCTCAAAACTTTTTCTTTCACTTTAATAAAAGAAAATATTACTTGGGTGTTAATACAACATCACTAAAATTATTTTAATCAAGGATTTTTATAAATATTCATCACCTTATCATAATAAGGATTAAATAGAAATTAATAATCTATCAAACCAATTGATGGCACATTATTATAATGCAAGATACTTAAGGTGTAAAAATTTATTCATCTTATATTCCATAAAATAATTATCTTTACATTAAATTTCAAGAATAGCAAATAAAATTTTAACAAAACTATTGCAAACATAATATTTTTTATTTTATTTTCACTAATAAAATTTTCTTTGAGATAGTAATTATCCAAAATAATTTTAATAATAAAAATAATTAATAAAGCAAAAAAATATTGTGGATAATATTATAAGAATTTAATATAATAGTTTGTAGGCATATAGATAATAAAAATATTTAGAAGTATAAAAAAATCATTACATTCTCTTCTCTTAGAGAATATAGTATGCAAAAACATTCTATCATTGAAGTCAATCAGGATAATGCTTTAATATTGACAATTTATTCCCTTTGGGCTGATAAATTATCAATAACAAATTATATCCAAAAAATATTTTAATAAGATGATTTTTAATTAGTATACACAATTACCCCCTTTGGGCAAGTAATTGTCATAAATAGTTATAAATTAATCATGTAAATATCAATAACTCAGAGACCTTAAAAATTAATATGAATAATTTCACTTTAGTAATAATTATTTGAAATCAATCCAAAAGTCTTCTAAATTAAAAAAGGGATAATAATTTGGAAAATACCCAAAACTATCATTCAAATAATTTTTAAAATTAATAACAAGCAAAATAAGATCATCTCATGATGGGATGCTATACAAATTACACCTATATTGATTATAAGAGTCCTATGTTGCATTAAAAATCATAATTTTAAGTTTCATTCAATATAAAATATTTAAATAATTATAAATAATTTAAATATGTATATCATAAATTATAAATCATAAATATTGAATTTTACACATTGTACTTAGATAAGAAGTTTTTTGTATTATTTCCAAAGCAGATAACTCATATATAATATTGGAAACAATGAATTAATAAAAAGAGAAAGACAAGAGTAATTTTGATATATTATCGTATATTTCCTTTTGGCATTCTATCATTTATGTATGAATCAAACTCAACCAAAAAACAATAAAATTCAATCCAAAAATGTGATTTTTAATGGCAAATAATGCATTAAAGTAAAAAAAATCATGTATATATATATTAGAACTTAATTCATCCAATTTATTTTAGATTATTAATGGATAAATTATGAACAATAAATCTCAAAAAACCACAAATTAAAATAGAGTAGTTATGATAAAATAAAAGTGGTAATTGATAAACCTAACATACACCGAATCTAAATTTATCATAGAATAATTTTGAAGGATTTTCCCAAACTATCCAATGAAATTAAACAAATTTATAAAATCAAAAGATTAAGATTTATTCATTACTCAATCAATTTCAAAATAATAATAATAAGAATGACAATATCAAATTATTGTAATTTTACGATCATGAAATTATTTGAAAGTAATCATAAAAATTGATCATATCAAATTTGATAAAATAATTAAATTAAAATAGAAAATAATTTAAAAAAATCTAACAAAATTTATCAAATAAAAAGAAATGATAACATAAACATATAAAATAAGAGTTACTCATATCAAATCAATCAGATTTGATTTTTTATAAATTATATACATTGCATATATAATTAATTCAAAATAGTAATAATTATTATTTATTTTAGAATATATAACAATACTATTGTTTCAATCATATGGCATATAACATTTGGTATAAAATAGAATTATATAACCCATAAGATTTTTGTCATCATCTCCAATATTTGTTTCTGCTACTATCTAGTTATGAAAATTGAATTCAAGTAAAACAAAGAATGTTGAAATCATAAATACTTTATATATGAATATTGAAATTTAATGCATGTTTGCACATATATAATATCTAAAATCCTATTTACCAAACATATTCAGAGCATAAAATTTCTTGTCCTTTATCAAAATAAAAATTGTGAATCAAAAGCTCTCCATCATAGACAATTTACTATTTATGAATAATTCAAAATTGAAAAGAGATAGTATTTATTGTTGGGTATTTTGTATAAATGATGATAAACAATTGGATCCTAAATTTATACAAGAAGGCTTTGATACTACATGTATGAATTTAATTAAAACTTGTATAGAATTTAGAACACTATAACAAATTAATATGAAAATGTAGCTTTATCATAGATTTAATTCTCCTAAACAAGGTAGTATTTAGATGAATATCACAAATATAGATCTTCTTCTCCTTCTCCTAGAGAGTGCAACTCTCAATAGGGCAAACCAATGATTAGATTAGGTTAAAAAGTGGAGAGAAGACTTAGTTAATATAAATAAAATCTTATCAGACCCTCCCATTATAGGTAAAAAAAATATATAGGTCTATATTTTAGCCACTAAACACATTAATCTATAATCATGTATCTATAAGTCTAAGTAATAAGTCACTTTAACAAATTAGGTGTCAGAAAAAAAACTCTTGAATTATGGTTTAGCTAATTTTATTTAAAAGAAAAACTCACAATTAATGTAACCCACATAAAAATTCTAAACATTGTTTTAATCTTCTGTTATTAGTTTTTGTTTCTTTACTTTTACATCATGGTTTTCCTTATCATCATATTTATTTGTATTGGCATTTCTATGAAACAGTAGTTATAAAGTGTCCTTGTATAAGCCATATGTAGGAGTTTGCTAACGAGTGGCTCGGATTCAAAGAAAATGAAAATGTCATCTTTGTAGAAAAAGAAGAGAATCTGCGTCCAAGTTACATTCAATGTGTAAGTGACAATCTTAGAAACTTCAGCTCAATTTTGCGAATATTTAAGCCATGTGAACATGAATAATATGGAGTAGTGAAATTCTCAAAACTTGTATATATCGTTCCTCATTGCTTGATGTTCCTACAATATTTATGTTTTATAATTTGCACACATAAATGCAACTTAAATCAAATATGACAATTTTTTTAAAAAAATAAGGTCTTATAGTTTAAATTATATCTCATGAAACTCTTGTAAAACAATTAATTAAAATGGGAAACTGGGATTAAGTATTTTCCAAGTAAAAGAAAGGGAAAGAAAAAAAGAAAAAAGGAGGCATGAGCTCTGCATCCACAACTTTTGAGATTACTTTGGTCACTTGTCCTGAAGTCACGAAGAACATAAAACTGAGGTGAGGTGGGACATGATATGCTTTATTTTACTCGTATGCTTTATTTTAAAACAGATATACTTGATTGTGTCCATACACTGCATACTGTCATTTCTGCAACTCATTTATATGAGTGTAATTTTGGCACTGACCAATAATTTTAGAAAAAGTCCTGCGACGTATTATTGATAAAGTGTATATTGATAATTTTTTAAATATATTATATCATAATATATTAATTTTTAATTTAATGGTATATTGATGTATTATTATATTATTGATATACTAGAAATTGTTCCACAATTTTATAATTTTCATGAAAATTATTTTTATTTAAAATATTTTATTTTTATTTTAAATATATGCCGATTTTACATATAATTAATACATAAAAATTGCAACTTGACCATTTAAAATTACATGTGATTTTTTTAAACAAAACTTATACGAATGCGTAGCCACTAAGGCACAAACAGCATCTCTCAATTATTACGTCAATTGTAGTCACCCAGGTCTTAGAGAACACAACTGCAACAACAAATATCTCTGGAAAATTATCTACTCTTCATTTTGAGCGATTTCTTGCTCCCAATGTTTTCTCCCTTTCGCTTTATTTTTAGAGAGGGAAAAAAACATTTACACACATCTATGTAGCATAACTTGATTTTAAACTTAAATTATGATTATGATTATGATTACTGTTATATTCTAATTAATAAAATTACAAACAATTATAAAGAATGTAAATATTATAATATAAAATTACAATAAATTATAATTATGAAATGGTAGCCTCTAACAGCGACCTTAAGTGTAATATTGTGACCGCAAATAATTCACAAGATGCACGTCATGGTTATTCTATAAATTTAACACGAAGAAACAGTTAACAGTTGTGTCACAATTCTAAAAATTCTAGTTCAATTTTTGCATTAAGTCAAGTGAATATGCAAAACTAAGTTCTGACTAGAATGAGCTGTCAGTACTATATATGTATCGATCTTATTCAATTAAGGACTTATGTTTTCCGATTTTATATTAATTTCTAATACTCACATAAATAATAAAATTTTAATTAGTTTAAAATATTTTATTTTAAAAATATTGATGTTTGTTTGACTTGAATTTTTTTAAGACAAATATCTATAACATAATTAACTATAAAAGTAAACAATTTAAGAAATTTTCTATCCCAGAAAGTCCCAAAGGAGATAAAACCATAATAATTTTTTCTAAATTAATAAATGAAGGTTGATTTTGATTTTTTTATTTATAATTTTTAAAATTTTAAAAGTCAATTTACAATTATGAAAAATTAATTAGTTTTAGTTTGACTTATACAGTTATGAAAAAATAATAAAAAAGTGATCATAGTGCTCAATAAGTGATTTTTAATCTTGGTGGTGGTATTTCAAAATTATTTTCATCCCAATTTTCAGTCTTGAGAAAAAATTCTGAGTATTTTTTTTTTTTATCATTTTTCTAACCAGTTCAGCAGGAAGAGCTGAGAATCCAAAACAAACACAGAGAAAACGAATGGATCTATATATTCAAACAGAAAGAACAACAAAAGCACAATAACCAGCACTCAATATCTCTGTGGTCGTCCAATAATTTAATTTGTATCAGCATGATTTATAAAATAATTGTAGTATCAACTTCCGTTTCAGTTATTCAATCACACCTACATTAAGGCCATTTTGTTAGTGTATTATTTGAATACTTATCATAATCATCATTTATGATATAATAATTAATTTATTAGTATGACAACGTTATAGTGTTAATATAGTTATAGTGTTATGAATAATTATTGAATACGGATTTCATAGATCAAATGTTATACTCTCAATCATAATTAATTATTAGATTATATCATAATTATTAGGATTCAATTATGATTAATTCTATTTATGAATTATCATTATAAAATTGTAACATTTGATTAATTTGTCCTATAAATATGGGTTGTACAAATCATTTTGTCATAGTTGAATGAAATATTCTCCTCCTCCTTGTATTTCTTTCTCTTCCTTATATTTCTCCTTCATCTCTTTCTTTTATCATTCCTTAAGTATTTATTATTTCATAACACGTTATGAACACGAGACTTTGATCTATTGAAGTAATTTCTTACAAACATACTTAATCTTGTTACTTTATGCTAATATAGTAATTATTCTATCTCATCTCATTCTTTTCCTTATTTCCTTTATATTTTGATTTTAATTTCTATAATGATTTTAATATTTTACTGGTTTTATTCAAAGAAATAATAGTTACAAAATATTGAATATGATGTGTAGAAATATAAATAAATAATGAATTAAATTGAGAAAAAGAAAACAACCTACATTCATATATATGACATATTATATATTTGAAAATTTATTCTTGAATGCTAAATAAGTGAAATTTTTAAATCTATTTTTGAAATGCATGTTAGATTTTATAAAATGTGTGAGTATTATATATATATGGTATGCAATTGTAGATATGTGATAAATCCTTAATTATGTTATTATCTCATGATTGAAAATTGCTATAAGAAATAATAATATATGTTATGTTGATACAAAAAGAAAATTTACTTGCATTATAAGGTTTGGCTTTATGCAACGATGAACACAATTATTCAAGAAACTAAATTTGAAAAAAAAGAAAAGAATTATCTAGAAGCAATCGGTGTATAAACATACATATAATCTAAAATATACCTTTCATAAATTTGATCATATTTGCAATATTTGATCATCACATAGTTTGACAATGAAATAAAAGATTGGATTACTAATTATATGATTAATATGTTGATTAACAATTTTCTTCAATATTCAATCTCTGTTATATTGAAAATTTTCTCATTCATTTTTACATGTCTATAATAGTATTATGACATATTTTGCAAACCTTGATTTGTGACTCTTGACATTATGGAAAAATTTAAAGGATTAAAATTGAATACCTCATGATAAAAGATTCACTTGTTCTTTGTAATAGTTTAAAAAAAGTATATGATCAAAATAAAAATTCTTCACTTTCATGTATCCAATTTACTCCTGAAGTAGCAATATTAAGAAAAAAGGTTTAAGAAATATTCTAAGTTGATTTTTTATCCCCTTGTGATTGAATAAAATAATGAATTTTTTATAAAAAAAATCATGATTAGCTCTGCTCCATTCCCTATTTTACTTGTTTGTGATCATGTTTCTTATATCAAGAACTCAACTTCCCACCAAGAGTGCAAAAATAAAGAAAAAAATGGTAAAGAAAAAGGTGGCAAAATAACAAACATATTGAGAATATATGTTATCGTTATAGTGGCAAAGATCATTGGTCTTGGATCTATTGTGCACAAAGCATCTTGTTGACCTTTATCAAGAATCACTTAAAGGACAAATTTTGTTTATGAAGATAATAATTCTAATGAAGGCTAAATAGATATAACTCATTTAGACTTCTTCTCTTACCCTAAAGGTATAATTGATCATTTGATTAGAGATAAGAGTGTGAAAAAATAATTTCTTTTATTACAATTATATTTTCTTTTAATGTTATTTCCATAAAAATTGTTATATATATATATATAAATAATTTGTGGTATTTCTTATATTAACTTTAATTTTCTTATATTAACCTTAAACATTTTATGTTAACAAAGAATATGAGTACTTCCTTGATGGATTTGCAATCAATAATGAAGATACATGTCCTATAGATAGTGCAACAACACACTCATACTTAAGAATAAGAAATATTTCTCATATTTGAAAATTATAAAGCCAATATTAGTATTATATTTGGTACTACAAATTTAGTTGAAAGCTTTGCAAGAGCTAATGTTTTTATTACCCAGAGGAATAAAATTACACATTGATATTGTGTTATATTCTACTAAGTCTCGTAGAAATTTATTAAGTTTTAAAGATGTCTATCAAAAAGCATTTGATATTGAGATAACTAATGGAGGAAATATTGAATATCTTTTTATCATTGGTATGATCTCAAGTAACAAATGTATACTTGAAAATTTATCTATTCTTTCATCTGGTTTGTACTACACATATATTAGTACAATTAAAACACATGTTATAATAAAATAAAAGTTTATTAATTAAAAAATATTTACTATTTGGCATGAATGATTGGGGCATTCCAGATCACTAATTATGAAGAAAATTATTAAAAATTCACATGGGCACCCATTGAAAAACCTAAATATTTCTCAATCTAAAGAATTCTGCATTCTTTATGTAAATTGATTATTAAGCCATCACATACAGGGTGACATATGTCGGCCTATTCGCCCATCATGTAGACTATTTAGATATTTTATAGTATTAATAGACATATCTAGTAAATGGTCTCATGTATGTTTATTATTAACTTGTAACCTAGCTTTTGCGAGATTGCTTGCTCAAATTATGAAATTAAGAGCACAATTTCTAGATTATCCTATCAAGTCTATTCGGCTTGGTAATGTTAGTGAATTCTCTTCTTAAATTTTTAATGACTATTGCATATTAATAAGAACAAATGTTAAACATCTTGTAACTTATGCTCATACACAAAATGATTTAGCTAAATCATTTATTAAACGAATTCAATTAATAGCAAGATCCATACTTATGAGAACAAAACCCCCCTATTTTTGCTTGGAGACATGCAATCCTACTCGTAATAGCACTCACGTGCATTAAACCAAATAGTTATCATAAATACTCCCCTTTACAATTGGCTTATGATCAGGAGCCAAATATTTTCCATCTCAAAATTTTTTGATGTGTAGTATATGTTCCAATAGCTCCACCACAACAAACTAAGATGGTATCCCAAAGGAGATTGGAATATATGTTGGGTATGATTCCCCTTCTATTATAAAATATCTTGAGCTAATGACAGGGGACTTATTTACAACACATTTTGTTGATTATCATTTTAATGAATTAGTTTTCCTAACATTAGGGGGAGAAAAGGATAAGCAGCTGATCAATGGAATACTTTGCAAAATATTGATCCTCACACAAAGCAATGTGAACTTGAAGTTCAACAGATTATCCATTTATAAAGTATAGCTAATTAATTACTAAATGCATTTATTAACCTAAAGAAAGTGACTAAGCCACATATGCCAACAGCTAATACTCCAATAAGCATTGATATCCTTGAAGGATAATCCATCAATGAGAAAGCTAATAAGTCTAAGGCACACTAGAAGCATGGTAGACTAATAGGTTCAAAAGATAAAAATTCTTGCAAAAGAAAAGAGCAATTATTCAAGATGAGCCCATTAAAGAAATAGATACTCTTAAAGAGTCTAGAGATAAAACAAACAATATAACTCTAGAAGAAGTAAGGTACTTGAAAATGATAAAGAAAATGAAAATAAGGAGATCTCAATAAACTATATCTCCATAGGAAAAAGATTGAACTACAAAGAAAGAGTTGTCAATAACATTTTGCATATAATATAGTGCTTAATATTATGAATGATAATAAGGGTCATGAACCCATATCCATTGATGAATGTTGATGTAGATATGATTAGTCAAAATGGAAGGATGCAATTCAAGCATAATTGAATTCACTTAAAATATATAAAGTTTTCGGACCTATAGTACAAACACCTGAAGTGTAACACCTATTGGGTACAAAAGGTTATTTGTGCATAAATGAAACAAGAAAAATGAAGTTGTAAGATATAAAGCATGGTTTGTTGCCCAAGGTTTTACACAATGACCTGAAATTGATTATAAGTTCACTTATTCTCTTATGGTGGATGCAATCATATTTTGTTATCTCATTAGTCTGCCAGTACATGAAAAACTTGATATGCATCTTATGGATGTTGTTACAACCTATTTATATGGTCACTTAATTATGACATCTATATGAAAATCTTAAAAATGATGCATGTAATCCAAACTCTTGGGAACTTTATTCAATTAAATTACAAAAATCTTTGTATGGATTAAAGCAATTTGGATGAATATGGTATAATCATCTTAGTGAATATCTATTAAAGGAAAGGTATAATAATGATTAAATATGTCCATATGTTTTCATAAAGTAAATAAATTTTGAATTTGTAATTATTATTGTATATGTTGATGATTTGAACTCCTAAAGATATTTAAAAAGTAGTTAATTGTTTGAAAAAAGAATTTGAAATGAAAGATCTTGGAAAAAAAAGTTTTGCCTCGACTTGCAGATCAAATATTTAAAAGATGGAATTTTTATATATCAATCAACTTACACCTAAAATGTCCTCAAAATGTTTTACATGGATAAAGCACATCCATTAAGTACATCAATAGTTGTTTGGTCACTTGATGTGAAAAATGATATCTTTTGATCTCGAGATGATAATGAAAAGGTTCTTGGTCTTGAAGTACCATATCTTAATGCTATATGGTGCACTAATGTATCTTACTAACAATACAAGACTTGATATAGCTTTTGTTATGAGCTTGTTAGCAAGGTTTAGTTCCTTTTTAACTCGAAGACATTGGAATGGGATTAAACATGTCTTTTGATACCTCCAAGGTACTATTGATATGGGTTTATTATATCTAAATGGATCTAGACCACAACTTATAGGTTATTCAGATACTAGATATTTATTTGATCCATACAAAGTTGCTGGAAATCGCGCATCATACATGCACAGCGAAATAAAAATTTTGCACGATTTCCACCAAGGATCCATGCAAATTTAGGATGCCATAGATTAGGGATTAAGGTTTATACCTTTTGGTAAAAAAACTTCTGTCCGCTACACAGCAAATCCTATCTGCTTCTATCCGTTTTCCAATCGAATTTGCTCTCCAAATCACGAACCGGAATAGAAACTAGAAGATCAGATCACCCGTGCAACATTTAATGTGGCTGCACCTCTATGGTATCCACATGAACTCGTGAATCACCGATGAATGTCCACACACCGGTTGAAATTGATCTCCTTTCACCTCGTAGTGCTAGCTACGCCTCTTCAGGGGTTTTGGTCAAGGAGAGGTGCTAGAGTTTTTCTGTGCCTTTTGGGGTGCGTGAATAATGATAATCATCCTATTATTACCTAACAAGCCTATTTAAATAGGTGCATAGAAAAAAACTTAACCTATTTGGGCTTTATTCCATGTACAATTATAGGTTTATTATTGGGCCTTATAATTATAACATGAATTCCCAAATATTAGGCTCAAACAATTTGGTCCATTAATTCCAAATTTACTAGGCTCTAAGTGTGCGACCCTATAGGCTCTCATTACGTTGGCAATGACCATTAATCATATTAATGATCATAAACAATGATTGATGTCTAGCAACACATCATTGTTACCCAAGCAATGAGAAAGTCAGTGATTTGACTAAACCTTTACCCGTGATCATCACCTATGTCCTTTTGTCCTATACATCTAGATTGAGCACGAGACATGGACCGTGTCATTCTCGTATAGCCCAATCTTAAGGTTTCTTGATTCCTAAGTAAGCTGACCAAAACAAATGTAATCGACATCCCATGTCAATTCATTTGAGCATGACCATGCATTTTCTCAGCTTTACTTAATCAAGGGGCCCATAGATGTTACTCCTATTATATAGGAGGAACAAATCCCATCTTGATCACACAAACCCCTCCGCATGATATGTGACATATCCAATATCTACCTTTGCATTCACTCAACCATTAGTGACATAGAATAGTATCAAAATATAAAACTCACATGTAGGGAATCTTGGTGATCTCAGGTCAAAGGACCATATTAATAATGATCACTAAGAACCACTCATGACACTCATATAACGATCCATATAGTGTTCTTAATATGGATCGGTCTAGTATACAAGTTCTCTAACTTGTACTCATGTGTAAATTTAATATCCCATATAAGTCTTCACACATGCTAGTCTTAACATATCAAAGTAACCTAATCCACAATGATATATGACTAGGGATATTTAAGAATACAATTATTCTAAGGTTATTATCATAATTGAATATATTACGCAGACAATATATATAAATATAATAATTGGAATTGCCATTAAAATATTCAAAATTACTATCATCAATATAATTAATTTTAGGGCATATACACTAATAAAAGTTTGATCTTAAATAAGCTACTTATTTATAAGTGATAATACTGTTGTTTCATGGCATTCCACCAAACAAACACTTGTTACCACCTTTGCCAATCATACAGAAATTATAACAATTAATGAAGTCAAGAATGTATTTGGTTAAGGTCTATGACTCAATATATTCAAGAGACGTATAGGCTATCCTTTTGCAAAAGAACTCTAACTATTCTATTTGAAGATAATGCTACATGTATAGCTCAATCAAAGGAAGGATATATCAAAAGAGATAGAACAAAGCATATTTCACTAAAATTCTTCTTCACCCATGATCTTCAAAAGAAAGGTGATATTGATGTTTAACAAATTCATTTAACAAATAATTTAGCAGACCTATTCACTAAGCATTACTTACCTTAACATTTGAAAGACTAGTACAGAAAATTGGAATGTGTTAGCTTAGAGATCTTAATTGATGTCATTATGAGGGGGAGTTAATATGCACTATACTCTTTTTTCCTTCACTATGATTTTATCCTATTGGCCTTTTCCTAGCAAGTTTTTTAATAAGGCAGTATACTATTGCATATTATATGGACATCCAAGGAGGAGTGTTTTAAATAATTATTGAATATGGATGTCTATAGGTCAAACATTATACTCCCAATCATGAACAATTGTTAGAATTCAATTATGATCAACTATATCATAATTATTAGGATTTAATTATGACCAATTATACCTTAATTATGATTAATTCTATTTATAAATTATCATTATAAAATTATAATATTTGATTAATTTACCCTATAAATATGGGTTGTACAAATCATTTTGTCACCACTAAATGAAATATTCTCCTCCTCTTTGTATTTCTTTTTCTTCCATATATTTCTCCTTACTCTCTTTCATCTCTTTCTTTTATCATACCGTAAGTGTTTATTATTTTTATAACATATAGTTATATATTTATCATTTTCATTAGGGACGATAATGGAATAGGATAGGAGTAAATCAATTTTCTCTTATTCTATATTATATGCTACTATCAGAAGTAGAATTTGCTTCATTCTCAAGCTCCATAAGACAATAGGGTTCCATGAAATTTAATACTACAAATTTATATATATATATATATATATATATATATATATATATATTTTAGGTACACAACTAAATAAAATTCTAAATTCATGTAAAATTAAGGATCATTTTAGTTTTTTTTATCAAATTAAGATATTTCTTTACCATGTAATTATCTATAATATTTGATGCATATAATATAATAAATTCATAAGTATAAAATTTAATAATACTTAAATAATCTTATGTAAAATGTATTAAATATTATGAAATAAAAATAAAATAATATTTTTTAAAATATCAGGATAAGATAGGGTGGGCACTATGATATTTGTCTCATCCCTAAGGCTTTATTTGTTTTTTCAAAAAATATTTTTCATATGAAAATATCATTTACATGTATATTGATGAAAGAGTAATGTGCTATTTGTATTTGTAATTTCTTAAAAAATATGTTACCTATAATTATTGTAATAGAAGAAAGCAAATTATTCTTTGAAAAAGATAAAATAGCCTTTTCAAAATTTTTCATATTTAATATTAAATAAATAAAATACTTTATCTAATTATAACATTTCAAAATTATATTTTATGAAAATTATTTTTCACTAAAACAAATGACTCTAAGATTTGAATGGGGCAAATTTTTACTCCAACCACATTTCCACATGATACAAATTTTATTCATCTTCACAATCCACGAACAATCCCACAGAAATCCCGAATTAACTTGAAGTTGAATTGTTATCCCTTATTGTCACATTGAAAACCAGTATTAGAGCAATAGTTCTGCTGATTGTTAAAATGATAGATTAATAATGGAATTTGACTGGATATAATTAAATAATTAAATTGATATAAATTTTTTGAAGGACATAATCGATTGGACACACCTAAATAACTTGATAATCAAATTAATAGGGAAATTGTTTGAATAATAAAATTGAAATTCAACAAAAATTAGTGACAACCGAAACAAATGTGTTGTCAAGAAATAATGGAAGCAAGAAAACGCTACAGTAATTTTGGGTCAACTTTACTAAATAAAGACCAATTTACATAAGAAATATTGGAAGCAAGAAAAACGCTACAGTAAATCCTGGTTACAATGCATTACGCAATAAGTACACCTCCCTAGTAATGTTTATACTTGACTCTTATGTCGTAAAGCAGATAAACTGTGCTTCTTTTGAGGAGATAATTATGATGCACCAATAATGCATCGATATATTATTAAATCTGATTATTGATATGTTATTATATAATATGTTAAATTTAATTTTAAAAAATACCCTAATGTGTAATTGGATTTATTAATCTCTCCCTTCTTTTAATTCTGTCTTTGGAAAATTTTCCAACTCTTGTCTGAAGTATGAACGTATAATATCCAAATATATAGGGCACACTTAAAAATTATGCTACTAGTCACAGAATATTTATATGACGTGTACTTCGTTTTTAGAATATTGAAATCCTTTATTCTTATGCAGTTTATATTATAGACGCTTTTTTTTTCAATATAATTCAGAGAAATTAGTGTGATTTATGAATTTTTTTATAAAATTTGTAATTTTTTATACCAAATTTATAAATTATTTATAACATTATTTAAGTATTTAGAGTATTTGGCACAATTTGTAATCTTTTTGTGCTTACTGTGCTTCTTTTAATTATCTCTTTGGAAAATTTTCTACTCTTTTTCCTTTTAAACAAAATGATGACATCTAGAACGAATCTCTTATCTCAGTCTCCAAATGTCACTGTATGTTTTCCATAAGTAATTTTATTCTAGAAAAAAGTTAAGATTAATAACATATTGGTAAAATTAAGGTCCAGTTTCATAATATTATATTATGCTTACACAGTGAGAAATAAGAATTCATAAATATGTCAAAATTTGCCTTTAGCATATGGTTTCCTTTAAAAAAATTATATTTTTCATTACATTTACAGTTTGATTTCTGCTCTTTACATACATCTAGTGATTTAATCACTCCTATAATTATAAAAAAAAATAAAAAGAAGAAAATTATTAAGGTTTCATTTGCTTTTGTAAGATATTTTTCATCAAAAAATCTCATTTCCTTTTATATAAATAAAGGTGTCATACACTTCTATATTTTATGATTAAAAATATGACACTTATGATTATAAAGAATTATGATAGTAAAAGAAATTCTTTTTAGAAAAACAAAAAGTTATTGTTTTACCAATTCCCTTATACCTAACATTTCATATCTAATCCATTTTCCATCATTTTAGCGTCAACGCGTCAACAATGTATTTTCTCATTAGAATCCGCTGCGGAATTATATCACCTTCCATGGAGTTGACTTTGTCTGTGCCTACATTGCACTACCATTTTCTCTTTGGAAAATTTTGTCCTCTTTTATAGTATTTCATTTCATCACTTCTTCCTTAAGTTTTCTTTTAGAAGTATTCATTAATTTATTTTCAGTTTTCACCACATAATTAATATACATGTCCATATAAATTTGTCCCCAGATATGCACTAGCATAGCAGATATATGCCAAAATCAGGTTTTTAATATTGTATATATGTGTACGTAGCATCTAGCAATGTTTTAAAATCCAAACTTGCCAACAATTTGATAAAGTAAATGGGCCAAGATTAGACCGATTCAATTATTCAAATTAGATGATTGAATCAATTGTTATATTTTACTATTTTTATATATAACAAATTGTATATATAATATATATGTATATAGAAGATAAATGACAAAACATAAATAAATATTAATCTTGCTACAATTACAATAATCATCCAACATAATTTTGGTTTAAATTATAGACAAATAACAAAAAAAAAATTGTTTTTATAGGAAAACTGATATCAAAACATCCAAGGTAATAGTATAATGTCTTGTATTTGAATTATAAGACTATAATTTACTAAAAAATTATATTTTAATGGATTCAACTTCAAATACTACCTTTGATATATATATATATATATATATATATATATATATATATTCTAAGATAAAATAAATATAATAGTAATTTGTATTATAATAAATAAATGATAAAGTTGAAGCCTTTACAATTTAAAAGAATATGAACATTACCTCTTATATATACTCTAATATAAAATAAATATAATAGCAATTACATTAGGCTTTTGAATTAGACTTTATCAAATTAAAAAAAATTAAGCACAATAGGTTGTTGGTTCAACAAGGAAGTTGGTTCAACAAAGTTTTTACTAGGTTTGACCGAGCCAATTTGGATTTTTACCTAAAACAAGTTTAAAGGTTTGATTGGTCCATTTATAAGTTTGGATACTAATTCAACCAGTTGAACTAGTCAAGCTAGTCCGAATTTAAAAACATTGATATCTAGATATTGATATGCACTGACATGGTTCATGTATGTCAAAATCATCCTAATATCTTGTAATTGATATGTTTTACCTAATATTGGTTTACATGTTGGTATTAGTTAGTAATTAACATGAAAAGCATAAAAAATACAAAACTATTGATAGGAAAATGACATACAAGATTAAAATGTGTGGTGCTATTTGCAAAATTAGGATTCCTCAAATATGAAACTTTATGTTATGAACTCCAATAGAAACATGAAGTGCAAGTTGTTCTTCTACTCTTCTATGCAAGCAAGGTACACTCACCAAATTTATTGAAATTTTCATTCTATGTGTGTGTCGATAATTTTTTGTGCATATATGTGATTTTGTTTGTTTAGGCTTAGTCTTGAAATATTTAGGCACCTAAATGTTTTTTATTTTTTGTTAGCTCATGAATACACACATTAACCTTAGGTACAAAATAATTACTCATAGAAGTTTACCTCTGTATATATATGAAATTGTTCTAGCTTTGAGTATGTTTTTTAAAAATGTTTTGCTTTGGACAATTTGTGTTGCATCTTTTATGTGCATAAATATATGAATGTGTTTAGGTTTTAGGTACCTATTTGAGAATATGTATAAGTAGCGATGATATAGGGTTTGTTTAATGTTCTTATGTATATGATTCTTACTAAATTGACTAGTTATGAATTTAAAATGGGTGCATGCTAATTGGCTTAATTAAAGTTGAATATAAAAATGGGGTTAATGAATTCTTCAAATTTGTATTACTCAAGAGACAAAATTTAGTGATAGCCTCATAAGGTGCCCTTGCATTAATTGTTGTCAAGTAAAGAGGGTGACGGTTAAGCAAGTATGAGATCATCCATTTGTTCTTGGCATTGACACTAGGTATAGTGGATATGGAGAGCATAAATTGTGAAATATAGGTATAAGCATACCTCTAAATCTTGCAAAATAGGGATGAGGTTGAGATTTACATAAATAAGTATATTGCTATCACAAAAGAGCTTTACTATTGTAGGAATAAGCAATAGGTACAAACTAAACCTAGTTGTTCATTCATCATGTGGTTTTACATTTTGGTGTGAGCATGGTGGGCGAAACACACTAGATGCTATTTTTGAGGCTATAAGATAATTAAATAATAGGTCTTACATGAATGTCATATCTTATTAAGGATACAACATAAATGGATATTCCTTTTGCACAAAAAGAAAAAAATGAAAGAAACAACATACAAAATAGTAAGGTCCCTCTAACACAAAGACAAACCTACTTTACATGATGATGTCATCTTATGAAGTCATCAAAGATATATAGGAGCTCAACTTAATCAAATTCAAAGAACCTATCTTTTAATATAAGTGGGTCAAGATTGACAACAACATCCCAAAGGATGTGCTAAGATTCACATTAATGGATTTTAATAAGGAAGGTTATAAAGGGGAGCCATTTATAAAGGAATTCCAAGGAAAACAAGTTTTTTAAATGCTAGACATAGTTGATAACAAGTGGTTTATACTTCTAAAGGGATGAAAAATTTTTAGTAGTAAGAATAAAAAAGACATAGCTACTAATATTAAAGACACATCACCTTTCTCATTAAGACTGGCTCTGACTAATCATGTAGACAATTTAGATGAGTTTTATGTGTTAAAAGATCATAATGAAGGGATATGGATTGACAATCCTTCTAAATAAACTTCATATGACAAGTTCAATGTACTAATATCCTCATTTTTTAAGTTATGCTTAAATACATAGTTTCTTATTACTTTATATTTCATTGATAAAAAATATTTGGTTAATGTTGGTTTCATGTGAGGGATGTATATTTGGTTAATATTGCTTATTTTATTTCCTTGTAGTTTGAAATGGTCTTGTTATATGCCATTCATTAGTATAAATCTTGAGGTATTATCTAATCCTATGTCCAAATTGTATGAAATTAATGTAGTGGGTAATATAGCTTTTATCTCAATTAAGTTGTTATGTATTGCACTTGTTGAATAGTAGATTGTGTACTATAATATGAAATGTAGGTTGCTTTTCTCTTTCATTTAAGGAGTGTATGCACTTTAATGTTGGACACTACTAAAGAATTAGTAAACAACATTGGTTATTTAATAGCTCTAATGTTGGTTATAGCTTGATGTATATATAGGCAACATAGTAAATTTGAGCAATCTGCATAAATTATATAAAATTGATGTGAAAAATGTTAAAAAAACTATTTTATTTCATTTTAAATATATTTTAATATTTTTATTTCACATAAAATTTGACAATAAAATATTTACATAATAAATTTTCTAATGTCAAATTTTTAGTTCCATTCCAGAATATTTACAGTCAAAATTGAATATATTCAGCATTGTATAAAAAATGTGTATTTTAAGTTAAAATTTTTAAAAGGTCATAATTTTACACTCAAATATTCATTTAGATAAAATTTTATATTGATTTTATGTAATTTTTTACAATTTATCCATTTGCAAAATGTTGAAAAAGGTTTATCTCTCTTGAAATCATAAAAGATGATTGTTTTCATAAGCCATTTTTTCATTTTTTTTCTCCATTTTCATTGATGTTTAGCTTTTTTCAAACTTCACTATAATATTTTATCAAACTTATAACAAAAATATAAAACTAGATACAACCTCAAAAGTTATATAAAGAAAATATAAAAAAAATTCTTTTAAAAATTTTTTGTAAGAAATCAAATAAATGAAAAAAGTAAATATTTGAGAAATAGAAACAAGAATGACAACTCCTATACTTTGGACTTGCTTCATGCTTGATGCTAATTGATAAAGTATTGTAAGCACACTATCCCATGGTGGAGGATGGAGTGAGATCTAAAGTTTTGTATAGCAAGCTAGATAGAGACAAAGAATGAGCTTAAAAACAAATAAAACAAAAATTGAAAGAGATAATGAAAGGAAAAAAAATAAAATTTGCTTTATTTATAGCACACCCTTTATGTTTTGAACCCATTTTGTACTCAACATTAGTTGAAAGAGTATTAATGACTCGTTAACCTATGGTGGAGGACAAAGCAAAATTTATGATTCTACAAAAGGAGTAGGATAAAGACAAAGAATTAGCTTGGAAACAAATAAGGAGAGTAAAAGTGATAATGAAAAAAAAAACTTCCTTTATTTATAGTGCAAAAATGCTATTGCACTCAAGACTTTAAATATTAGTTATATATTGAATTGACTTCTAAAGTCTCATAAGAAGAAATTATGTCAGTTGTTTATAAAAAATTGACATATGAATTTTTCTCATATTTTCAAAAAAATTATTTTAACTTTAAACATTGATTATTTTAGTAAACAATGGTTAAATTCTTATGGGAAAAATAGTAGATTGGTTATTTATAAAAAATTGACATATCAATTGATATCACTTTTCAACATTAGTGGTTGACATTACTTTAAACATTAATTTTATATAAAAACTACTGTGTTAATTATATCCTAATTTTTTGAACTAATTGTTTCCCTTCCTTTCAACATTGATTCTCTAATAGCTAACATAGAAATCTTTTGAAGTTTTAAGACATTGGTTCTTTATTTGAATTAACATGTTATGTTGCTCATATTTTTAAAAATGTTATCATACCATTATAAATATCGATTTTTATTTTAACCAATATCAATGGGCCAATGTTGTATCACAATTACGTAGTAGTGGGAGTATTGTGTTTCATTTGGGAGTTCTATATATATTTCAAATAAGAGGTTTTCTAAGATACTATACAAAACAGAAGTGGTTTATATAAGGGAATGAGGTGGGTGTGCAAAAGGGAGCAAGTTTTTTTTGGAGGGAGTTAATACAACATCAATTATTTAAATGAACTAATACTATATATATTACATTCCACGTCAAGTTTTAAATTACACCAATGTTGAATTTTATTTTTCAACAATGGTTATTTAGTAACGACCCATGTCTTTAACTCTTTAACCATCAATTGGATTGTATGTAGACGAAAAAATGATGATAGTTTTACCCAATAGAGGAATTGATAGCATTTTATTTTTTCATCTTGATTTTGTAATTGATATATGTCATATTATATGTACAATGGCACTTGACAAAACCAATCAAAAATTGATATGTAATTTTTTAAACACTTAATGTTAATAAATTATTTTGTAATAGTGAATTAAGTTTTTTTTTTTAATTCTTAAGTGCACTTAATTTGTTTAAATAGATATTCAAGCATTATGAAATATTAATGAGTGTCATGTATATCAAGCATCCAACTCTAATCAAACATCCACACTACCTATACTTGTTTATAAGCGGCCATATAGCTGTATTTCAGTTAATAATTAAAAAAGTTAAAGAATAAGAAAATACCCGAGAAAACAACATGAAGTTTCCTAGTGTTTTCTTTTGTATTTTCTCGTTATAACACTTTCCATGGAGTTGGAATCATCTCTCTCATCTTCTTTAAGTCCTCTTTTTGGAGTATTCATCACTTTATTCAAAGTTTTCACCACATATATAAATATACAAATCCAAATGTATCTGCCACCAGATATGCACTAGAATAGTTATTATAATATTATATGTCAAAATCTGGTTATTTTAATATTGTACATATGCATACATAGTAAATATTGATATGTTGACTTATTTTAAGTCGTCATAATATGTATATGTAAGAGAAGAAAAATCTTTTACCCCCACTATAAGCATTTTCCGAGTTCGTTCTTATTAAAGTTTTTTAAAATTAATTTCATTTCATTTCAATAAAAATAATTTTAATTTATTTATAAATAAATTTTATTATATAAAAATTTTATTAACAACAATGATTTCAATTCACTTGTATATAATTTTTTATCATGAATGTATTAAAAATATTTATAAATTTAAATTAAAAATAAATTTTTACGGTATCATAGTACATGCAGTATTGAAAATATGGAAAATTTCTTTTATAAATTGTATTTTAAGTAACATAAAAAAATTATAGTAAAATTATTGCTAAATTAGATGGATTTTATAATAACACAAATGTAACTATAATTGGAATTATAAATGAAATAAAATAAAACTTTTTATTCAAAGTCAAGTATCATTATAAATAATTTATTTGAAAATAAAATATAAACTTGTTTTAAACTATGCAGTTGACGGTGAAATATTATCCATTGTTGTCTTCAAAATTTTCTCATTAATTGTCTGAACTAAAAAAAGAAAATGTTGAATAATATATATTAACTAGTTTGTCCATTATGCACGGCATGGCTATCTTATAAAATTACGATGAAACCACATTCAGCATCTCAGGACGGTTTTGAAAAATTCAGCCCAATTTCCAGATTATTTAAATTATATAGACTCCAGCAACAACGCCTTGATGAAATTGTATTTATATCCGCACACGTAAAACAATTCAAATCAATTGGAAACATGTTTTTCTTAACAGTGACATTTTTTATGTAATGCAAGGAATAAAGTTGTGCTTAAAGTATTATTCAATATTTATTTATGAAATATAATAAGAATAATAATATCATGTGAATTTTTACATTTTTTAACTATTTAATTGATATTTATAGATCGATATTATTATGCATGCTGTTGAAACTTTATCATATAATTTTTAAAATTAAATATATAAATTTTATTAACTTTGAGTTTTTGGCTCGCCACTACATGCTTCAATATATTTTCATAACAATGATTGCGAAGAATAATATTTCTAAATAAAAATCATTCATAGATATTATAAAAAAATTTAAATTTAATTCACTATTTGTGCAAAATATTTTATATGATAGGTAAACAGAAAAATGATATGTCATTAAAAAAGTAATAATAATTAAAAAAATTTCATCAATGATAAAAGAATTTTAACAAATTTTTATTGACATAATAATATATGAGTAAATGATATTATAAAATTGGTTTACACCAAGAATAGATCAAATTTTAATGCTAAAAAAAGTATCTTCCATATTTTGAAGGGTAAACTCCATTTTTATCATAAATTGACTCAATTCTTAATGAATCTTTATAATTTAATAGTTTTAAATTAAATTTTATGTCTATTTTTCATTTTTACTTAGATATTTTTCATTACTTTATTATTAAATCCTTTTAGCAGCCAGTGCATATAAATAATGCGCACTTAACGAAATAGAAACTCATCATTGCATATCATATTTTATGTTTATTTGTATTTTAAGAGGAAAACACCCAAAAGCAAATAACAATATTTCATATCATATAATTTCATTATTAGAAGAAAATAATGGCCGAATTACCTTTTAATTTATATATTATTAACAACTTTTGATTCCTTTGTTTCAAGTAGCATCAAATTTTAATAGAAGCATAATAATAAGTATTTTAGTAAGAAAGTAAATATAAAGAATCAATTCAAAATTTTTAAATTATAAAAACATAATTACAGAATAAAACTATAAGTAAGACTAAAATAATGTTTATCTAATTTAAAATAATATTTTAAGTGCGAAACTTTGTCAAATTTTCTTTTGGCTATTGTGATAATTTTTTCGAAGTATTTTGTTTTGCGGACGAGTAACTGGGAAGCTTTTTTCCTCGTGCGTTAAATAAAATACTTCCAAAAAAATTATCACAATAACCGAAAGGATACCTCTGAAGATTTTAATAAGACGTAATTAGAAATAGTCATTTTTATTGTGATTACTGTGCTTCTAATTATATCTCTTTGAAATATTTTCAACTCTTTTTTTTTTTTGAAAAATGAGGCCATCTGTACAAAAAGTTAAGATTAATTATACTTTCGGTAAAATTAATGTCTAGTTTCATAACATTATAATTATAATATGTGTTACACAGTGTGAAATAAGCAATTACAAAAATGTCAAAATTTGCCTACTCTAAAAATGCAAAAAGAATAAGTTATAAATCACAATTATTGAAATGTAAATGCGAGGAATAAAGTTTTGTATACATTATTATTCAATAATTATTTATAAAATTTCATAAGAATAATTATAATATGGGACTTTTTTAAATTTTTTGGTATTTAATTAATATTTGTAGATTGATATTGCTATGCGTGCTATAAAACCTTTCCTATATAATTTTTCCCATATAATCAATTTCTAATTATATTATAATAGTTTAAAATTAATTTTTTGTACTTATTTTTATTTTTAATTAAATATTTTTCATTACTTATTCGTTAAATAATCTGTGTAATATATAAATACATAAATTCTTTTGTGAGAAAATAGTGGGGACCACATCTCTTGGAGTTTCCTTAATAACTTATTTTCTGGTTTGTTGCTTGGCAACTGCAGGCAACTTCCTCGCGCCATCGTGGCTTTTACGTAGACTTGACTTCTATAAAGCAAATCCAATCCAATGTGCTCTATTTATGTTGCGTCTAATTTCTGCTACTTATTTTTCTTCGGAGCTTGTGATTGTTGTAACCAATGGCTTCTCATCCAAAGAACCATCCCATCCGTCCTGCTGCTTCCAATCTTTCTCATCTAAAACGCAAATGGACTTCTTCCTCCACTGCTAGGCATCCCATTTCTCCTGCTTCGAACCTTTCTCATCGCAAAGTCATTCGGACTTCTTCTTCTTCTTCCACGGCTACTTGTCCTCCAGCTGCTTCTCCTCCTTCTTCTCCTCCATTTTCTACTGCTAGAAATCCCATCCTTTCAACTTCAAAACTTTCTCGTCGCAAAGTCAAACAGACTTATTCTTTTTCCACTGCTACTTGCCCTCTTGATTCTGCTCCTCCTTCGTCTTCTTGTGCTGATCATCCTGAAATCAAATATGATGTCTTCCTCAGCTTCAGGGGTACAGATACTCGATTTGGTTTTCTGAGTCATTTGCTTATGGAACTATCTCGAAAGAAGATTGTGCACTTTGTAGATGATAAAAATCTTGAGCAAGGAGATCAAATATCATCAGCTCTTCTCCGTGCGATTGAAAAGTCTGAAATTTCATTGGTGGTGTTCTCAAAAGGCTACGCTGATTCAATATGGTGCTTAAAAGAGCTCGAGCAGATAATACAATGCATGGAAAATCAAAAGCAGACTGTAATACCTATTTTCTATAAAGTAGATCCTGCAACTGTGCGCCATCAAATGGGGAGTTACAAGGATGCATTTGAGAAACATGGTAGAAGATTTGACCAACAAAGGTTGCAAAAGTGGAAAGCTGCTCTCAACATGGCAGCTAACTTGTCTGGATTTGATTCATCAAAATACAAGTAAGTGTTTTAATTATTGTAATTGTATATAAGTGGCCTTTCAAACATACTAATTTTGCATAGACATGTTTTGACTGACAACTGGCATTTCATTCCGTACTAGTATTAGTCTTTCTCTGATTGGTAATTTAGGTCTCTTTTTGTGCTTAATACTTAGCCAGAGTCTCAACTTCTAATTTCATTTGTATTACATACATTCTAATTAGTGTTATTAACCAAGTAAGCGTCTTTGCTGTTGCTAATCCCGTTTAATGCACTTCCCCTTACTACATTTTTACCAGTAGTAAATTGCTGCTCTGTCTACTTCTACTCTTATTGATCCACTACCCTGTCTCACTCCTCTTAACTGATTCTATTCATACATCACATATATTTAAGTATTACAATTAATATTTTTCGAATACGGGTATGTGTTATAATTCATATTTGCTGCATATATTTAATCTTATGATATAATCGCTAGATTTTTTTATTTGCTATATATATATATATATATAGCACAACTATACACACTTACCAATTGTGTTTATTTAAATTGCTACAAGAATATACTTTTAGAATTTATTGTCTGTATTGTTGATTTGTTTCCATGTCAGACTTTATCTTTGTTAAAATAAAACAATTTCACAAGAAATTCAATAACTTTTCTTTTTATTGATCATACATATGCTTCAAGTTTTTAACCAAATGGTTAGGCTTCAAAATAAATAATATTGTCACCAAATTTCTAATATTTGCTTCTTTTGTGCGTGATTTATATAGGACTGAAGCGGACTTCGTTATAGAGATTGTCCAGCAAGTGCTGAAGAGGTTAAATATGACAAGTCACCAAAGTGATCTAAAAGGGCTCGTTGGAATTCAAAAACATATTGCAAGCTTGGAAGCATTGCTGTGCAGAAAGACAAAAGATGTTATTATTATTGGAATTTGGGGCATGGGCGGTATGGGTAAAACAACTATAGCTAAGGTTTTATTTAATAGATTTTATAATGAATTTGAAGGAAACTACTTTCTGAATGTAAGGGAATGGTTAGAGAAACATGGAAGAGAACTGGTAAAAGACAAGCTTCTTTCGAAGTTTTTAGGTGAAGATGCTGAAATTGTCCCTAATTGTCAGAAAAGGCTTCATCGTAAGAAGGTTTTTGTTGTTCTTGATGACATCAATAGTTTGATCCAACGAGAAATATTAACTGACGGGCACGAATTGTTTGGACCAAACAGTAGGATCATTGTGACAAGTAGAAATAAAGACTTGTTCATCAAGAAATGTGATGATATATATGAGGTCGAACCACTGGGTTTTGTAGAAGCTTTTCAACTTTTTAAATTGAATGCCTTGCCCGAAGTTTGTTTCTTCAATGAGAAAGAATGGTATAAACTTTTAAGGAAGGCGGTGGAGTATTGCGAAGGCAATCCCTTGGCTATAAAAATTTTAGGTTGCTCTCTATGCGGCAGAGATAAAAATGAGTGGAAAAGCAAATTGAAGAAGCTTGATAAAATTCTTGATCCAGATATTCAAGATGTACTGCAATTAAGTTATAACGAACTGGATTATAAACAGAAAGATATTTTTTTATATCTTGCATGTTTCTTCGACGACTTTGACTACAGCACAAAAGAGAGAATAATATCGGTGCTTGATGATGATGAATACCATACAACTGATGGGCTAGAAGTTTTGCAAGACAGAGCTCTTATAACCATTTCTAGTGAAGGACATGTATTTATGCATGATTTGATTCGAAAAATGGGACGTGAAATTACTCGAAATAAATGTTTGAAAAATCCAGGCCAGCGTAGTCATTTGTGCAATGCTGATGATATACGTAAAGTACTCAAAAATAATATGGTAAGAATTATAAACCAAAGTATGATGTTCAAAATATATTAAAATTTTCTTGCCGCATCAAATAATATACCACTAATATGTTTTTACTGAATTATTGTTTGCTGCTTTTGCTTGGCAGGGCACAGAAGAAATTGAAAGCATAAACCTATATAAGTGGGAGTGGAATGAAGACACTGTAATCATAAACCCAGAAGAGAGGGATCCAAAAATGGATATTCACTTAACACCTCGGTCGTTTGCTAGGATGGACAATCTTAGACTTTTGCGGTTGGACGGAGATTACTTCCTGAGGATGATTACTAGAGTGTGTGTTCCTGAGGAAGACTTTACACTGCCCACTCAGCTAAGATTCATTTCTTGGTATGCCTACCCTTTGAAGTCTATCGATCCCTTGAGATCTTGTCTGGATAATCTTGTTGAACTTCACATGGAAAAGAGCTGCTTGCAAAAGCTATGGGATGGAATCCAGGTATGCTATAAAGCTAAACTTGCAGAAAATGTTGTCATTAGATTACATTAATTCAGAGGATTAAACAGGAATGAGTATTATGTTGCTAAAGCGTTTGATTACAAAATATTTTAAGCAATGCTGAAAAACTTAAATTAGGCCAAAAAATTTGGTGAAATTGAAGATAAATAATCACCCTAACATGTAATCTTAAACATCAAGAATGATGTTGGAAAAATCACCGAAATACATAATATGCTAGTAAATAGGTATCTGCCACCAGATATGTAGTAAATATGCATCAAAATGTTGTTTTTACAATTTTTATGATATTTCATATTTGCATTAATTGTAGATATTGAAATGTGTTGACTTTAAAACTGTTAAAGTAGTGTGTCATAATAAGATATGTATTTTTTTCCATAAGAATGACTAATCCGGTAAACATATACATAAAAGGACCTAGGACTGAATATAGGATGCAAAAGAAGATAAAACTTTCAAAAAGTATCAAATACCACTTGAATTAAACACTCCCAATATATATATATATATATATATATATATATATATATATATATATATATATATATATATATATATATATATATATATATATATATATATATGCATGTGATATATGATAAACAAATATATCCTTTTGCTAAGAGAATAAACATCTTTTACAGGCTTTATTCGCATTATTGGCTTCTTCAACGGTGGAATGTCATTTGTTATTGTCTTTATAACTTTCTCTTTGATTGTCAAAATTAGGTCTAAAAATGTTAAATGTGTGTGTTAAATAATTCATCGCTTTCCAAAAAATAAAAGATAAGAAAAAAATCTTTCACTTGCATTAGTAGTATAATAAGAAGGATAAATATAAGGTCACAGCGCAATTTTTAACTACAAATATAATAGTACTGTAACCGAATAACCTTAACAACTAATTTTAAAATAATAGTACAATCTTCTTTTTGAACTTTTGCATTGTCTTTGAAAATTGAGGTTGCTTCCTATTTATCCGACACGTCCTCAAGTTTCTTCTACTTTTTTGAGTAGTGCTATCTGAACATTGTTTTTCTATTTTCTTATTAACTAACAATTCTTCAAATATTTTCTTAAATAATAAAGACTGAAAAATTATTGTGGCCTCTATAAGATTGAATTTTTATCAATTTCATTCCTAACTAATAGTTTGTATCAATTTGATTCTTGTAAGTTTAAAGTTTCTCAAATTTCAATCTTTCCATATAGTAATTCAATATTTTATATTATGTATCAAAGTAATAAAATTTGAAGGTTTTTAGTCTTATAAGGGGTTAAATTGATTTTTTTTTACTCATGATAAAATTCATAAAAATACAATGTTGCAATGATGAAAATAGATTTTTAATTAATAATAAATTCTAATGTATTGATTTACAAGGCAAATCCAATTGAAATTATTAATTCAATTAAATAATTTTTTATTTTTAGTAAAAAAATTAATTTTACTTTGTTAGTAAATTAAATCATCACATCATTTTTTATACATAAAATTGTTATTATAAATTTTTATTAAATTTATAAAAATTAGTTCAAATTTACGTGTAAAAAATATGTGACAAATCAATCTAGATTTAGTGCAATGATTACAATAATAATTGTTATATCTGATTATCCAAATACATGGGACTTCTTACATTTCCATGGAGTCTATACTAATTGACAGAATGATGTTGTAACTAAAGCGACTACAAAACTAAATCTGTGATAAATAAACTTACAATGATATTATAATTCTTATTTAATTTTTTAAAAAGGACACTTAATTTAATAAAAAGAAAAAAAATAAATTGTAAGATTTATTTTGTGAAATTTAAGGTTTTAGTTTGAAATTTAAAAAAAAAATAATGCAAGAGGAGTTTTTCTTAACGTCATTAAATATCAATATAGCAAAGCAAATATAATATACCATGTTTATTAGATTGATTCAGAAATAATATTTAAAATTAATTTAAATGTTAATATGTATACAACAGGGAAATGAAAATCTTTATTATGGAGATAAAATTATATACAAAATTAAAAAAGATACAAGATAAGGCCTACAAATGTCAAATTTCTCTACATTTCCAAGTTTATTTCTTTTGCAATAATAGGGTATGAATCCCTACCAGACTTCATCAACGGTATTATATTTTTATACTCTTGTTTATTAAATATTGTTAAAATCATGCTTAAAAATAAAGGTATTTTTGTCATAATTTTTAATAAAAATGTGATATTTACACTGAAATCTTATGCTATATTTATTTTGATAAAAATATTTTTTTCATAAGAATAATTTTAATTACTCTTATATGTTATTATAAAATATTGGAATAATTAAAAATATTCATCTGATGTTACATATCTAGGGTATTATAAAAAATCTATCATTTTAAAGCATAAGTTTTTTCCTTCTACAATAACATCATTCATTATTTTATTAGTTATAAATTATATAAGATGATATAATTTTTTATTTATATACAAATAAATAAAATTTTCATATCCAAAATATCATTCGGCAAACTAATAAAACTTTCCAAGTTGTGAAAATTTTACTTTAAAAACTACATGTGAATTAAACCTTTTGCATTTTACATATGCAAACTCCACCACGTTTTCTGAATTAATCAAAACCGAATGTCCATGATGCGCATGACTATTCTATAAGGTTACAGGAAAGCCCCATTAAATGACAGTCTCGAAAATTTCAGCCCAATTTTCTGGTTATTTAAAATTTTAAACCATGTGAACTTCAACAGCTATGTACACATGTATCTGCCTCTCTTATTCTGTTAAATAGTAAATTTCCCACCAAATTGTTTTTTTTTTTTATACTGGAACATATAATACAATTTCAGTCGATTGGAAACATCTTTTTTTTTTTTTTGGGGGGGGGTAACGGGAAACATCTTATTTTAGAAATATAGAAGTTCTTCTGTAGCATGGGAGACTCTTAGGTGATAATTTAAGGTGAAGTTAGAGCAAAAATGATAGGAGAGATTGAATATAATTTATTAAACGTTTATATGAAATATTTTGATAAAAGAAAGAAATTGTACGTAGAATTTGAGATTTTCTAAACTTTGGGGTGGATAAAATATATTATGCTCCCTTGGTTTTAAAATCAACTTATCTCTTAAACTTTAAAATTCAACTTTTAAATCCTTATAATTTTAATTAAAATGAAACTGTTATCTTTGATACTTATTTGAGTGAAAAGAAAAAAAAATTGCTGATACTTTTTTGGGTATCAATTCACATACATTAATTTTATATCCGGTTATATTTTTTGTATTTATTTTATCCGTCACCGTGATTCATCCTTCGTCTATTATGTTTAAATGAAATTTTTTATAGTAGTCCATAGTTCCAATTTTTCTGTATTGATAATTGTATGTATGTTGACCAATATTGAAAAACAAAAAGAATTTACATAACAGTTTTATTATTGATGAATATAAATCTTACATTATATATTTTAAGGGAAAATATAAAAAATTTCCAATAAGTTTATTGACTAAATTTATTTTTGTAAAGTAAACAATATTTGGTTCAGTATTCACCACTTTCAATTAAGTTATTACATTATCAATATATTAAGTGATGCAAAAATAATTATCGGTAAGTTAGCTTCTACTATTATTCCCTATAGCATTATATTATATTTGAAGTAATACCTAATATAATTCATATTATTTAATGGGATACCATGAAACATGTAAAATGATTAATTTTTGAAGCATAAAATATTTATTTCACTGCAAAAGAAGAAATTTGCTGGCATTTTCCCGCTGTCAACTTGCATACATTAAATTTATATTTCGTTCATATTTTTATCCTTTTTTTCATCCCATTCATCCTTGTTCTATTATAGTTAAGGAAGATTCTTCTCCTTTATTGTTTCCTAGTCACTAACCCCATTATTGTTGTGATTAATTTTGGCCTATTCATAGCATGTTGTAAGTTGTTATTTTTCTCTATGGTCTATTATTCTCTTTTCTTTTTTAGGTTGTTTGCTTACAAATTCATTTTATATAATTTGATATTAACTGCACAGGAGCTTCCAAGTCTAAAAGTTATTAACCTTGAATTATCAAGTAATTTGACTGAACTCCCAGATTTGTCCAAGGCTCCTAAACTAGAATCGATCAAGCTTTATAGATGTACAAGTTTATGTCATGTTCCTCTTTGGCCATCAACATCAACCGTGCTGTATGTGTTACCGTCCTTGCAACACTTGGACTTGGAGTGTTGCACCAGCATATCTGAACTCCCCGGCGACATCGGCCTATGTTTACCATCGTTACATTCTTTGAATATAAGCGAAACTAAGGTCAAAGCCTTGCCAGAAAGCATTACGCATCTTACAAAGTTGACATCACTAGATGTCTCTTATTGCAGGTCACTTGAGATTATACCAGAGCTTCCACCATCCATTGAGTTTCTTGCTGCCTTTGAATGCTGGTCGCTGGAGCAACTACAGTTCTCTTCAAATTCAATGCATCTGTCTCACCAAAAAAACAAACTCTACATCAGATTAATTGATTGCGAGGAATTAAGCGAACGTTCACAAGAGGAAGTTGCAATGCATTACAAACGCTCAGCTCAAATAATGATGTCAACCAGCAAAGAAAACAGCGAAGCTTTATTGTATTTTCCAGGAGGCAAAGTTCCAGAGTGCTTTAGAAACTGTTGTCCAACAAATGATTCAGTATCAGTTCCTCTCAATTTGCCTCTCCAGACCAAGGCAATGGGCATCATTTTCTATTTTCTCGTAGAATGCTGGCCAGGCTGGCGGGGCGAGGGTCAGTTTGGAATTAAATGCCACATTGAATTAAGCAACGTTGAAAAGGTACAATTCATATGCGGGAGTACAGATATGCTTTTCGAAGCAAATCATGTGTTTTTGTGGTATAATGGCTCCTTAAGTCTCAAGATAATGGGGGAACTTTCTAGAATCAAAGCCTCAGCCACCGCCAATGATGGACATATAAAAGTTTGGTTTGAACTTTTGGACAACAGATCCGATGACCGTGAGAAGGTATCAGAGTGGGGGGTGTATTGTATCACATCTTCTGAACCATAGTCTCTTGGGACTCGGACCCCAAAGATGTCCAGATATTGCATTTCATAACATTTGTTATGGCTAAATAACATCGTTTCAGGAATGCTTGCCTTGCGGTAGTTTTATTATTTGTAAATCTACACTGATTTCTTCTTCCTCTTCCTTCTTTTTCTTTCCCTAATGTCTTTTTATCTTGTTTACCTGAGAATAAAAAAATAAAACAAAAGCACACAATTAAATGGCCTGGATTGCGCCCATGATCAAAGTACCAACATATTGAATTTCACTTAGAAATTAATGTTCAAATCTTTTAAAGTTAACCAACGTTATTTATTTTAAATTAAAAACAACTAAAAAAAAAGATAAATAAAACAACAAATAACAGACTATTTACAAATGCCCTTGTCTTGTTCATATATATATATTATGAGGAGGGATCAGGGATCCATTGACACCAATGTAAATCTAAATGACTGATACTAAATTTCAACCATTAATCCCAATAAAATTTGTAGGCTAAGATTAAGGCTTTATTTCATGCAGCAAATAAATTAACTTATAATTTATTGACCTAACTAATAAGTTATAAGTTAGCCTTTAAAGGTATTTCTCGTACTAATTTATAAGTTACTCCAAGTAACTTATTACAAGTAACTTATAAGCTCTACTTTAATAATTTATCTAGAGTAGCGTATAGCTTATAAACTACTATTTTTAAAAATCTTTTCAAATTTATTCTTATTCTTTTTATTAATGTACAATCCATACCTTTTGTAATATAAATTTAAGTAATTTATAAAAAATATAATTAATCATATTTTAAGTAATTATAATTTTATAATAAATAATAAAATAAAAATTATATAAGTAAATACATATATAAGTTTATAAAATATAATTAATTAAATAGAAATTATACTTTTATTTTAAACTTTTTAATTGCATTAATATAATTTAATTTTTAGATAAATATAAATTATTTTAATTATATATATTTCTATTAATATGTTGTTTTATGTCATTTTACAATTTTAGCTAGTTCAACAATCAATTTTATGAAACACTTTAGTTAGCTTATCAGCTAAAAGTTACTAACTTATCAGTTATTTGTATGAAATGAAATTTAAATGCATCTTAGATAATTTTTACATTCTTTGTAACTTGTTTTTTTTTCTTCTCTCAATTAATGCATTAAATAAAAATCTCATATCATCAATATACTAAAAATTTATTAATTTAATAAAAAATTCAATTAGAAACATAAGGTTTCATTTTAAAATTAAAATTGGAATCTGCAAAAAATTAGTGACGTGAGTGCCTAGTATAGTTATTAAAATTACAATTTTAATTCTCTTTGTTTTCCCTCTTGTTTGGCCTATAATTTATTTTTCCTTTTTCCATTTCTTATTATTACATGTTAAGGTAATCAATCCTAATTATTAATATTAATTTTCAAATTATATATTTATTTTTAAAACCAACATGAGATTATTAATTTTATTTCAATTCATTTTATATGTATGAAAGAAAATTTGATTATTGTTTTTTCAATTTAGAATATAAATGGCATATTGTAAGGAAAATAATTTAGAAATATGTTTATAAGACAAAATTAATATATAATATTAAAATAAATAAAAGAACCTATATTAATATTAACCTAGAAGCATATACACATAACAATAAAAGAAGAAATATTTTCTTTCTAATTTAATTATCTTTAAAAAATAGAGTTTACATACATTAATGATATGAGTATTTCATAATGCATTAATTGAAAGTGAAAATAAGTTAAACAAAGTGTAAAATTTATTTAAAATACATTTAATTCATTAATTGAGAGAAAAACAAGTTAAATGAAGTATAAAAATTATCTACAATGCATTTAAACTTGGTCAACAAATTTTATTAGGATTAATGATTGAGATTTGGTGTAAGTGATTTAGACTTAACACCAATGTCAATGGATCCCTCCTCATATATATGTTATTTCTATTCTATAGGGTGCTATTTCTAAGTTATATAAAAAATTTTCATTTTTCACAAGGGGTCTTCAAGTAAAGTAGTGTTGAGATAAACTCGGCCCATGTTCCCAAACAAAAATGTATTTCGTTGCGTCTTGCATTTTGATCCCAACAATATTATTTGCTTTTTTTTTATTCTCATTTCTTCACTTTTTTTTTTTTACATATTGTCCATAAAAAAATAAATTTCACTTGTAATCTCACATCTTTTATTAGATCAATGGCACCAGTTGTATAATAAGAGGGTTTCGGTGAAATATCATTCATGTGATTGCTTTATTCGTATTAAAAATTCTACTCCCCTTTATTTTTTATTTTAATCATATTTGTTACCTTTTTAGCGGTAGATCCTTCCATAGCATCAAACAAAATGTGTTATAGGCACCAATAAATCTTGATCTTTTTATCTTTGTGGATTCCATCACTTTTCTGGTGTAGCCTACCAAAATGAAAAATCAAAATTTAATATTATGGGTAGCATTACTTTTTTAGTGTTTTTCAAATCTCTGTCCTTTTATAATATCTTGTGGAAAGAAATCACAATTTACACAATTCAATATAACATATATGAAATCTCCACCTAATACGATTCAATAATAAGAATTTTAAAAAAACGTTTTTGAAATATGGAAGTGATTTTTCTTGTAAAAAATAATAATTATTTTCTTAAACAGACAAAAATTAGTTATCTGATAGACCTTTTTTAAATACAAATCAATATATTTCTCAGTTTTCTTAACAAGAGATGGTTATTTATTTCATTTGACTTTTTATTAGATTCATTTCAACATTAATTAGTTGTTAATTAGTGAACAATAACATAACACTCAAACAAACATTACTTTAGAAAATATATTCATGAGAAAAATAAAAATTGTTTATATTATAATATTTAATTGTGGCCAAATAACATTTTTTCACTATTGGAGTAATTTTATAACATATCATTTTAAGTCCAATTAGTATGATTTTTTTATTCAAATAAAAAAATGAAAATTGTTAACCTTCACATATGAATGTGAAGATTAATAATCCATATATATATATATATATATATATATATATATATATATATATATATATATATATATATATATATATATATATAGTACTAATGTAATATGAAAAATAATAAATTAATATAAAATATAATGGTTGATATATATGTGATAAGTTTCATTCAAATTACCACTAGATGCGATTTAAATTTTTATATACTACATTAACTTTACTATTACTATGCTTACTATACAAGTCAAAGTAAAGTGAGAAATTTTCAATAATTTTTACAATTTTTTACAATAAATCTTTTTTTTTCTTGGTGCTGGCTCTTAGCCCACCCTATCAACCGGATAAACAAAAGAGAAGAAAATATTTTTATCCTTAACTTGTAATATTCATAATTGTTAATGCCTTTATATAGATTGATGCATAATAGAAGTTCCATAAAATTAGGCATTAAGAGTACATGAAAGAAAAATAACAAACTCCACAACAAATCTCCTATGGATTTGAACAACCTTAGATTGAATTCAAAAGTAAATAAGAAATATTGTAGAGTCTAAAGACTTGATCTAACTAATTTCTTGATAGCTAGACAACTAATTTCAACACCCTCCCTTAAACTAATGTTTATATTATAAGTTTAATGATACTAAATTTCAAAGCACCTCTCTTTGCACAAATATTGCATACTCCAAGCAATTTCTTGAGTTTTTGAAAAGCAATTAACTTGAGGGGCTTTATGAACAAGTCAGAAACTTGGTCCTCACTTCTGTAGTAAATGAGATTAACTATTTTCTCTATTGTGAGGTCACATAAGAAATGGTATCTTATATCAATGTGTTTGCTCCTTCCATGTAATATTGAATTTTTGGACAATTTGATAGTTAAGCTATTGTCACAATAAATTGGAGTATAATCTTCTCATTTGAAATAAAGCTTGTTAAGAATTTTTCTCAACTAGATCGCTTGGCCAGCACATGCTATTGTTACTACAAACTCAACTTCAATAGTTGAAAGAGTGACAATAGATTACTTCCTTGATGACCATGAAATAACTCCTAGCCCTATCAAAAATTATATAGTTAGATGTTTTTTTCCTATCATCTTGATCTCTTGCATAATCACTATATGTGAATCTAAGCAAATTTGATTTTTCTCCTTTCTTGTGCACTATTCCATAATCTATTGTTTCTTGTGCATAATATTGTAAGAATTTGCTAATGATACTTATAGTAAACATAATGTCTAGTCTTGTTGTGGTTAAGTACATCAAACTTCCTATAATTTGCATATAAAGAGCATTATTAACCATTTTTCCTTTAGGATCTTTAATCAACTTCATACCAATTTCTACTAGTATGCTCTCAAAGTTACATTTTTCTAAGATTAATTATAACCACCTTGTTTGAGAAATAAAGATACCATCTATAGATTGAACAACTTTTATGCCAAGGAAATAATGCATTAGACCAAGATTAGACATATCAAACTTAGACATCATGAAATTCTTGAATTGCTCAATCATCACCTCATCATTGCTAGTATAAATTAAATCATCTACATATAAACAAATTATGAGTATTTTTACACCACTTTTAAATCGTATAAAAAGTGTATGTTCATAAGAACACTTTAAAAATCCATCCTTCAAGAAATATGCTTTTATATGACTATATTAAGCCTTTAGGGCTTGTTTAAGTCAATACAAAGCCTTTTTTAGCTTCTACATTGTTTCTTCTTGCCCAAATTTAACACATCTAGGTGGTTGATCAATAAATACTTGCTCCTCCAAGGTTCCATGTTAGAAGGTTGATTTGACATCTAACTAGAAGATAGGCCATAAATTTTATTCTACAAAAGCTATCACTAATCTAATTGTGTCATGTCATGTGATTAGAGCAATGACTTCCTTATAATCAATGCTAAATTCTTGCTTATAACCTTTTGCTACTAACCATGCCTTGAATTTGTCAACTTCACCATTTTGCTTTAGTTTCATCTTAAAGACCCATTTCACACCAGTGCTCTTGTGTCCTTTTGGAATTAGCTCCTAAGTATTATTTCTTTTTATCGACAATCCATTGCTTTCCTCCATTTTGAATGTTGAACAGATTTGTTAAAGGTTAAAGGATCACAATTTGAAATTAAAGCAAAGTTTATGAGTAGGTCTTCACTTTGATCAAATTGTGTTACCCCATAGTCAGCAATCTATGCAGGCCTTTTTCTAATACTTTATGAATGTTGTTCAATTATAAGTGTGGATGACTTTGTCATTACTTTTTCTTCATGTTGTTAATGTGGTTGCTCATTATCTTCAAGGTCAATAAATATATACTAACTTCATTCCATTCATAAAATTTTTCTTCATTGAAGATTATATCACAGTTTATAAGAATCTTCTTAGTGTCAGGATTGTACAACTTGTAAGCTTTAGGATGATGACTTACTCCAATAAAAACACATTTCTCACCTTGTTAATCTAACTTTTTTCTCTTCTCATCTAGGACATGGACATAGGCTATGCATCTGAAGATTTTGAGGTAGTCAATTGTTAGTTAATGACCACTCCATGACTCTTTATGTGTCATATTTTGAATTGCTAAAGTTAGGCTTCTATTCAAGATTTGGAGACTCCAATTTATAACTTCAGGCCAAAAATTCTATGGCACCTTGCTTAATGCTAATAGATTTCTCACCATTCTTAGGATTATACAATTTTTTCTTTCACACACCCCATTATGTTATGGCATGTAAGTTGCTATTAGTTATTGTTTGATTCCATATATGTTGCAAAAATCTAGAAATTCATGCAAGGTATACTCTTCACCATGATCTATGCCCAACACCTGAATTGGGCACTTACTTCCTTCTCAACAATGGTTTTAAAGCTTTTGAAAGCAATTAAGGCTTCAAATCTTTCCTATAAAAAATAGCCCTAGGTTTTTTTACTCAAATCATCAATGAAAGTGATAATATACCATTTACCTCTATTGGAAACAACGTTGATCAATCCACAAAAATTAGAATGGACAATTTCCAATAATTTCCTTGCTTTTTGTGTTTTTCCTTTTAGTAAAGGATCTTTGTGTTGTTTACCAATAGCATATTCCTTACATACTTTAGTTGGAGTTAAGAATGTTAGAAGGCTAGCTACCATTTCCTTATATTAGAGTGTTTTCAAATCATTGAAATTTAAATGATCCAAGCATCATCTTTGAATCTTGTTAAGAGACATGTCTAATTATACAAATAAAGAGGAAACATCCTATTTGATGTCATTTTAACTTATGCAATCAAGCCTAGTTTGACATCATGAATGCAACACACACCATCTTTTATTGTGATCTCAGTCTTTTTTTTGTAATTAACCAATACTTAACAAGTTAGTCTTTAAATCTAGAACAAAAAGAACATTAGAGATTGTTTGAATATTGTTCCCTTTTGTTCATATGGTCACTTATCCTTTCTCATCATTGAAATTGTGGTCTTATTGCCAAACATCACATCATCACCATATAACTCATCTAGATTAGAAAAAATCGACTTGTCACAACACATATGAGTGCTACAACCAATGTGTAGGTACTATAAATACCTATTGGTTTTTTCCTTAGTGTGACAGACCATCAACAAGGATATCTCCTCTTATGTTTCTACATCCTTTTGTGTTTTTACAAAGTTAGATTTTTCTCCATTTTGCCTTTTCAAGTTAGTTTGACATTATAACTAATAATGACCATACCTATGACATTGATAACATTCGACATTCAACTTGTCTGTTGCTTGAGGTCTATGAGCTATTAAGTGATAGCCTCCTCGTCTTCTTCATCTTCCTTGAGGTTAATTTTCTAGGTGCTAGTGATTGCTATAATCATTGCTTCTTTTACCTTTACTTCTCCCTTTGCCTCCTCCTCTATCTTTTTTCAGTATCATGTAATTTTTATTGAGACCTTTAATACTTGTTCTTCTTTATTTTGCTAATTCATTTTTTTATCATGAAACAATAGTGAACCTTGAAGTTCATTAATTGAAAGAAGATCAAGGTCCTTTAATTCTTCAATTGAACACTCTGCATAATTAAATTTTGGTGTCATTGATTGGAGATTCTTATCAATTACCATCACATCCTACATCTTTTCATCATGAACCCATATTTTGCTAGTAATTACCATTGTCCATAAGAAGAATTTTGAAATTGATTCTCTAGACTTTATCTAAAGTAGTTCAAATTATAATCAAAAGTGCTTGAAGTTGCTACCTCCTTATCCTTGCTAATATTTGAAATTTCTTTTTCATAAAATCCCAAATCTACTTTGAGGTGACCTTATAAAGAATTGTTTCCAAGATTGAGTGATCAATTACTTGGAAAAGATAATTCTTCACCTTGAGATCCTTGAGTCATTATCCTTCTAGTTCAATTTTTTGTGCATTAATTATTATCACGCCAACCATTGGTTCAATAATTCCTTTAAATATAACTTGCCAGTTCTCTTTGGATCTAAGAAAATTCTCCATTAGCATGCTCCAATGGTCATAGTGACCATCAAAGTGAGGAGTTGCTAGTCAAGCAAAGGTCTCGTTTGCCATCGTTTTGCCATTACAAAAATAAAAGGTACTATTACTACTCCACTTGTATCTCTCTCACTATTTTCAATTCACTCTTTTAACCAAGCTCTGATACCATTACTAATTAAATAAATAGAAGAGAAGAAAATGCTTTTTATTCTTAATTTGTAATATTCATAATTGTTGATGACTTTATATAAGCTGATGTATAATAGAAATTCCACAAAATTAGGCATTGAGAGTACATGAAAGAAAAGTAACAGACTCTACAACAAATCTCTTAAAAACTCAAACAACCTTGGATTAAATCAAAAAGTAAATAAGAAATATTGTAGAGCCTAAAGACTAGGTCTAACTAATTTACTAATAGCTAGACAACTCATTTCGACACTCCCTTTACTGGGAAGTAAGGTTAGCTATTTATTAGGATATTATGTGTGCAAATACAACACCACTCATATAGTATATATCAACGATGTCAAAAGAATTTATGTATGAATTTTCTTCTATTTCTCCTATTTTTGCTCCCTCTACCTACTCTTTGTTCATTATCCTCTATTTTTCATACAATAAAATATGATATCTTTCTTTGGTAGCTTTAGAGTTGAAGACACCCACGTTGATTTTTCATAGCCATAATATTAAAATCACTAATTTATCAAGATATAATTGGGGGTATTAAAATTTTAAATTTACAGTAGAATTAGAAATTTTTTCTTGTAAAGGAGTGGGTGGTACCAATTCCATTAGCTGAGTTGAAACTTAAATTAAACGTCCAGCTATCTTACAATAGGGATATCTATTTATAATTTTTTATAAAAAAATTAAAAAAATAAAAATATATCCAAATACAACTTTAACTTCTTTGCTACTCCAACGAAATGAAAAAAAATGATAGAAAAAGAGTAAGAGAACAAAAACACTACAAATATGGGTGAGCTGTGATAAAGACTACATTTTTAAATGGTCTTTAAGTAAATGTCTAATTAATTCAGCTGTAATTCAAATAGCGTCGGCGTAAACTTGGCCCACATTCTCAAACAACTGTTTTTTGTTGCTTCTTTTTTAAAATTAGTCAAAAGTTTTTGTTGATATCAATAAATAAAAAATGTCTAAAGAACAAATAACATGTTTAATTACAAGCTTTATAATTCTACATCACTTGGTATTGGGATAATCAAAGCACGTGCACATAAGCTCTCAATCTTGCGCAAACATATAGCAAAACTTGCAACCACACCTGAAAAAGGACAACTAATTCTTAGTATTATGCAAATAATTGGAATATAATCATATGAGAAACATCAATCAAACATAATCAATATAAGAAATTGCAATACTTGCTGGGGAATAACAAGGGCTAAACTTATATTTCAATGAAGACCGCAGTATCATAGTCATTGCTCAATAAAAGAAAGAGAAAAATACAAATACCTCCCATAAGTTTTAGTGAAATTATACGGACCTCTTATTTAATTTTGAAACCTACCCAAGTCTCTCTTGAAATATGAAATAATATTACACTTAAACTGAAATTTGAACTTTTCTTCAATAAAATGATGAGAAATGATGACAATAGGTTTGAATCAAACAATATATGATAATTTAAATATTTTGTCAAGAAAGATATGCTTTAACAAAACTCAAATGGCTAAAAATTTATGATAATTATACTAAAATTTAACTTTTTTATTAGTCATATTTTAACTATTTGATCTTAATCAAAGTATTTTTTTATTTCAAAATATTTAAAATATCTCATATTAGTAGATATTGTTTGATTTAAATCTATAATTATATTTTTCTTATTGCTTTATTAAAGAGAAGTTCAAATTTGGGTTAAGTATAACATTATTTTACATTTCAAGAGATGTCTATATAGGCTTTGAAGTTAGAGGGATGGTCCATGTAATTTCATTAAAATTTAGAGGAGATTAATGTATTTTTCTCAAAAAGAAAAGCACAGTATTTATACATGTAGCAGCCTAAGCTTCATTGTTTACGATGACTAATCTTACAGTAATTACTCTAGTATATAGTCTATAATTCTATATACAGCATGAAAAAGATTATCAGCATGTTTGTAAATTTACATACAAATTCATGTGACTGCTTTCTTTTACATTTTTATTTTTGCATTTAATTTGGACTGGTACTTTATTCTATGATTATAGTATTCATGTTTAAAAGAAAAAGAATGGTGTCCTTTCATCTAAGAAATTGGCAGGAATTTATACCAAGAGAAATCAAGAATCATTATTCAGCGTCGTCGCATTCTAATGTCCACCTTTTATATTGTTTATTTTAATTGCATTTTTATCTGAGGATAATTGATCATAATCATATCTTATGGATTCCAATATTATTAGAAACTTCTATATATTAAATATGGGAAAATGCAAAACATAACCAAAAGGAGAGAATTAAACAGAAGCCAAAACTTTGAGAAGGAGCTACATTTCCAATTTAAATAATGACCAACCCAAAACATTTTATGGTTTAATCAGGGAAATGTAATGTCGAATGAAGAAAAAAAAAAGCAAGTGAATTGAACCAAGTTACTCTCGTTTTATGGCAACTCTCAACAACACACCTATTTTTTCCCTTTATATGAGTGACAAAATGGTTGGATATCCATTAATTTATCTAATCTAAGCAGTTTTGGGTTAATCTAGATCCATCCATTATGGTTAATGGGTCAAATAGATGGGTAAATTGTTAATCCTTTAATAAAAGGATTATTTATAATTCATCCATGAATATCTATATGGATATCCGTTATCTATCCATCTTAATATTTTTTTATTAAAAAATTTAAGAGTAATAACAAAATAGTTATTAAAAATTCAACTATACATTATAAATATCTTATTAATTCTTTTAAGGCTACTGATATTACAAAATAATATATCTTAATTATTTTTTAAATAATACTACAAAATATGAAAAGGCAGAAAAGTTAATTTTGAGTCATATATATATCCAATTTTCTTTTTTATTCACGTTGTAGTTGTAATATGTAGAAAATTTTTTAAAAACAATAGGAAAGTCTGACAGCAAAAGATATTTTATTTTTAATTTATAAGCACTTTCAATCTTGTGGTGGAGTTAAAAAAAAATCTACTTGCGTGACTATATAATAAAGATAAATTAAGTATTAAAATGGCAGTTAAAATATGATTTAAACTTTTAATAATACAAATCACTTTTTAAAATGTTATAGCTTCTTGTCGCCAACTTTTCATTTTTGTTTGCCTTCGATTAGTTCGGGTTGTACTTCACTGTGTGCTTGATAAAATTTGTACTAATGTGTATTTTATAAATTTTGTGAAAATTTTCTTCACACTTGTTACAATTTTTTTACTAGAATTTATGACATTCATATAAATGAGAAAGTCTTTGAAGAATTTTTTTTTTGGATAAATTTTGAGTGATGGGATTATAAATTTTTGCAATTTTCACATACAACATTTTTATATAAAAATATACAATTTATATAAAAAATTACAACTTCAACAATTTTTGTGTTAATTTTTGAAACCTCATGAAATATTTAAAAGTAATCTATTTATTTACTGGAGTTTAAATTTTATGTATTGTCAATGTATGATTTTTTATATTATGAATAAATAAGTAAATGATACATCACTAAAAAATTAATAACTTTTAATAATAATAAGAATATTTGAAGCATTATCTCTGAAGAAGATTTACTTTCTGGATGATCAAAATCTTAAGCCAGGAGATGAAATATCATCAACTCTTCTCAATGCAATTAAGAAGTCCGAAATTTCGTTAGTTCTATTCTCAGAAGACTACGCTAGCTTTTTCAAAATGATGTTTAGAAGAGCTGGACCAAATCATATAATGTGTGAAAAATCAAAAACAACTTATCCTACCTATTTTCTACAAAGTAAATCCTTCAAATGTGCGTTATCAAAAAGGAAGTTACAATAAAGCATTTGATAAACTTAGTGAAAAATTTGATTAAAAAAAAGGCTGCAAAAATGGAAAACTGCTCTCAAGAGGGCCTCTGATTTATCCGGATTTGATTTCTCAAATTACAAGTAACTGTCTTAATTCTTGTTTATAACATAATATGCAATTGATCTTACATATGTCATCAGAGTTACGTTGGTATTCTTTTATTTACTGTGTGATAGCTGGAATAAGCATACCTATGTAATTTGTCATTGATTCAAAACTTTATTGTCTGAGTTGTTTTCTGTCAGACATTTATTGCCATTCCTTTGTGTAATGCTTGGATGATAGAAATCAAGGATTTCCGTGGCTTTTACCGTGGTAAATCCTTTTATTCTTACCGGAAATAAGAGTTCCCGTGCCATTTTTCAATCTCAAGACTGCGGGCAAAAACACACGAGCAAGCTGTTCTCACGGCAATTACCACATGCGAAAGTCTCCTCCTTCTTTTTTTTCATAAGAAAAGTTTTTCCATGGTAAAAATGGTGGAAATTTTGTTTAAAAATTTTCCACGGTGCATAAGGCCGTGAGCCTTTTTTCAATAATTATTCATCTTTTTCAAAAAAGTTTTCCCACCATTATTTTGTAAATTCCCAATATAGTTGCCAGAAGAATTTTGTGAAGAATAAATAATTGTAAAAAATAACAACTAAAAAAATAAATACCGATAAAAATAAATTCCATAATTTTATAACTTATTTGTATTATTAAAAAAAAATACTACAAAAATAATGTATTACCCAATGGGTGTCTCTGTCGTCCTCCTCCTCCACCTCCTCCTCAATTGTATCCCTTTATGCCATGTCGTCGGTGTTATCGTTCTCTCTCTACTAGTTGCTCCACCTCCATTTGTGCCAAGGCCACGTTTAGTGTTGCAACCTGCCCTTGCATTTCGTCCATTTCCTTTTCTCAAATGAGTTGCAAGTCATTGGGGATGACGATGGATGGTGACTAGCCTATGTGTCACAAGTTAGTTTTATGAACCAAATAGCCAAGCAAATGAGCTTCATTTCATTTGAGACAAAACTTAATAGATAAATTAAGCAAATGGTGGAAGTTTTGCAATCCAAATTTGTGACCAATTTGACATGGGTAGTTTTTCTTTTAATTTCCCCATTTTGGGTTTTTCTTGTAATTCTGATCCAGCTTACTTGTCCGATGCGAGTTGTAAAGTATATGGTTGTGATCCTTAGATTCTTATTTTTTTCATTGGTGTACTTTGGTAGTAAAATTTCCCCTGGAGCATCATGAAAAAGCTTTATAAAAACTCAAAAAAAGTATGTCTACTCATGTTAGGAATACTTTTGCTTAAAATGCTCTTTAAAAGAGAATGTCCAATGGCTTTAGTGACCACTTGACATTAGTTTAAGGGTTAGAATGTGTAGTTTGGTGCCTTCCCCACACACTTCTAACATTATAATGAGACTTTATATTAATAATAGAAGTAACCTCTTTTCAAATAATGATGTGTTGAATTTTAACGACTTTTGGCCATATTTGACCACATTTGTTCGTATTGTCCATTTTGCATCATTATTACCTTTTCTTTGTGTGTTGGCTACCTATATATCTCACTTGTATATTTATGGTTGCCTTAATTTTCCTATGCTTATGTGTTTGGTCCCTAGATTCTAAGCTTGGGTGATGTATTAACTAGTTGTCTAGCTTATTTTTCAAGTGGTGAAGGTTTAAGCACAACACATCTTAACTATTGAGTTACCAATTTGTGATAGTCTGCCAACAAAAGGTGCCTTCACTCCAAACTCATAGATGCATCCCACTTTTGGGTAGTAGGATTGCTTCCTCAACCCATGGCTGAGGTGCTACCAAAAGCAAATTAAGTGGCACAAAGTCCTATAACCTTTGAATTGATTGCAATATACAAAAGAAATAAAAACTTTAAACTTTACAACAAAAAATTTAATTAACCTCAAGTATACATAGAATGTAGAAATTTTTCATAGTTACATGTATAAGCCTTCTCTACTTATTGATCCACTCAAGTGTTATTCTTATGGTGGGTGTGTATTTGAACACCTTAAGTATAGAAAGTAAGTTCTCCAACTTCACTTTGTGCATTTTAATGGAACAGTTATGTAATATAAAGACATTAAATATCAAAGTTGACTTGCAAAGTTAAAAAATAACTAATTGCCTCTTATGCTTCATGATTGAGATGGACCACCTAATGCTGAGTGTGGGGCCCTGGCCATTGGTGGATGCCTAATTCTTCTTGTTTTTGGCTAGATACATTTTTAAAGTCCTAACCCTTTTTTCGGATTAGGGGAAAAAAGGGAGAAAATGGAAGGAGAGAAAAAAGTATATAGAAAATCCTATTTTCTCCTATTTGGCTAGTTACAAAAAATGGAGGGGAAAAGAAAAATGCAAAGAAATTGTACAGTGGGGTCCAGATCAATTTTTTCTCCTTAGATTTGAGGACAAAACTAGAGAAAAGAACCACACAGTGTGCATATCTCTTCTTCTCCACTACTAGCATACTCTATCAATATGTCATCTCCCCTATCATTGAAGCCAGATCTATCATAGCAAGAATAGCTCAAATTAGCAGGAAAATAATTCTTCCTCTCCTTCGACTAATCTTCCTCTCCATTAAATTAATGTTTATTAGCTACTTTTGGTGCCAGGATTCAACTTTACATGGCCATCATTATCTTATCGATTGCTAAAAGGAGCCAATTCGAGCAACACCTTGTTGCAGGACCCCCTTTGACTACTCCATTGGGTGCTCGAGTTTGTGTGACCTACGGGTAGGTCACGTGGATATAACCTCAATCCATGGCTAACTCAACTTGCAAGTTCATGGCCCGGGTATCTTTAATTTTTTACCTTTGAAAATTATAGAAAATAATAAATAAAAGTTACAAAATTTTTATTTTGTATGCACAAAATGAAGAATTCAAGATGCTAGAATTTTAAGTGTTTAGTTTTTTTTTTTACTTCTCATATAACTATAACTAGGTACTATCTTCTAACCATTCCTCTAAAAAGTTTAAAATATTTTTTTTTTCAAATTTCCCCTTTGAATTTTAATTGTAGTGCAATTTCAATTATAGTAGATATGAGATCATAAAAAATAACTACCTTTAAAAAATTATATGAAAAAATAAATAATTTTAATTGCATGGAATACAAATTTATGTTGCTATTTTAATTTGTGCAAAGTTCATTATATTCAATTTGTTATTGGCTAGATGTCTTGATTGTCTTTCTTTTTTTAATTTTTGGTTTACTACCTATGTCTTTTTCTTATGTAATGAAAGAAAAGTATAATTTACATATTCCTAATATGTTAATGAAATTATAGTGTATTTGTAGCTCAAATTTCCTTTTAAAACATTGTAACAACATGACATTCTTTAACTACATATATGTCCTTAAGTCATCATCTAGTGTGCAAATAGTGCTACATGTTTGATATGATCTTATATTGCACTCCTTTTTAGTTGTTATTTGAATTTTAATTATGTGGTTAATTGTGTCTTCTACAATTGAAGTTTTGATTTTATATAATCCATGCTTGTATCTTCTTATATGACTCTTTTAATTGCAGTAAATATGAGATCATAAATAATTACAACCTTAATTAAAATTAATTGCAATACAATTTTTATTCCATGCTTGTATCTTTTCATATGACTCCTTTAAATACTGTAATTAAGTTCAAAATGGATTCATCAAAGGATTATATTGCAATTGAAATTGAGTTCATGTATGAAATATGCACACTTCCAAAATGAATTAAGCAAACAAAAATCTATATTTAATGACCATAATTTGAGGCTTATAGTTGTTATTTGCCATATTTACTACATGCTACATTGCTTACCTTTATCATTTTCTTTTGTTAGTGTAGCTTGGCTTATTGCAAGTAGGAATAGCTTTTCATTCTTCCAATGAATTTTTTCCTGTGGATACTTGATTAGCAATCTATAAGCTATTTCACTCTATATCATTGTTACACTACACTTTATTTAAGATTACTTTGATGGTTCATCTAATGTGTGCATTATCATATTAGCACTACATAGAGTGCATTTAATAACAAAAGGTTGAATCTGACATTTGTTTTTCTACTTTGTTAACCAAAAGTTTCTCCTTTCTATATTCATTTCTAACAAGTACACGAGAGTACATAGCATACTATTATAACTATATCATGTTCATCGGCGAAAGTGATTCTTATTTGCATATAGAGTTAGGAACCATCAACTTAATGTTATAAATAGTAACCATTTATTGTTTGTAATTTTTCCAAATACCTATTAGACCATATCAAGATGGCTACTCTCTATTTTCCACAAGATTAATAATGGCAGATGGAAATGATGATATATTTGATGAGTAATTTGAAATAAAGCAATTGATTAACATAGATATGATAGAAAATGGGAAATATGATGGCGAATGTGCATTGTCCAACTAATATGCACCATTGTGCATGTTATGCATTTGTTAACTATGCAATCAATGCTTATTAATGCCCTAGTGCGGTATGGGAAAGAGAAAAATATGAAATGCATTAATAATTAATGAATAATTTACTGATAATTGACAAATGTCATGATATGATACATATGAGTCCTTTTGCATTCCTTCAATTATGAAAGAAATTGAAAGGAATTGATAAGGTGAGGGATTCTGCACATACTATATTAAAGGTGCAAGTAGCTAAATTTTTGCACATTTTAAGCCACAATATAAAGAATAGAATTGTGCCTTTCTTTTTTCACCAATCTAAGAAAATAATTAATCATCATTTTCACAATATTTTATGAGCCATTATTTCACTGGAGGGTAAGTATCTAGTCTAACCTTCAAGATTAGAAGTTCATTAACAAATACTTAATATTAAAAGGTTCTATCCTTATTTTAGGGTAAGATAACAATACATATAGATTTCGATAGTTAATGTATATTCATATTTTTAGTGTGTCATTGATTTTCACATTATAAGATTTACTTTAACTTAAAATACAGGATTGTTTTGGAGCTATAGATAGGATACATATATAGGTGAAAGTACTAAATACAGATGCCCTTACTTCTAAGGAAGGAAAGACTTCCTAACTCAAAATGTGTTAGCTACTTGCACGTTTGATATGAAATTCACTTAGGTACTAGCCATTTAGGAAGGCATTGCTTATAGCTCTAGAATTCTGAAGCATGCCTTAATTAGGAAAGGAGAAAAACTTAAGATTCCTAAAGGTAAGTAAATTTTATGAATTGATTAAGCACCAAAGAAGAAAAAGAAAATTATAGCTAATAAATTATATAGTAAGTACAATATATGACATATATTCACACAACTCTTATATATAGTAGGAAAATATTGCTTAAAAGATGCAGGATATCGATGGAAGGGTGGTTTGCTCACATCGTATAAAGGTATGTATTACCACTTAAAGGAGTATTCAATGCATGGTCCCTAAAATACAAAAGAAATTTTTAATTATAGACACACTTTATTGAGAATTATCATTGAAAGAGTGTTTAGAGTTGTGAAAAAAGGGTTTTTAATCATAACTAGCAGTGTAAAGCTATATTATTCATTTAAGACCATGATCAACATTACTATTATTTGTTGCATATTGTATAACTTCCTGGTGGATATTGATCCTAATGAACATCTAATTGAGGAATTTGATTGTTAGCTACTCTATAATGTTATAGATAATTCTAGAGACCATGATGCATGAAACTTAGAGGAGGCCTATCGATAAGGATTCCTTCTAAGAGAAAGCATAACAAATTAAATGTTGAATGATTATCAAGAGAGTTTGTCATAAATTTCTTTTGTCAAAAGACTTTGTGGCAATGATCATAAGTTTACATTTTGATGTGAAATTGTGTTGGATCATCTCAAAATTCAATAAATGCAAGAACAAAAATAGAAGGGTATTCACATCACACTCTAAAAAAGGAAGAATAGGAGTGATAAGTGATGATGAACATGCCACAAAGAAGGTAAATCCTTCAATAAGTGAAGAAGATAGCATACCACGAGGATGAATCCTTGATTAGTGAAAATCAATGTCACAAAGGGTGAATCCTTTTGAAAAGTCACAAGTTCATTCAAGAACTCAAGAGAGAATACACTCTCTAAAAAAGGCACTCATCCAAATTCTCAAGTCTCCAATCTCTAATCTTTAAAATTGTCAAATCTAATTTGTATAAGGAACAAGCCTCCTTATAGAGCTCTCTAAAACCTTAATTGAAAATAAACTCAAATGACACCATATTGGCCTAAAACTATTTCACTTATCTAAACTTAACAAAATAACCTCTAGATGATTTTGAATAACATGGTAAATGTTTCAAAGCAAAAAAGGCCCAAATATATTCAGCCTAAATTAAAGCCCAAAATATTTTAAAATGACCTAACACAAAATAAACAAAAATTAAAAGCTCAAATGTCAAATTAAAGCCTAAAACATCAAATAATTATAAAAATGGGTTAAAGTGATGCCAATTAGGATTGTAGGTAATGTGGCATTGATATGGCAGTACCTCCTTGATGATGTGGCAATGATGTGGTGCTGATTTAGTGATGATATGGCACAACTTTAATCCACTTAATTAAGCTTTCCTTTTATCTCATTTCCTTATGATTGACCTCTCTTAGATTCACATTATTCTCTTTTTTCTCAAAAGATTTGTCCTTGAATCTTCAAAAATTGCATCTAAAGGAGGAAGATTAGAAACATCAAAAGAAGCACTCACATTAAACTCACCATGAGAATTCAAATTAGGAAAATAATTATTGTCTCTTCAAAACTTAGAATGAACCATCTTCACTCGAAGGTAGCTAGGATTCCATTAGATTTTGAACACTTCCTTTTCTGCTCACACCATTAATCAGCAACCACCTAGATTAAATACAAAATAAGAGTAAAAAATCTTATGCAAGCATACAAAATTATCAATAATAACGAGTTTGTGAATGGAAGCATATAGAAAATAATTCCTTATAAGCTTCCTATAGAAGTTAATCAAACTTTGAAAGCTCTTAATTTCACTAACAAACTTAGGTGGAGAACATTCTCTAATTGTTTTTCCTTTTACTTTATTGGCCTTTCTTCCTATGCCACTCATAGCATGATTCAAACAAACAATTCTTTCCTTATAAAATGAGCATTTCACACATTTAGCATACAAGAATTCATTTCTCAAAACTTTCAAGATGCATTTTAAAAGCTCAACATGCTCATTCAAGATTTCATCATATGCGAGAACATCACATAGATATGGCAACTATTTCCAACTCTTTAAGTTTTTAGGCTCACAAAAACAATAAAAACCAATAACAACAAATTTATTCCTTTAAACACTTAAAACATGAAAGCAATAGACACTCACAAAAAACTTGCATGTAAAAACATATATACTCATCATAAGAATTTTATTTAAATAAACCCTAACAAATTTATTAAAAGAAGTATGCAAAAAATGATTCATTAATCTCACAAAAATATTTGGTGCATTAGACAAATCAAGAAGTAAAGTTAACTATTCATACAAATCATGTTTTACTTTGAAATTATTTTTCTTTCCAAAATGTTTTGTTAAGGACATTTGATGATATCTATTTTTCAAACCATGTTTTAAGAACACAAAAAGGACATGCAACACATTAAGCAGAATATCAAGGGTATCCTTGATTTGAAAATATTTTATCAAATCATATCCATGGGCTTCTTTACCAAATAAATTTTTTTAGATAACTTTTAGGCACACACATGTTGTTCTTCCTACACAAAAATCTATTATGCATAAAAATATCTCCAAAAATCATTTCTTCATAAGCATCAACATTTGAAACACCATCACTAAATAGAAAAGTAGCAAAATCAATTAATGGAGTAACAACATCAAGTGAAGAGTTAGGAAGACTATAATCATTTACATATAGAATTCTAATGTTTTCAACACCCAACAAATTTTTATATAAAGTAGAGATGAGAGTGTACCTCCAAGACAACATGTCAACCATCACAATATTGTTACTTTATTCCAACTAGGGCATTTTCCTTCTCCCACATGATAGCTTTTTTAAAGATTCTATTAGAAGCACCTTTTGGGATTCTTTCAAAACAATATCACAAGTATTTAGCAAAATAATTTCATGATTGTTAGTATTTTTATAGGCTTTCTTGTACAAGACAATTGTCCTAGAAATATAAAGAACACTCTTTATCACACTTGCCTTTCTAATAACTCTCAAATTTTATTTTCTCTATTTTCCCACATAATCACTCTCTTTTTATTTTAACATAATTTTTTTCTTTCTTTCTTTTCCACAATCACTTTTTTCTTTTCATGGTTCACACTCTCATCTACTTTCTTCTCCTCTCTATTGCTTTGTTTCCTTTTTTTTCTTTTTTCTTTTCTTCTTCTTCCTTTCTCTCTCCCTCTCTCTCTTTTGCATTCTTAATTGATCCTCTTACACTTATTTTAAGGTAACAGGATTGAATTTTATTTTTCTCCCATTCATTTCAAAGTTATATGTGTTGAAGACTCCATTATGTGTAACCTTCCTATCAAACTACCATGGTCTCCTAAGCAATAAATGGAAAGCATTCATAGAAGTAACATCACATAGCAACTCATCTTGGTATTTACCAATGATAAAAGAAACCAATACTTATTGAATAACCTTTATTCCTTCACTATCATTCAACCTTTGCAACTTGTATAGAGTAGGATGTGATAAAGTAGCCAAATTCAACTTCTTTATTATGTAGGTACTAGCAACATTAGCACAACTTCCACTATCAATAATCATATTGCACATCTTACCTTAATGTTAAATCTAGTGTGGAAGATGTTTTTCTTTTGTTTTTCACTTTCTTTCTTTACTTGTTCTCTTAAAGCTTTTTTATCTTTAATGCTTTATTGAGTAGATAATCACTAGCATGATGGCCATGCTTCAAGCATTTGAAGTACTTGTCCTTGGAATACTTTTGAAGCTTTTCAACTTTATCTTTTCTTTTAGACACTTCTTTAGGCTTTAATAATGATTCTCCCTTAATTCTTGAAAAGAATTCAAACTTGTATAGAACTACTTTATCTTCATTCTTTTCAACATTCCCCCCAAGATTTATATGAAGAACTATAGTGATAGCTATGAATGAATTTTTCCATCATAATAACCTTCATATCATCCCAACTAGCAATAAGCTTTGCACCTTTTCTTTTTCTAGCTGAGTCAAGTTAATCCTATCAAATGTTAACATAATCACTAAACTAATAGGTAGCAAGTATCACTTTTGTCTCTTAAGAATAATGATGACAAGCATAGATTGATTCCATCTTCTTTTCCCACTCTAAGTAGGCTTTAGGATTATTCTTTCCTTGAAACAAAGAAAATTTCTTTTCACCACTTTGAAGACTTGAAGTCATTCCATCACTTATTTACTCATCTCCTATACTCCTATCATTTCTTCTTTAATCTCTTTTTACATCATCATGATACACTCTTTCTTTTTTCTTCCTTTTATTTTTATTTTCAACTCCTTCTTTTTTAATATATCTCTTAATTTATCTTTTATCTCCTTTTTCTTTTTTATCCCTCTCACCATGTTAGCTCTTTTGCAATTGTCTACCTTCAAGCCCTCTAAGAATTTCATCATATTTTTTTATGGCTTGTAGCAAATATTCCTATATGCACCTATCATTATTTTTCCCATTACTTCCTCACATCCTTAAATGATAAACTTGTAAAAAAAAGTTAGATAAAAGAAAGTACCTCACAAGTTCTCATAACTCACTTATTTTAAAACACTCATGCTCGTGTTTGCACTTTAAGTAAGCTTTTACTATCAAATGAGTTCACAGACTCTTGCCTTTTTCCACTTTATCATTCTTTCCCTCTTATTGTTATTTGAAACTAGAAAATACAACCAAATAAGATTCAATAAATGTAATAATCAATATCACCAGTTAAGGTTCATACAGTTTGAAGAATCATACAAGACAATCAAGGAAACAAGAAATGGAAATTTAAGAATAGAAACTAGCAAAAACTCAAAGATTTATAATTAAACCATTGAAGAAAAGAGATAAACAAGACTTAAAATAAAAACTTAATAATGAAAATTTCAAAGAAAGAGAATTAACTAGAATTCAAAATAATGAGAAAAGAACAATAAATGGTAATAAGAGGTGTTGATTTAAGAATTCAGATAACAAAAAAAGGTAATAAATAATTATTGTCAAAATGAGAAGTTCAAGTGTGATTAAAGCATTTCAAGAACTAACAATAACTCAAAGAAAACAACTTCTTTTCTTTTAATTTTATTTCACTTTATTTTCAATAATTTAGCACTTTATTTTTTTTTACCTCTTCTTTCTAAGTTACCTTTTGATTCACTAACTTGATTTTTATTTTTTTTCTTTTGTTTCTTGCTCCTTTTCTTCTTATCACTTGTTTTTACTTTCCAATTCATTACTACCCAGTACCAATCTTGATTTTGTTCTTACAATTTTTTTCTTTTTTGCTTTAGACACTAATTCACCATAAACACTATTTATGTTGATTGCAAAAGTGTTTTATACAATTCAAATTTCGTACTCTTTGCTTTAATCAATTACTACATTCAATTGTAGCACTTTGATGTTATGCTATTAGAATATGGTAATTGGTTATTACAAGTTGAACTTTTGCACTTTGAACTTTTAACAAACATGTTCAATGCACCTTTCATTCACTAGTCCAACATAGATATTTGAACCACAATTTGGGCAAAAGAACATGAAATAACACAAAACAAAGAAGGTGACCAAATATCAAGACAAATTCAAACTTAAAATTAACTTACATAACTTATCAAACACATAGAAAGCAAAACTGAAGAACAATTTAGAATTGACAAAGATGAATCAAAACATAAATTTAAACAAACCAAATCAGAAATGAAATAGATACAAAAATAAAATCAAAGTAAGATAGAAATGAAGGATTATAATATGAATAGGTGAACAACTATGTGAATAGTATGATGAATAATAGCAAAAACAATAACATGAATAATTGAATAGAAACAAAACTTGAATTTAGGAATCTTGCTCTAAATGCCAAATGATATGAAATTATGTTGGATTGTCCAAAAATTTAGCAAAATCAAAGACAAAAAAATAGAAGGATATTCATGCCATACTCTAGAAGAGGAAGAATAAGAGCGATAAGTGATAATAAACATGCCACAAAGAATATAAATTCTTTGATAAGTGAAGAAGATAACACCATAAGAATGAATCTATGATTAGTGAAAATCAATGCCATAAACGTTGAATCCTTTTGATAAGTCACAAGTTCATTCAAAAACTTAGGAGAGAACACACTCTCTAAAAAAAGCACTTAGCCAAATTCTTAAATCTCCAATCTGTAATCTTAAAATGTATCAAATTTGATTTGTATAAGGAACAAGTCTCCTTATATACTTTTCTAGAACTCTAATTGAAAATGAGCTCAAATGACACCATATTGACTAAAAACTATTTCACTAACGTAAATCCAATAAAATGGCCTTTAAATGACTCTAAATAACATAGTAAATTACTCAAGGTAACATGGTAAATGTTTCTAAAGTGAAAAAGGCCTAAATACATTCAACCTAAATTAAAGTCTAAAATGTTTTAAAATGACCTAACATAAAATAAATATAAGTTAAAGCCTAAATGCTAAATTAAAGCCTAAAACATCAAATAATTGTAAAAATAGGCTGAAGTGGTGCCAATTAGGATTATAGTGATGTTGCATTGATGCAGTACCATCTCTTTGATGATATAACAGTGATGTGGATTATAGTTAATGTGGTGTCATCTCTTTGATGATGTGGCAATGATATGACATAATTTTAATCCACTTGATTAAGCTCTCCTCTTATCTTGTTTCCTTATGATTAACCCCCTTAGATTCACATCACATTTGCATGTGTATAAGCAAAATAGAGCTTGGGCTAGAGTGGATGATGCTTTATGTCCAACTTCCTTTTAAGTAGCGGAATCATTAAAGAATACACTCAAAGAAGTTGTTAAAGGACACATATACAAAAGATTGTAAGGATTATAAGGACCATGATGTTAAAAAAAATCAACTCTAAGTTGGCTATCGTAGTTGATGAGATACTAAAAGGTATTAACATAGGGTGCATTAGATGATCCAGTTAGGTGTGAAAGTGGCATTGCAAAATATAATGAATTGATCAAACCTAATACAGGCAAACTTATGAGTAAGGTTATAAGATTTATGCATAGATCAAACATAAGCCATGGCTTTTACATCTGTGCAATGTGACATTATTTGCAAGATATTTATTAGGAGGAAGTTTAAAGCACTAAGCATTACTCACAAGCTATAGAGTTAGCATAAATTTTTACTATAAAGGTAGCATCCATGCAAGTTGCAAAGGTAATGAGCAAGTAATTGCAAAGGCAACAATGTATTGAATAAGTTACAATGGTAATGAGTTCAAAAGAGCTAGTAGGAAAGTGGCACTAAAAGGTGTTGGGATGTTTTAAAAGGAATCTATAGAGATAGCCCTTTAAGAAATTGTGAAGGATGTGTTTAGCCAAGAGGATACCAAAGATGCAAAGATGATAATCTAAATTCAAGATGAGGAGCTTTCATAACACTTAAAGAGGCAAACATGTGTGGTCAAGTAGTAACTCAAAGGAGTAGGCTAAAGATTAATATGAAATTTTAAAAAAGTAGATTCTTTATGGAGCTGTGTTAAATTGAGGTTTTAACGAGAGCATTGATATATAAAGTGGAGAAAAATGTTACAAGATAATAGTTGTAATAGTTCGATAGGCAAGTGTGCTCGATTTTAGATGAAACTTAAAGGAAAAATAAAGCATGATATACAGGTTCTATGGAAGAAACTTCAGATCAATCCAAATTTTGTACTAAGTTTTTCAATTTTCCTAAGTTTAGGGGTATTTTAATAATTTTGTCATGGTTGGAGAATTCAAAAAGGTTCAAAAAGCCTATATTTGTAATCTTCACATTATCATCATGTCAATGTATTATGGTGGCAATTGAACACTTAGAGCATGACAGAAAGGGGTTCATAAGGAGTCAAAAAAATATATCTACTTATGCTGGATTGACTTTTGTTTAAAATACATTTTAAAAGGGTAGAGTGTTAGTAGCCTATTGGCATTAAGCTTTCTACTCAAGTATGTTGGTTTATGGTTATTCCCTATAAAATCAAAACTATAGAATAAGACATAAATCAAGCAAGTGGAATGTCCTTTTTCTTATTCAAAATTGTCCCTTTCAGCTCATTGTGCTCAAAGGTTACTTGTGCAAGGCGATCTTGTGACTCCATATACATAAGTACTTTGTTGACATTTGATTATAGTTTATGTTCTTGCATGCTTTGTTATTTATTTCGAGTGTATAACATGAGTTTAATGGGAAAGCTGACATATTCACTAAGAGTGACAAGTATGCGCAATATAATTTTAGCTAGAGAGCTATTGGCTTATGATATATAAAGAAAAAATGAAGATAATCATGATATGACCTAGCTTTTATACTATGTTGTTTAAGTGAGAGTAATTGATTAAAATAAAACCATGCAATTAATTAAATGGCTTAGATTGTGGTACATGCTCAAATTAAGTACTAATAATATATTGAATTTCATAAAGAATATGACAATCATATATTTTATTTAAATTTAATATTAAATTAAAAATGAGTTAGATTAGTTTCATTTGTACAATTATAAAGAGAGATACATAAAAAAATGTTAATAACATCTTACAAGTGCCATTTTTCTTTTTATATGTAACTTCCATTCAAAAGGATGTTATTTTTAAGTTATACATTGACATTTTTTAAGCTAATCTTTGCATCTTGTATATAATACATATTAGCCATATTACTTTTTGTTTCATTTTATTATAAGTGCCACTCCTATATTACTCATTATGTGTCAATTTCTTATTTTATATCAATGTTTTTCTTTTTTTCCTACTACTGCATTTTACTTTCTAAAAAATCATTAATTGCAACTTACTCTCCAATATAGAGAAGATGATGCCCTATAATTTCTATATTTTAAAGGTAATTTTATTGATTTCAATTCCATTTTAGAGAAATCTCTTCATGTGTTGATGACTTCCTACTTTCCCTTCATAACAAATAGAAGATGATACCTTGCAATTTTTTATATTTTGAAGGAAATTTTGCTAATTTCATTTTCATTTAGAAATATCTCTTCCTTCACTGATGATATTGCATTTTCCTTTTAGACAAATTGAATCTGATGCCTTAAAGTTTCTATTATGGAGGAAATTTTGTTGATTTCATTTCCTTTTTGGAAAATCTCTTCTTAACTGGTGATCTTTCATTTTTCTTCTCAAAAAATTTTATAATCAAATATTTCATTTCCATCCATTCTTCTATATATATTCACTATTTATTCAATTAATTCAATAAGCCTCAATTTTTGTTGGTTATTTATTATTGACTTTTAAAGTCTACTAGAAATTTTTATTTGAAAAGTTTCGATGATATCTAACTCAATGACATTTCCTTAAAAACTAATTGAACCTTATTTTACTAGGCTATATATTGTTTATATCATATTCTACTATTCATTAGAAATTCTTTCTAGGCATTATTGAATTCTTCTTATATTTTTTTAACATGTGAATTTTATATAATTATGTTGTAATGGTTTATTTAACTTATAATCTTAGATGATCATGTCTATTAAGATTTTGCAATTTGTTATAGTTTTCTACTCTTTTTAAGTACATTAAGCATTCATCAACATCTTTTATTTTTAAAATTTTCTATGTCATGAATATTTTCATTACATAATGAAAAAAAAGTCTACATCTATTGCAACTTTTTTGCATGTATAACAAATTCAATACTTTCATAACTTTTTGCACTATAATTTAATTGAGTTTTCTAATTTAAAATGAACTTAAATAATCCTTTCTTGTTCGATTATTAAGATAATGTCAAGTATTTGTCTTCTTTCTATTTTAATTACATTATTTTTTCTTATATTCCTTCAATGCATTTTATTTTATTGTTAGAATAAACCTATAATATGTTATTCCATTACTTCATCACTAAGATCATCTTTACACTATTACATGAGAAGGTTATGAATCATGCAGTGTTCTCTCTTAAGGACAAAATTTTGGAGTGTTAGAAATTCCTTCAATCATAGATTTCTTTCCCATTTAATTCCTAGCCATTACAAGAGTAACAACGTTATTATTCAAGAATATTATCTTTTGTTTCATTTCAAGTGTTAAGTTCTTCTTTTATTAATATTTTATCATCATTCTATAGTTATTAGTTTGCTAGCTAACTATCCTCTGATTTCATAGTCTTTTTTTATGTAATTTTTATACTCTAAACATTTTAGAAATTATTTCAATTATTTATCTAATAAATTGTGCACATGTTAGTAATTAGGAAAATTGAAAGTAGGTTTAGGATAAGTGTTTAATTATGAAAAATATTGTTTTGATATAAAAATAAGTATAATTAATTATTTCATAAGGTTATATGAAGTTAGAATTACAATAGGATGCTTAAAGGAGGTTCAAGATAAAGTTTTCTAAAGTTACCCCTACTGAAAATACAAAAGGATAAAATTACCCTTAAGTGATAATAATAAAGCCTTAAAACTCTTTTTCCTTTCCAATTTTGCAATTGCCAACATCTCATCCTTCTCTTTTCTTAACCTTTCAAACATTGTTTTTCTTCAAATTATGCAACTTATGCTCAAACTTTGGGGATTTCTTACCTAACTTCAATCAAGGAAAAGATAATTTCTTCTAGAGTTGATTATTATGTTAATTCTTTTATGGGTTTAGATGGGAAGAAAAAGAAGAATAAAGGATTTTAAGTTGATTATGAGTGTTTGTGTTTATAGGGTTAGTTCTTCCACTTGTTCATCTCATTATTTTCTTTATTTCTTCTAATTTGAGGCAAGTATATAATGTACTTATTTAGTTAATTATATAAATTGTGTATTTGTATGATTTTACTTAAGTTGTGTTAATTTATTGTTGTAAGAATGGTTAATGTTGAAAGAAGGTGACATATGATGACAGAAAAGTATAATAATTATGGTATCAAGGTTAGTATGTAATAGCCAAGTTTAGAAGGGTATTTTTTATATTGTGTGAATAGTAAAATTTTCATAAAAAATTGAGTTATTTATGTAAGAATCAATTGCACAATTGATTCTCCTAGTCCAGAAGTAATTATGGACACAAGAATCAAATTTACAATTGATTCTCCTTATACAAGTGCAAATTTAGAGTAGGTGAATTTATTCACCCATCCTAAGATTTTTATGCCAATTTTGAAAAGATATAACTCTTTCATCCTATATTTGTTTTTTAGCAAACCATATACCATTGGAAAGGTAATTGAGTATACTTTCCAATGGAATTAGTTTCACACTAAAATCTAAATTTTTATTTGAGCAAAGGCTAGGAATGTTAGTTAGTGATAAACTAAATTTTTGAATTCACTTGTATGATTCATAATTATTTCATATCTTATCCATTCCTTAATAAATAACTATTCCATATAAGGCTATTTGAGTTTAGTTTCATATGGATACATTGCATAACCATTATATTTATAACCTTTTAATTAATGGTAAAATACTATTTGAGGTTAAGGTAAATTAAAGTGTGAAAAATAGAAGTTAGTTGTATCAATCCTTGTAATGGAATTTGATAGCATAATGTTGAGACAAAATGAAATTGTGATTGTATAGGCATTTACTCTATTAAATAGAACTACAATAGTTTATAATTTGGTATAGTATTGGGTTACATTGGTTTATAATCCATTATGGTATTAGACTATATTGGTTTATGATGTTGGTATAGTGTTGGAGTATAGTAGTTTATACTATTATAGTATTAGATGATAATAGCTTGTGTTCCATTATAGAAGTGAAGTATCATTCCCCTATATCTTATTATAGAATTGAACTATATTACCTTATATTCTATTATAGTTTTGAACTCTATTATCTTACACTTTACAATAATATTGAACTGCACTATCTTGTATTTTATTATGATGTTAAATTATACTATTTTATATTTTACTATAGTATGGAATTATAATGCATTATAGCCTATTGTAGTATCGATTTATATTAAGTTATAATCTACTATAGAATTGAAATATATCACCTTATATTCAATTATAGTATTGTATCATATTGTCTTATATTCTATCATAGTGATAAACTATGTTATCCCCACATTTTACAATAGTATAAATTTATATTGCATTTTATTCTATTATAGTATTGAACCATATTACCCAATATTTTAGCATGGTATTAAATTATCTTATGAATATATCCTATAGTAGTATATGATTATAACAACATATATTTCATTTTATAATAAACTTTTGTATCATATATTGGTTACTATAAAAAATGTTATAGGTAAGCATATTTAATTATTATGACAAATTATATAATCTTAGATTTGGGTACCAAGATAGCTTATGTGTGTGTGTGTGTTTTTGAGTATTATGGAAGATTATATATTTATATATTGGAATACCATAAGTGATTCTTTGAATAGCAGTAACTGATTATCATAATTAAAATTGAGTTTTAGGAATTTGCCTTTCGGACTTCAATTGCTATTCTACCATAACATTAATGGGAATAGCATTATGAGGAAGAAAGGAGGGAAAAATAAAGTGTGGATTATATTCTCAGTTAAAAATAGCATGGGACAACTAATGCAAGAAGTGGGGCGGATTTCCTATACGTATTGTGGGAGCAATTTTCTCCGAAAAAAATTACATAATTATATATATTATAATAAAATTATATATATGCATATATTAAATGTAGTTGTTACACCATAATATACATAAAATTATTTTCACAAATTATTTTATGAGTTATAAGAGGAAGATTTTACTTTAAAGAAATATAAAAATACATGAAATTTGATTTTTTATGCATATTCACTATATAAATGGGAGCTAAAAATTAAAATAATAATTTATTTTTATTTAAATATTTATTTTTATAATATTTTAAAATTCTATTTATTATAAATACATTGTCTCAAAAACTAAAATTTTGAAATACGCAACTAGTAAGAAATCCTTATTAAATAATTTGTATGCCCAGGCAATGCGCAAGTTACAAATTAACTTTTTATCTAAATCGATGATTATTTATATTAATAAATTTTAAATGAGTTTAATAGTATTAAAGAAAAAATTATCATAATATTATAAAAGAAAATTATATTAATTTTATTTTTATATCATGCTACATCCATAATATTTAATAAAATTAGTGTTTCAATCATAAATTGCAAGTGTCACTGCAAGTAAACGCTATTTAGTGGCGGTTTTTGGTTCTACATAGTGACGGTTTGAACCCTGATAATGGCATTTGCGGTGGTTCTGCCCAGCCCCAGAAATGGACTGCTAGCATGAAGGTAGCGGCGGTGTTGAACAACCGCTGGGATTCTGCATCAGGTAATTTGCAACAGTTTGAATCGCCGTTATTCTTAAATTTCAAATTTTAAAATGATTCCCCTTAGCTTAAAACCGTCATAAAATTCCAAAAGGAATTTAAAAAAAAATGTTGGTTGAGAATCGCCAGTGTTTTCCTTACGGTTATTTTTTTTCAAAGTAACGGTTTGGAATGGCTGGAAAAATTACAATTTTTTTTTCAAAAAAAAAAGCAGCAGTTGAAAACTGCCATTATGTTTCATGGATTTAGAAAAAAAATAGACGTTGGTTTTGTCCATTACAATTATTTTTTATAATCCCATATTTTATGTCCATGACAATGTAAATTTAAAAGAAAAAAGCACATAAAGCTAATCATAAAACAAAATTAAATATATTTTATTCAAATTTAATAATTTCAAATGTATGTAAAAATTCAAAAACTCATAATTTCAAGGTACCTCCAGAGTAATTAATATACTAAATTTCCTATAGGCAACGTGGCCTACAAAAATTTATAAAGAAAATACTATTTAGAAGGACTTACTTAGATCACCAACATTTTTCTTTGAGTGTTGCTCCCTCTTGAAAATTTTTGTGCATGCATAGGTAAATATAAATCTTTTGAACCATTCTCCTATACAAATGAAATTATGCACTTATCAATATCTATGTCTACAATAAAATGATATATACATTTCTAAACTCTTGACTTAAAAATTAATTATGAATAATAATAATAAAAAAAAAAGGAGTTAAAACTAGTGTGTGGCTCGGACCTTCCCTCCTAATCCACTTTGACATTCATTGGTTTGAAATTGGAAATAACTAACCACTCTATCTAGTCCCTATGTTATATTCAAGTTCCCACAAGAATATTTTGAAAAGCACAATTCAATTCTCATTGTCAATGTGCAAATGACATACACAGGACCTAGCATTTATGGGTACAAAAACATGAATAAGACCCTTTAACATGCATTGATTTCAAACAATTTAACATCCCCTTTCCCATTCTTTTCCATGAGAAGATTCCTCATTCGATACCATCCTAGATTTCCATAACATTCTCATATTATATGATTTACATCACATATTGCAGTTCTTAAATTTGCTTTCTACAAGAAAACCTACCACATGGTATTTATTTCATGTTAAATCTCAAAAATAAGCTTTGAAATAATGGATCCACTCTCTTCAATTTCATTCAATTTTAAGCAGATTTAACAAGATTTTAGATTTTCAGGTTGTCTAAAGTTTATCCAAATTGTAGAAGTTCAACATTTACATGCCATATAGGGAATTAATATAGAAAGAACAGCAAATATAATATTATACCTACTAATTGAAATCAGCATTATCATATTAACAAGCAATAAACTGAATGATAGAGACATATGGATGTTATATCGACCACTAAGCTCAGAATGAAGATATGGAACAAACACAATTGTGAAAACAAATCCTGCAATGATATAAAATACCAAACAGTAAGGTCACAGTTCCACACAGAAATCGAGATAATATTTAAAATCATAAACTTAATTTTATTTAAAGTGCTTCCCAACTAGTTCATAGTTTGAAAACTCCCCTGAAAATGATCTTATGATAAAACATTTAATTACATTTAAAATTTTCCATCTCCTTTTACTCCCCCCCCCCCTTTTTTTTAGCAATAAAAGACATGAGCGTAGCTAACAAATCAAGTAGTTATCATGGTCTTTTTTCTGGAGCAAACAGTAATAACTGAAAACCAATGACAAATAATAATAACCGATCAAGTAGTTATCATGTCCTTACGCTTTTTGTCTCCTAACTAAATCCAAACACTGCTAATTAATTAATTACAACTTATCCACTAAACTCTAATAAGAATCATTCAAGGAATCATAAATCAGTTGATACTTGATACTCAATATGTAAGTCATCAATGCCTTTGAAAATTTAATCATACCAAAATTAATTAAAAAAAATATACAAGGAAGCATTCAAGTCTCTATATAACACAATAAAAAAAAGTAATAAATATTATTATCATCATTGATATTCAGATCTGTAATAATGAAGCTTGAGAATATTTTGATATTCCTGGCATGCATGCACAATAGAAATCAGATGCTTTTCAAAAGCTGGGAAGCATGCACTATATGGAAGCTATAGAGGCCTTTCCACATACCACTGTTATCTATGAATTCTATGATTGCACTAAATTTCACGCAATTAATTATTGGACTGGTGATACCCTACACATGCACTAGTATTTGCACTAATTAATAATATTGTTTTCACCTATTCATGAACTTTATGTTATGAATCCAAAGGGTAGAAGGATATGATAATTCTATTAATTATGAAAACTTGGTCAATAGGATTCATATAACAAGAAATCACTAACAAAATTTGCCAGTAGCACCATCTTATTTCTTGAGGGTTCTTATACTAACAATACCACCACCTATCCTTAGTCATGCCTAATACCTAATGATATAAATAATAAGCAAAAAATAATTATCAATTTCTACAATTCACAATGTCTTGAAAATTGAAAAATAGGATTTTTATATTTTCTATTTTAAAAGTTTAACTACTCCTATCACTAGAATCCTATGGAATCGTATAACATTAGAAAAAAAAAAAAGAAACAATAATCATAATTAAAAAAAACTTTTTTGCTAATCCTAGGAAACAGTTGTCATGACTCATGACTAAGAAATATTTCATTCCCTTGAATTATGTACTACTGTGATGATACTTGTCTTTTGAATTCATCGGATGAAAAAAATTTATTATTCACGGCTATCCTTCGTCAAGTAGTCAAACACCTATGGAAAAGCTTCTCATGCACAGTCATCATCAAAAGAAGATAAAGCACATGGCATGCCGTTCAGCAAAAAGTTTATCACTTAAAAATTATAAAAAATATATAATTTTTTATCTTAATGTATGCATATTATGAAAGTACAGGAAAATAGCTTTGCCCGTAGCCCATCTACCTAGACCACCAGCCCAACTTAAGTACTTGTGTAATATTAATTAGACAACATTAAGGAGAAAAGGACAATTTTTTCTGTATCTTCTGTTTCAGTTTTGCAAGTTAGAAGTTTATTGAAGTAACTGAAGCAAAACAATATACTCTAAACATAACCAAAGAACCTTAACTCTTGTCAAATTTATCTAGTAAAAAATATAATCTTACTTTCCAAATGTTGTTATCTAATTAAAGTTTGAAAAGTATAGTGAAAGAAAGTGGTTAATTTACTAAACTGAAATCACATATCACACGCAAAGATTTAGATCAGATCGAGATACCAAAAAAAAAAAAAAAGGTTAAAATCTTCTAGAATATCTTAGCATAAAAACAAAATAGAACCATATTAGGCTCATATCCACAGTTGATCTGATTATAGATAAAGGAGTAGCATCTTTTAAAGAAAAAAATGCCTCACAAATTGAAAGAGCAAACAATCAAACTTAAATAACAATTAAATACGGGGGATAAAGAAGTTAAAAAAACTTACTTAGGTGGTGCTAAAGCAGCTTCTTTGCTGGTGATGAGATGACTTCATTGCTGCTACCTGATATTCCTTAATTTATCCTCTACAAGGGCACACTAGGTCTCAAATTTTGGAATGCTATCTCCATGAAAAAGGAAAAGGAAACGAAAATTAAGTATCATTATTTAAGTATTTACATAGAGAAGGAGATAATTATTATAAATAAGAGAGGAAATAGAGGATGCTTTAACATAGGCATTGAAGGTCTCAAACAGACATAATGGTTAGAACCTATTATATATCTTTTGTATCCCACTTTAACAAAGAAGTGCAAACACTAACATGATAAAAAAAAAAGAGTTATACATATAATATGTACTTCTCATTCTGGTAGGTTTATTTATATTTGAATTATGTCCATATTTCATAGCATCTGAAGAGGAAGGTATCAAAGCATTCAAAATAGTCTAATATTTGACTTTTTAATAGGGTAATAATAACTTGCCTTGAATTGACTCAAAAAAGATTAATATCTTAACTGTGTTCTAAAAAAAAAGGAAAATACAGTTGGTTCACAAAAGCATTCATCATTTACTGTATGATACTTGCAAAAGAAATAGATTAATATTTCCTTTAGTAAGAAATAATAGTATTAATTCAGTTGGTTCAGGTTTGTTCTGCTTAAATTGATCATTTGAAGAGGGAATTTGGTTCTTAGCTGATTTCTTCATTAATTTAGTTGCCCTGTTTCATCATTTTTTTAGGCCAATTGGGCTCTGGAATCTATCATGAGTTGCTGAATTTATAAAATCTAACATAGTCATGGGTTGAAGTGCAAGCGAGATTAAGTGGGATGAGAATTGCTAATGTAGATTATAAAAAAAATATAATTCAAATTTTTATTTGTTTTTGTAATTGCTAATGTAGTATACTGTCTTAGATCAATTCAAAAAAATAATTATATTTGGTAATATTTTCCCACTCCATCACCAAACCCAGGCCATTGACGAATTAAGAATATTCACGAATTTTGTTCAGACATTTTCATAAACAATTCATACACAACAGCTAATTGTGAATATGAAACTAAGCAAAAGAATACTTAAAACAAATTTTATGCCAGAGGAGATTGAAAAGGAGAATCCCACTGGTGTACTGTGATCTACCCCTAGAATATATCGTCAAAGAAGAAAGAAGCAATAATTAGAGAAAACTATGAAAATCAAACCTTATTTATAGCTCAAGCTGCTCAACGAAGACAAAAGCACAAATTTGCTCCGTTGGTATCCAATCGCAAACAAAGGTTGAACTCAATCGCACACAAGGGCTGATCCCAAATTCGCTGCTCTGTGATATTGGATCCAAAAATTAGAAAGAGCGAGCATCAAGGAAAGAAATCTAATTTAGGGAATAAAAATCAAAGTTTGCTCACTAGATTTTTCAGAGTAATGGTTGTGGGATTAGCACCGATGTTTCATTGAGAGTTTGGGTTTTGGGGTTAGCATGCTATTTCATGAGAGCTTTTTTTTATTTAATTAAAAATTTCCACTTCAACGTTAGGAATACAGGCGGGTCTTTTGGGCGCCAGGAAAACCTCTATTTAACGGCAGTTTATAAAACCCCCGAGAACAAACTGCCGCTAAAGAGCGCGCTTTTTTGTAGCGTGTGTGCATAGAAATTAATAAATATGCAATGGAGAAAATAAGAAAAAAGGATCAACGTTGTATTAATTGTAAAGTAATAGGAGTTAAAAACACAATAGATTTAATGAAATAAAAATTTTAATTTATTTAAAATATTTTTATATTAAAAAATATATTGTGCAATATCGATTCTATTCAATATTGTCAAAATTGAAAATAATGAGTTGATAAAAAAAAGAAAAACATATAATGAATTAGATAATAGGAAGAAAAATAGTTTGTGAGCAATAAAATCATAACAAAATTTTAATTATTGTATATTTAATTTGAGATATATCATACAAAAATTGATATAAAAATATTAAAGAATTTTACATAAAAATTTAATTTAAATTTTAAAAAAATTTGTTAAAAATAAAATATATAATTAATTCATTCAATTTATAATTTTTGTACTAAAGTATAATTTATTAAAAATATTTCTATAATGAGAATAAAATGTCTCATGTGTTATCTATGCTATTTAATGATATTAATATTAATCTTCGAATTGTAAATAATAAAAGTTGACATAAAAAAGAAAAAATGCAAAATAGTAAATAAAAAGAAGAAACAATGTGTCCTTTTTAAAATAATATTTCGAATTTGAATTAATTTAAAGGAGTCAATGTTCATACATGTATTCGTGCAAACTTGTACATATAAATTTAAGAACTTGAACTATAGCATTTGAGAATTGGTATGATGAAATTAATTGATTTAATTCATACTTTCAACGTTAAATCTTTAATTTAATTAAAATATTTTATAAAATTTAATTATATAATATTATATCTATACATTTTAGTCATCATTAGCGTTTAAACCATAAATAATATAGGTAACACAAAAAAAAGGTAACAAATCAAATGGATAAAAGGAGAAATAATGCGTGAGTTTTACAATAATAAGAATTAAAAATAGACTATACAGTAAATTAATTCAATTAAATTAATTTTTTAACCTATTTAAAATATTTTTGTTATAAAAAATTATATTATATCATATTTATATTATTTAATGATATCAATATCTATGTTGTAAAAAGCCTTTACAATATTTCAAATGACGATATCAAGAAAAATTAAATAAAACTTAAAAAAATTTTAATTGACAAATATTTTTTTGAAAAATAGTATATGCAAATAATTAATTCTATTAATCCTATCTATATTAAAGCATTAATTTATCTAAAATGTATCATAAAAAAATAAAATATATCATCCTAAATCTAAACTACGAAATGATATTAAGAGTTTGAAATGTAAGCAACAAGAGTAGACATAAAAAAAAAAAGGAAAATGCTACCAGGCATATAGGAAAGAAAAGAAATAGTGTGTGAGCTTTAAAGTAATGTGAATTAAAAATAGGATACATAATTAAATAATTAAATAAATTAAATTAGTTATTTTATTTATTTAAAATATTTTTATAATAATAAAAAATATAATAGTGTCATATCAATACATCTCAATAATATTGATGTTTGAATTTTAAATCGCATGAATGAAAACAAAAAATAAAAAAGAAGAGAATACAATGAAGTAAATAAAATGAAAGAACAAAATCTCCATTAATGAATATTTGATATAATTTAGAATATAATACCTAAAATTGATATTAAGAAAATATTGATAAAATTTAGATAAATCAATGTTATCATAGTTTGTTGATACATAAAATATTTACATATTTATTTTCCCTTATATGATGTATTTTTGGATGTTATATTGTTAAATTTAATAAATTTAGTTGCATTTTTGTGAATGAGTCTTGAATTTGAAATGAAATTAAATATTTTAGATAATGCTGTATTTTGACCTTGTTTCAGTATTTAGGCCATATCTGGAGTCCTAGATGTCCGATTGGGCTTATCTTTATATGGATGGAAAGCTAAGAAGAATCCCTACAACTTTCATGTTTAGGAAAAAGCCCAGTTCGGGACCTAAGGATCTCAAATTCGGCTTGGAAGATGAAATAGTGGTTCTGGCGGAATTTGACATATGGCTACTAATCTGATCATAACTTAAGTTAGAAACGTCCAAATTAGGAGTTTTTTATATGCATTTTGAAGAGAAGATCCGGCCCTACAACTCCTATGTTGACAAGAAGACGTAAATCTACCATTCTGGTGGTCAAAAATCACCAACAAGTTAGAAGAATGGTTGCTGCGAAAATAAAAAAGGGTAGTTGGAAACCATGAATGCTAGATGAAGCATGTGATTGGTAGTTGGTGGTCAAGATTCATGACTTGCAGCTGACTCTTTCACCTATAAATAGGTGGTAGTGGAGAGCATTCAAGCATGCAAGCATTCATTCATTCATGCATTGTAGATAGTAGTTTAGTTTATGCATTTTTAGTTCTAGTATGCCTCCTACATGGAAGGTTTTACCTCCTACATGGAAGGTTCTACATCCTAATGGATGGATAGTATTTCTATTTTTATGCATTTGTAATTGTATTTTATGTTTGTATCATGAATGTGATGTTGTTTCTATTTTATTTTTACTTTGTTTTTAATTTTATTATGTTCTAATTTTTTATCTTCCTAGGGTGATGGCATAACTTAATAATAACGGATTGAATTCTAGTCTATTGAAACTAATTTCGATTTTCTTTCCTAGATTGAGTTTTAATTATTGCTCTTAATGCTTTCAATTGATTGACCATCTTTTGAATGAACTCAATATGTGTGTTGAGACCGGAAGGAGATACATGTGTGTGGAACCTATAATTAAAACCATAAATTGCATATGAAATAGGAATATATTCATATGGTTTATGTAGTCTTAATGAGTTCCATAAATCCTAATGCATGATTAGTTGTTGCAATTTACATAGGAATATAGTGAATTGGCAATTAATTATAGAATTACTTGACCTTGGAAGAGGCTAGTAATTAATTTAGGGAAACTCGACTATCAATCAAGGGAGTAAAATTGGATTAGTGTAGATAGATGATTCAATCCGAAGTTATTAAGTGAAGTCTGATCCCTAGGTCTTTTATTCATATTTATCTTTACTCCATTGCATTCATATTTACTTTAAATATTTTCTGCATAGATCTTTATTTAATTACTTTATTCTCCAACTAATCGATTTGCCAAATAGTGTTAGGATTATAAATTTTGGTACTTAGTGAAATAATCCTCATGGGAACGATACTTACTTATCACTTTATTACTTGTTTACAATAGTGTGCACTTGCACTAATTGATAAACCATTTCACACGTAACATTTGTCAAGTACTTTTATTAAAAAATAAAATATGAAATAAATTATTTCAATTAATAACTTATATATATTAAAATTTTAACTTATCATTAATATCAATACCAAGTAATCTTAATCCTAATTTAGTTTTTATTTTACATTTTTTTCTTCTTTCTTTGGTGTTTCTTTTCTTTTTTTAGGTTTGACCTATTGTATGACCAGATCAAGAGTTGCTAAGCCATTGCTATTTGATTTTGAGATCGAGAAAACTTGTCAAAAGAATCGAAAGATACAGAAGTAGTCAACTGTAGATCAAGGTGAAGCAATGGCAGACTTGAGAGAAGAAGCAGACACCAAAGCACTCTGTGACTATGCCACACCAACAGTCATGGACACCATTTCTGGGATCAGGAGACCGTCTATACCAGCCAACAACTTTGAGATCAAGCCAGCCATAATTCAAATGGTGCAAGCAAACCAGTTTGGAGGTTCTCCAATAGAAGATCCAAATGCACATATAGTCAGCTTTCTAGAAATCTATGATACATTCAAGCACAATGGCGTTTCTGATGATGCCATAAGGTTACGACTTTTCCCTTTCTCACTTAGGGATAAAGCTAAAAGCTGGTTACACTCTTTACCAGTGGAGAGCATCACTACATGGAACATATTGGCACAAAAATTCCTAGCAAAATTCTTTCCTCCAGCTAAAACTGCAAAAATGAGGAATGAAATTGCTTCATTCACCCAACATGACATGGAAAGCCTTTATGAAGCATGGGAAAGATACAAGGAGCTGCTAAGAAGATGTCCTCATCATGGGTTACCAGATTGGCTACAATTGCAGACTTTCTACAATGGATTGTCTAATGCTACCAAAACACTTGTAGATGCTGCAGTTGGTGGATCATTAATGGGAAAAAGCATTGAAGCTGCTATGTAGCTGTTGGAAGAGATGGCAGCAAATGCTTACCAATGGCCTTCTGAACGCAACACTTCAAAGAAAGCACTTGGAGTCCATGAGCTAGACATTCTAACCACTTTGTCTTCTCAAGTTACTTCTATATCCCAGTAAGTGAGTTCATTAACAGCTCAAGCAAATGCAATCAGAACTCCTGTAGATGCTTGTGATTTATGTGGTGGTCCTCACATGAGCATACAATGCCAAGAAGGAAATCCATTCATTCCTTCTCAACCTAAACAAGCCAACTATGTGGGGAATCAAAATCGTCAAAATGATCCTTTCCCAAACACATACAATCCAGGATGGAGAAACCACCCTAATTTAGGGTGGTTGAATAATCAGAATGTGTTCAAACCTCAAGGGAATTATCAACAGCAAATTCAGCAATCACCACCACAACCAAAGGTGAATTTAGAAGAAGTATTGGCTCAATTAACCATAAATACTTCTCAATTCATGGCCAGAACAGAAGCTACACATAAGAATCATGAAGCAATCATGCAAACTCAAGCAACGTCACTCAAAAATCTGGAGGTGCAAATAGGCCAAATTGCAAGTGTGCTGAATTCTAGACAATCAGGCACTCTACCCAGTGACACTGAAAGAAATCCTAGAGAGCACGTAATGGTTGTTTCATTAAGAAGTGGGAAGAAGTTAAATGAGCCAGAATCAAGGAAGAAAAACGAAGAAGCTCAAAAAAAAGATGAGGTGATTTCAGGAAGAATGACTTTTCCAGATAATCCTCCACCATATGTTCCACTAGTTCCATTTCCTCAAAGATTGGTGAAGGCTAAGCTAGACGAGCAGTTTAGCAAGTTCCTGGAGGTGTTTAAGAAGTTGCATATCAACATCCCATTTGCTGAAGTTTTAGCCCAAATGCCCAGTTATGCAAAATTTATGAAGGAGATTTTATCAAAGAAACGTAAACTGGAGGATTTCAAAATAGTGGCCTTAACTGAAGAGTGCAGTGCAATTCTCCAAAAGAAACTACCGCCAAAGCTTAAAGACCCTAGGAGTTTCTGCATACCCTGTACCATTGGAAAGTATGAATTCGAAAAAGCCTTATGTGACCTTGGTGCAAGTGTGAATTTGATGCCATTATCCGTCTACAAGAAGCTAGGATTGAGAGAAGTGAAACCAACTACCATGTCACTACAGCTAGTAGATCATTCAATAAAGCATCCACGTGGAATCCTTGAGGACGTGCTAGTAAAAGTTGATAAATTCATCTTCCCAGCAGATTTCATAGTGCTTGACATGGAAGAAGACCAAGAAATTTCTATTATTCTTGGGAGACCATTTCTAGCAACTGGACGAGCTCTAATTGATGTGCAGAAGGGAAAGCTAACTTTACAGGTTCAAAATGATCAAATATCTTTCAATATTTTTAAAGCTTTTCCATATGAAGATAATATCTGTTACAGTGTAGACACACTGACCAATTGCACGAAAGATGTAATGCATGAATCTTGCACAGAAGAGCCATTAGTGGTAGGAATGGTTGATGCATCAAAGTCTACTGATCCTAAAATCCTGAAGCAGATTCATTGCCTTGAGATAAACCACGAGCAAAGATTGAAAGAATACAATGAGAGTGCATTCAAGACCATCAAGACTGTCATCACACTCGAGGAGCCAACTGGTAAGTTTAAAAGAAAAAGAAAAAAAAAAGAGGAAATAAAACAATAGGTTAGGACTTTGTCTAGCTAAAGACGTTAAAGAAGGGCGGCTACTTGGGAGGCAACCCAAGACTTCTTTCTCTTCTCATTTCTTTTCTTATTTAAGCACACACCGCACAGCATTTCTCACTCATAATTTCAATTTTCATCATTCTCATCATGGAGGAATGCCTTGTAAAGCTTAAAAGCAGATTCCCTACTCTTCCCAAAGATGTGCTCAGGAAAATCTACAACTGTCGACTTGCAAGAATGAAGGCATTTAAGCATTTGGGTCTTCCTGAGGACATCCGCTGGATTATTGAAGCTAAGGTACGTTTAGCAGGTGAGTTTAATGAATCATTTGTTAGACGTTTGCCAGGTATGGGAAGAAGTTCTTACTCTAGAAAGAGAAGAGCTAAAAGAATGAGAGTCTGTCATAAGTGTGCAAGGTGGAATTGTAATATGCTTTGTAGGAATAAAGGAATGATTTCAGTAAATCGAGAGGACAAAATCCGATTCATAAAGGATGGACTGAGTAAAGAGTCATTGGATAATATCATTCAGACTCTTGAGATGCATCCTAGCGAAGATGTTCATATTGTTCTTCTTGATTTAATGAACTTATTCAATACAGAAAAGGAGCGCTACAGTCTTGGGGATCTGACTGTAAAAGACCCTGTTTGCCAGTTTATAAGAAAATTGGATGGGAAGCAAATCCTCGGCTCATAGAAGCTGTTTAAGCCGTTACTGAACGAAAAATCAGAGGAAGATGTGAGCCACAATCACAACTACTGTACATATGTTTGTCTGCTTTACTTTTCCTTTATCTTTTTATCTTTACAGCTATTTTTTTTTACCTTTTGTACCTTTCTCTTCTTTTTAAGTTTTTTCAACATCTTTTTGACTTTCTTTACATTCCGTATTCTATTTTGTTCATGCCATTATTACACTTGTCAGTTTTGCACAGTATTTTTCTGATATTATCTGATTTGCGTGATTTCTTTGTTTTTGCTTTTGTATTATAAGATGCATTTCAGCAATCACACTTTGCAAAATGTCTGAAAGAGAGAGCAAAGCGGAGGAAGAGATTGAAAAACCATCAAAATGTAAATTTAAATCTATCTGTGTTTTTGGTGAATCTTATGCTGGAAAGAATCTAGAATTTCTAGTAGCAGCAGTTGAACTTGGTCATGCATTAGCTACTAGAAAAATTGCCTGCGTGTATGGAGGAGGGCTTCATAGTTTAAAAGGAAGTGCAGCAATTTCTGCCCACGTTAAAGGAAGCAAAATATTGAGTATCCTTGTCAATAGTTTAGATGATAAGAAATACGCCATCGGTAAAACATTAAAGGTTTCAAACTTGCCTCAACGTATGGGATGCATGCTTTATAGTGCTGAAGCCTTTATTGCTTTACCTGGTGGCTTAGAAGCATTAGATGGAATTTCCAGCATTGTATATTGGATTAATTTGAACTTTCATCAGAAGCCAATAGGTTTATTAAATGTTAATGATTTTTATGATAGTTTGCTGTCTTTTTTAGATCAAGCTGTGGAACAGGGATTCATAACCCAAGTGACTCGCCGTGCCATAATGTCTGCCTCAACTACTGATCAGCTGATTGACCAACTACAAAGCTATAAACCTGAACCAGATCCATCAGTGAAAAAGATAGATTAGCAATCTCCATCCAGCAGTCAGAAGCATGAGCCCGACACTACTCTCCGGTTGTAACTTTCTTTACTTTTATGGTTTTACTGTCAAAATTTCTTTTATGTGTGAGTTGCTTATGCATTTCTTTTAATAAACCCTTTTTGCTAATCTGCTGAAGACATTGGGGACAATGTCTACATTTAGTGTGGGGGGAAAATTATTATAAAAAAAAAATTACTTTTTAGGATTTTTTTTGTAGCAAAACCATGAGATTTATTATAAAAAAAAGGGATGGCCGAGTAAAGAGTTATTTTTTGCTCTTGATACGGCCTAGTAAAGAGCTTTTTGCTCTTGATACGCATCCTAAAAAAAATAAAAAAAATAATAAAAAAAAATATTTTCCTGCTTATTAGGCTCTTTTCAATAATTCTAAAGATTTCATAACATGATTGAACAACTTTCTTACTTCTTAGAATTAATGGGTTTGGTAATGGATTTTGAGTTGGAAACCTTTAACCGTGAGATTTTGAGCCTACTTGTTGAATCAGTATTATATTTCTTGTGTGTGATATTCACCTGTTAAGTTGTCACTCTAGAACTTGCATAAAATCTGGTTGAGATTACAATTTACAAGCATACTCAGATATGATAAAGGCATTTTTTTTCTCAGTTAGAACCAAATAGCCAACCTTACAGTTTTACCATTGATAAACCCCTTTGAGCCCGATTAACCGTTTCTTTGCTTTAACCCATTAATATGTCATTTAATGAAATATCAATTATCTTTACTTAACCCTAGGGATTAGTAGAGCATTTGAATTTTTGAACAATGAATATTTAACAAAGTATGGGGGAATATGTATTATTAACTTTAAAGTTGCAAGGGTTTTCTTTCAAAAAAAAAAAAGAAAGAAAAAAAAAAAAAGAAAAAAATAGTTAAAAAAATAAAAAAATAAAAAAAAAGAAAAAGAAAAAGAGAGAAATTGATGTGTACTTGAATTTGAATCGTGGGCTGTTATGTTGAGATAAAATTATTTAGAGATTACCCATGTTTTAATTGCTCTATTAATTTCTCTCCTTACTTCAGTCTTTCATATCCCTGTTTTATCTTTCGTTTACCTTGGCTTCATTACAACCCTTAATAAGACCTTTTGATTTGAAGTGTGCATGTAAATCAGGTAGTGGAAATTGAGAATTTATGCAAGCCTATGGCAGTGCAATCTTTGATAGGATGAATTTGAGTGAAACACTTGCCCATAAACACTTGAGAGAGGAAGAGTTGTAGTGATTTTGATTCAATCCTTCTCAAATGAAGTTGCAATTCCTTTTTAATTTTATATGTCAAGATTTGTTGATTCATGAATACTATGATATCTTTGTACTTTAATTATCTTTCTTATATTTTTATACTTTTTATCTCATGGGTAGATTAGTATTAGTATTAGTTTTCTTTTGTTTTGTGTTTGTCCGAGGACGTCCAAAGCTAAGTGTGGGGGAATTTGATACGTAAAATATTTACATATTTATTTTCCCTTATATGATGTATTTTTGGATGTTATCTTGTTAAATTTAATAAATTTAGTTGCATTTTGTGAATGAGTCTTGAATTTGAAATGAAATCAAATATTTTAGATAATGCTGTATTTTGACCCTGTTTCAGTATTTAGGCCATATCTGGAGTTCTAGATGTTCGATTGGGCTGATCTTTATATGGATGGAAATCTAAGAAGAAACCCTACAACTTTCATGTTTAGGGAAAAGCCCAGTTCGGGACATAAGGATCTCAAATTCGGCTTGGAAGATGAAATAGTGGTTCTGGCAGAATTTGACATATGGCTACTAATCTGATCATAACTTAAGCTAGAAACGTCCAAATTAGGAGTTATTTATATGAATTTTGAAGAGAAGATCCAGCCCTACAACTCCTATGTTGACAAGAAGACATAAATCTGCCATTCTGGTGGTTAAAAATCACCAACAAGTTAGAAGAATGGTTGCTGCGAAAATCAAAAAGGGTAGTTGGAGACCATGAATGCTAGATGAAGCATGTGATTGGTAGTTGGTGGTCAAGATTCATGACTTGCAGCTGACTCTTTCACCTATAAATAGGTTGTAGTGGAGAGCATTCAAGCATGCAAGCATTCATTCATGTATTGTAGATAGTAGTTTAGTTTATGCATTTTTAGTTCTAGTATGCCTCCTACATGGAAGGTTTTACCTCCTACATGGAAGGTTCTACCTCCTAATGGATGGATAGTATTTCTATTTTCATGCATTTGTAATTATATTTTATGTTTGTATCATGAATGTGATGCTGTTTCTATTTTATTTTTACTTTGTTTTTAATTTTATTATGTTCTAATTTTTTATCTTCCTAGGGTGATGGCGTAACTTGATAATAACGGATTGAATTCTAGTCTATTGAAACTAATTTCGATTTTCTTTCCTAGATTGAGTTTTAATTATTGCTCTTAATGCTTTCAATTGATTGACCATCTTTTGAATGAACCCAATATGTGTGTTGAGACCGGAAGGAGATACATGTGTGTGGAACCTATAATTAAAACCATAAATTGCATATGAAATAGGAATATATTCATATGGTTTATGTAGTCTTAATGAGTTCCATAAATCCTAATGCATGATTAGTTGTTGCAATTCACATAGGAATATAGTGAATTGATAATTAATTATAGAATTACTTGACCTTGGAAGAGGCTAGTAATTAATTTAGGGAAACTCGACTATCAATCAAGGGAGTAAAATTGGATTAGTGTAGATAGATGATTCAATCCGAAGTTATTAAGTGAAGTCTGATCCCTAGGTCTTTTATTCATATTTATCTTTACTCCATTGCATTCATATTTACTTTAAATATTTTCTGCATAGATCTTTATTTAATTACTTTATTCTCCAACTAATCGATTTGCCAAATAGTGTTAGGATTATAAATTTTGGTACTTAGTGAAACAATCCTCATGGGAACGATACTTACTTATCACTTTATTACTTATTTACGATAGTGTACACTTGCGCTAATTGATAAACCATTTCACACGTAACATTTGTCAAGTACTTTTATTAAAAAATAAAATATGAAATAAATTATTTCAATTAATAACTTATATATATTAAAATTTTAACTTATTTAAATTTTGATTGTAATAAATATAAAATATATCATACTATATTTGTTAGAAAATTTTAATAAATCAAATTAAATGCGAAAATTATACATACTTGTTTTGGCTTTTAGATCTTGATACTGTATTCCATCACACAGTTGCTAAGAATTGCCATGTACTAGAAATTCTTGTCTTTGTCCCCAACAATTTTACCAAAACCACACCTCTAAAAAAGAAGGTTTTTTCTCTGCTTCTATACTTTCTGATTGTTGTTTTCTCTCTAAAAAGGTTTTCTTCTGATATGTGTTCTCTCTCTTAGATTACTTATCTCTCTCTACCCACTTTCTGTTATTCATTATCTAAAATAATTGATTAGTGGGTAGTTATCTATATTTTCCTAGTTTCAATTTTCAATTGAAATTCAAAATTTAAATATGATGATGTGGATCACTCATTATGAATGTCCCCACATTCATCATCTCCCACTCATACATAATAAGATGAGCCACATCATAAAACCTTTATCTCTTTTTAGGTTTTCATACTCGGTACATTGTTATGACTGTGTGGGCATGATGTTATCTTGGGTTTTCTTATACTAGGAATTCTTATATAGAATCAGCATAAAACAACCCTAACCTATATTTATATTATGCCTTAGATATCCTAAATTTTCTCATATACACTTTTCATTTGCAAATATGATCCTTCATGAACTTTATTACAAGCTCAGATTGCTATCTATATATACATAGCGTCCACACTTATAATGTTACCAAAATTAACTTCATAATGGACATGTCCCTGATAATTATGTATATGTCGAGAAATTTTCTTTTTGCCCACATATTACTTTAATTTGAAATAGCTACTTTCCTAATATTTTATCCTTTGGACTGTATATATTATGATCATAGAATGCATATTAAGGTAACAAACACTGTATTATTTCTCTATGATATTGTCAAAGTTAAAAGGTATCTATGAAAAGATTTTTTTTCTTTTTTAGCACATAATAATGAATTAGGGATCTTTTACATAATTCTCATTTGCAGTTCTTTTGTACATGTGGTATGAATCACATGATATAGTGTTCCCCTTTTAGCATAAGAGCGTATATTGATTTTATTAGTAACATTATATAGACTTTAGGTCAAGTACACATGATACCTAACCTAAATTCTTTCATATTATTTAACTCCATTTTGACGTCATTATGTGAAGAATTCATTATTAAGCTATAGGTATTGTGGAAGGTGGGAGCATCCATAAGTCGATCTATATTTGTATTTCAAATCTCATCTTAACTTTACCTTGTTAAGGCAACATATTTTTATGTTACTTCTCTACCAAAATATAATATTTCTTATAGTTATATTAGTAAACACATGTTTCATCTCCGCCCACTCTTCATGAGTGTCAAAGGCAATTGTTCATGGGAAAGAATCAACTTTATCAACCTGTATGACATATTGGACATTCGTATACTCATGGACATATTATAATACTTGTAATTGAATAAAAACATACTTTATTCATTTCAATTTTGGAAATGTTTGATTACATTTTACATATACTAAGAGATTTTACATGTTCAATATACACATATCTAGGTATCAATTTTATAAAAGGATCTGCTATCATCTTTTGTGTAGGAATGTGTTGAATGGTGACATTTTTCTATGCTATGGCTTCTCTCACAAAATGATGCTTTGTATCAATATGCTTAGTTTTTTACTATAGTAATTTGGATCTTTTATATAGGTGATGACTATTTGACTGTCATAATATATTAGGATGAGATTTAAATTCTCACCACAAATCCTCAAATGTTCTATAAATCTTTTCAGCCATATTGCCTCTTGTACTACTGTAGAACATGCTACAAACTCTGCTTCCATTGTCAATAATGCAATGCATGTCTACTTCTTGCTACACCATGATATGGCACCATTATTTCGCAAGAAAGAGTTACTTGATGTGGATTTTTGTTCATCTAGGTCTCTTACCCAATCTGTATAAAAATATCCAACTAAGCATAAATCATCTCCTCGATAGTATAGCATGTAATCAACAATATCTGATACGTAAAATATTTACATATTTATTTTCCTTTATATGATGCATTTTTGGATGTTATCTTGTTAAATTAAATAAATTTAGTTGCATTTGGTAAATGGATCTTGAAGTTGAAATGAAATCAAATATTTTAGATAATGCTGTATTTTGACACTGTTTCAGTATTTCGGCCATATCTGGAGTTCTAGATGTCCGATTGGGCTGCTCTTTTTTTTTCTGGAACTCTAAGAAGAAGCCCTACAACTTTCATGTTTACATCAGAGCCCAGTTCGGGGTCTAAGGATCTGAAAATCTGCTTGGAAAATGAAACAGTGATTCTGACGGAATCTGACATATGGCCACTAATTTGATCATAACTTGAGCTAGAAATGTCTAAATTGGCTGCTCTTTTTTTTCCTGGAAAGCTAAGATCCGGCCCTACAACTCCTGTGTTTACAAGAAAATCTAAATCCGCCATTTTAGTGGTTAAAAATGACCAACAAAGTCAGAAGAAGTGTGCTACGAAAATAAAAAATGGTGGCTGTATGTGTTGGGTGGCTAAAGCATGTGATTGGTAGCAAATTGTCAGATTTGATGGCTGGCAGCTGATCCATTCACCTATAAATAGGTGGAAGTAGAGAGCATTCAGCATTCCAAGCATGGGATCACTCATTCATGCATTTTAGATAGTAATTTAGTTCATGCATTTTTTTTAGTTCTAGTATGCCTCCCACATGGAAGGTTTTACCTCCTACATAGAAGGCTAGGTTCTCCTCCTACATGGACGGTTCTACCTCCTAATGGATGGATAGTATTTTCATTTTCATGCATTTGTAATTGTATTTTATGTTTGTATCATGAATGTGATGTTGTTTTTATTTTATTTTATGTTTGTGTTTAATTTTATTATGTTTTAATTTTTCATCTTCCTAGGGTGATGACGTAACTTGATAATAACGGATTGAATTTTAATCTATTGAAACTAATTTCATTTTTATTTCCTAGATTGAGTTTTAATTATTGCTCTTAATGCTTTCAATTGATTGACCATCTTTTAAATGAACCCAATATGTGTGTTGAGATCGGAAGGAGATACATGTGTGTGGAACCTATAATTAAAACCATAAATTGCATATGAAATAGGAATATATTCATATGGTTTATGTAGTCTTAATGAGTTCCATAAATCCTAATGCATGATTAGTTGTTGCAATTTACATAGGAATATAGTGAATTGGCAATTAATTATAGAATTACTTGACCTTGGAAGAGGCTAGTAATTAATTTAGGGAAACTCGACTATCAATCAAGGGAGTAAAATTGGATTAGTGTAGATAGATAATTCAATCCGAAGTTATTAAGTGAAGTCTGATCCTTAGGTCTTTTATTCATATTTATCTTTACTCCATTGCATCATATTTCCTTTAAATATTTCTTGCATAGATCATTATTTAATTATTTCAAATCCAATTTATCGATTTACCAAATAGTGTTAAGATTATGAATTTTGGTACTTAGTGAAACAATCCTCGTGGGAACGATACTTTCTTATCACTTTATTACTTGTTTACGACAGTATACACTTGCACTAATTGTTAAACCATTTCACACGTAACAAGTTTTTGGCGTCGTTGCCGGGGATTGTTATCATTAATATCAATACCAAGTAATCTTAATCCTAATTTGGTTTTTATTTTACATTTTTTTCTTTGGTGTTTCTTTTCTCTTTTCAGGTTTGTTCTAGTGTATGACCAGATTAAAAGTTGCTGAGCCACTGCTATTTGATTTTGAGATCGAGAGAACTTGTCGAAGGAATCGAAAGATACAGAAGCAGTCAACTGTAGATCAAAGCGAAGCAATAGCAGATTTGAGAGAAGAACAAGACACTAAAGCACTCTGTGACTATGCCACACCAACAGTCATGGATACCATTTCTGGGATCAGGAGACCGCCTATACCAGCCAACAACTTCAAGATCAAGCCAGCCATAATTCAAATGATGCAAGCAAATCAGTTTGGAGGTTCTCCAATAGAAGATCCGAATGCACATATAGCCAGCTTTCTAGAAATCTGTGATACATTCAAGCACAATGGCATTTCTGTTGATGCCATAAGGTTGCGACTCTTCCCTTTCTCACTTAGGGATAAGGCTAAAAGTTGGTTACACTCTTTACCAGTGGAGAGCATCACTACATGGAACATATTGGCACAAAAATTCCTAGCAAAATTCTTTCCTCCAGCTAAAACTGCAAAAATGAGGAATGAAATTGCTTCATTCACCCAACATGACATGGAAAGCCTTTATGAAGCATGGGAAAGATACAAGGAGCTGCTAAGAAGATGTCCTCATCATGGGTTACCAGATTGGCTACAATTGCAGACTTTCTATAATGGATTGTCTAATGCTACCAAAACACTTGTAGATGCTGCAGTTGGTGGATCATTAATGGGAAAAAGCATTGAAGCTGCTATGTAGCTGTTGGAAGAGATGGCAGCAAATGCTTACCAATGGCCTTCTGAACGCAACACTTCAAAGAAAGCACTTGGAGTCCATGAGCTAGACATTCTAACCACTTTGTCTTCTCAAGTTACTTCTATATCCCAGCAAGTGAGTTCATTAACAGCTCAAGCAAATGCAATCAGAACTCCTGTAGATGCTTGTGATTTATGTGGTGGTCCTCACATGAGCACACAATGCCAAGAAGGAAATCCATTCATTCCTTCTCAACCTGAACAAGCCAACTATGTGGGGAATCATGATCCTTTCTCAAACACATACAATCCAGGATGGAGAAACCATCCTAATTTAGGGTGGAGGAATAATCAGAATGTGTTCAAACCTCAAGGGAATTATCAACAACAAATTCAGCAATCACCACCACAACCAAAGGCGAATTTAGAAGAAGCATTGGCTCAACTAACCATGAATACTTCTCAATTCATGGCCAGGACAGAAGCTACACTCAAGAATCATGAAGCAATCATGTAAACTCAAGCAACCTCACTCAAAAATCTGGAGGTGCAAATGGGCCAAATTGCAAGTGTGCTGAATTCCAGACAACCAGACACTTTACCCAGTGACACTGAAAGAAATCCTAGAGAGCACGTAATGGCTGTTTCATTAAGAAGTGGGAAGTAGTTGAATGAGCCAGAATCAAGGAAAAAAAATGAAGAAGTTCAGAAAGAAGATGAGGTGATTCCAGGAAGAATGACTTTTCCAGATAATCCTCCACCATATGTTCCTCCAGTTCCATTTCCCCAAAGATTGGTGAAAGCTAAGCTAGAAGAGTTTCTGGAGGTGTTCAAGAAGTTGCATATCAACATCCCATTTGCTGAAGCTTTAGCCCAAATGCCCAGTTATGCAAAATTTATGAAGGAGATTTTATCAAAGAAACGCAAACTGGAGGATTTTGAAACAGTAGCCTTAACTGAAGAGTGCAGTGCAATTCTCCAAAAGAAACTACCACCAAAGCTTGAAGATCCTGGAAGTTTTTGCATACCCTGTACCATTGGAGAATGTGAATTCGAAAAAGCCTTATGTGACCTTGGTGCAAGTGTGAATTTGATGCCATTATCCGTCTACAAGAAGCTGAGATTGGGAGAAGTGAAACCAACTACCGTGTCACTACAACTAGCAGATCGTTCAATAAAGCATCCACGTGGAGTCCTTGAAGATGTGCTAGTAAAAGTTGATAAATTCATCTTCCCAGCGGATTTCATAGTGCTTGACATGGAAGAAGACCAAGAAATTCCTATTATTCTTGGGAAGCCGTTTCTTGCAACTGGACGAGCTTTAATTGATGTGCAGAAGGGAAAGCTAACTTTATAGGTTCAAAATGATCAAGTATCTTTCAATATTTTTAAAGCTTTTCCATATGAAGATAATATCGGTTACAGAGTAGACACACTGACCAATTGCATGAAAGATGTAATGCATGAAACCTGCACATAAGAGCCATTAGTGGTAGGAATGGTTGATGCATCAAAGTCTACTGATCCTAAAATCTTGAAGCAGATTAATTGTCTTGAGGTAAACCATGGGCAAAGATTGAAAGAATACAATGACAATGCATTCAAGACTATCAAAACTGTCATCACGCTCGAGAAGCCAGCTGGTAAGTATAAAAGAAAAAGAAAAAGAAAGAAAAAAAAGAGGAGAGGACTTTGTCTAGCCAAAGACGTTAAAGAAGGGCGGCTACTTGGGAGGCAACCCAAGATTTCTTTCTCTTCTCATTTCTTTTCTTATTTAAGCACACATCGCACAGCATTTTTTTTTTCTGACATTATCTGATTTGCGTGATTTCTTTGTTCCTGCTTTTGTATTATAAGAATACATTTCTGTAATCACACTTTGCAAAAAAAAAATGTCTGAAGGCGAAAGTAAAGAAGAGGAAGAGGTTGAAAAATCATCAAAATACCAAGCTGTGGAACAAGGATTCATACACCACTCTCCGGTTGTAACTTTCTTTACTCTTGGTTTTACTCCTAAAAATTTCTTTTATGTGTGCGTTGTTTATGCATTTCCTTTAAATAAACCCTTTTTTGCTAATTTGCTGAAGACATTGGGGACAATGTCTACATCAAGTGTGGGGGGATTAAAAAAAAAATTTTTTTATTTTTGTTTATTTTCGTTTACTTTGTAGGATATTTTGATAAAAAAACTAAAAAAAGAAAAAAATATATTTTCCTGCTTATTAGGTTCTTTTCAATAATTTTAAAAGATTTCATAGCATGATTGAACAACTTTCTTACTTCTTAGGATTGATAGGTTTTGCAATGAATTTTGAGATGGATTGAGTTGGAAACCTTTAACCGTGAGATTTTAAGCCTACTTGTTGAATCAATATTATATTTCTTGCGTGTGATATTCACCTGTTAAGTTGTCACTCTAGAACTTGCATAAAATCTGGTTGAGATTACAATTTACATGCATACTCAAATATGATAAAGGCATTTTCTTTTTCCTCAGATAGAACTAAATAGCCAACCCTGCAGTTTTATCATTGATAAACCCCTTTGAGCCTGATTAACTGTTTCTTTGCTTTAACCTATTAATATGTCATTTAATGAAATATCAATTGTCTTTACTTAACCCTAGGGATTAGTAGAGCATTTGAATCTTTGAACAATGGGTTTTTGACAAAGTGTGGGGGAATATGTATTATTAACTTCAAAGTTGCAAGGGTTTTTGTTATGTGTGAAATGGTTTATCAATTAGCGCAAGTGCACACTATCGTAAACAAGTAATAAAGTGATAAGTAAGTATCGTTCCCACGAGGATTGTTTCACTAAGTACCAAAATTAATAATCTTAACACTATTTGGCAAATCGATTAGTTGGAGAATAAAGTAATTAAATAAATATCTAAGCAGAAAATATTTAAAGTAAATATAAATGCAATGGAGTGAAGATAAATATGAATAAAAGACCTAGGGATCAGACTTCACTTAATAACTTCAGATTGAATCATCTATCTACACTAATCCAATTTTATTCCCTTGATTGATAGTCGAGTTTCCCTAAATTAATTACTAGCCTCTTCCAAGGTCAAGTAATTCTATAATTAATTGCCAATTCACTATATTCCTATGTGAATTGCAACAACTAATCATGCATTAGGATTTATGGAACTCATTAAGACTACATAAACCATATGAATATATTCCTATTTCATATGTAATTTACGGTTTTAATTATAGGTTCCATACACATATATCTCCTTCCGGTCTCAACATGCATATTGAGTTCATTCAAAAGGTAGCAAATCAATTGAAAGCATTAAGAGCAATAATTAAAACTCAATCTAGGAAATAAAATCAAAATTAGTTTTAATAGACTAGAATTCAATCCATTATTATCAAGTTACGCCATCACCCTAGGAAGAAGAGAAATTAGAACATAATGAAATTAAAAACAAACATAAAATAAAATAAAAACATATTCATGATACAAACATAAAATACAATTACAAATGCATGAAAATAGAAATACTATCCATCCATTAGGAGGTAGAACCTTCCATGTAGGAGGAGAACCTAGCCTTCCATGTAGGAGGTAAAACCTTCCATGTAGGAGGCATACTAGAACTAAAAATGCATAAACTAAACTACTATCTACAATGCATGCATGAATGAATGAATGCTTGGATGCTTGATCCAATGCTTGGATGCCTCAATGCTCTCCACTTCCACCTATTTATAGGTGAATGAGCTAGCTGCAAGTCAAAAATCTTGACCACCAACTACCAATCACATGCTTCACCTACCATTCATGGTCCACCTACCATTCATGGTCCACCTACCATTCATGGTCTCTAACTACCATTTTTTATTTTCGCAGCAACCATTCTTCTGATTTGTTGGTAGTTTTTGACCACCAAAATGGCAGATTTACGTCTTCTTATCAACATGAAAGTTGTAGGGCCGGATCTTCTCTTCAAAATGAATATAAATAAATCCTAATTTGGACTTTTCTAGCTCAAGTTATGATCAGATTAGTAGCCATATGTCAAATTCTGCCAAAACCACTGTTTCATCTTCCAAGCCAAATTTGAGATCCTTAGGTCCCGAACTGGGCTTTTCCTTAAACATGAAAGTTGTAGGGCTGGATCTTCTCTTCAAAATGCATATAAAGATCAGCCCAATCGGACATCTAAAACTCCAGATATGGCCCAAATACTGAAACAGGGTCAAAATACAACATTATCTAAAAGATTTGATTTCATTTCAAATTCAAGACTTATTCACAAAATGCAACTAAATTTATTAAATTAAACAAGATAACATCCAAAAATGCATCATATAAGGGAAAATAAATATGTAAATATTTTACGTATCAGTTTTCTTTTAAAAGAAAAAAGAAAAAAAATAGTTCAAAAAAAATAATAAAAAATAAAAAAAAAGAGAAAAAGAGAGAAATTGATGTGTACTTGAATTTGAATCGTGGGCTGCTATGTTAAGATAAAATTATTTAGAGATTACCCATGTTTTAATTGCTCTATTAATTTCTCTCCTTACTTCAGCCTTTCATATCCCTGTTTTATCTTTCCTTTACCTTGGCCTCATTACAACCCTTAATAAGACCTTTTGATTTGAAGTATGCATGTAAATCAGGTAGTGGAGATTGAGAATTTATGCAAGCCTATGGTAGTGCAATCTTTAATAGGATGAATTTGAGTGAAACACTTGCCAATAAACACTTGAGAGAGGAAGAGTTCCAGTGATTATATCAATCTGATTCAATCTTTCTCAAATGAAGTTGCAATTTCTTTTTGATTTTATATGTCAAGATTTGTTGATTCTTGAATGCTATGATATCTTTGTACGTTAATTATCTTTCTTATATTTTTCTAACTATCTCATGGGTAGATTAGTACTAACATTAGCATTAGTATTAGTTTTCTTTTGTTTTGTGTTTGTCCGAGGATGTCCAAAAGCTAAGTGTGGGGGAATTTGATATGTAAAATATTTACATATTTATTTTCGCTTGTATGATGCATTTTTGGATGTTATCTTGTTAAATTAAATAAATTTAGTTGCATTTGGTAAATGGATCTTGAAGTTGAAATGAAATCAAATATTTTAGATAATGCTTTATTTTGACACTATTTCAGTATTTCGGCCATATCTGGAGTTCTAGATGTCTGATTGGGCTGCTCTTTTTTTTTTATGGAAAGCTAAGAAGAAGCCCTACAACTTTCATGTTTACAGCAGAGCCCAGTTCGGGGTCTAAGGATCTGAAAATCTACTTGGAAGATGAAACAGTGATTCTGACGGAATCTGACATATGGCCACTAATTTGATCATAACTTGAGCTCGAAATGTCGAAATTGGCTGCTCTTTTTTTTCCTGGAAAGCTAAGATCCGGCCCTACAACTCCTGTGTTTACAAGAAAATCTAAATCCACCATTTTGGTGGTAAAAAATGACCAACAAAGTCAGAAGAAGTGTGCTGCAAAAATAAAAAATGGTGGCTGCATGTGTTTGGTGGCTAAAGCATGTGATTGGTAGCAAATTGTCAGATTTGATGGCTGGCAGCTGATTCATTCACCTATAAATAGATGGAACTAGAGAGCATTCAGCATTCCAAGCATGGGATCACTCATTCATGCATTTTAGATAGTAATTTAGTTCATGCATTTTTTTTAGTTCTAGTATGCCTCCTACATGGAAGGCTAGGTTCTCCTCCTACATGGACGGTTCTACCTCCTAATGGATGGATAGTATTTTCATTTTCATGCATTTGTAATTGTATTTTATGTTTGTATCATGAATGTGATGTTATTTCTATTTTATTTTATGTTTGTGTTTAATTTTATTATGTTTTAATTTTTCATCTTCCTAGGGTAATGACGTAGCTTGATAATAACGGATTGAATTTTAATCTATTGAAACTAATTTCATTTTTATTTCCTAGATTGAGTTTTAATTATTGCTCTTAATGCTTTCAATTGATTGACCATCTTTTAAATGAACCCAATATGTGTGTTGAGATCGGAAGGAGATACATGTGTGTGGAACCTATAATTAAAACCATAAATTGCATATGAAATAGGAATATATTCATATGGTTTATGTAGTCTTAATGAGTTCCATAAATCCTAATGCATGATTAGTTGTTGCAATTTACATAGGAATATAGTGAATTGGCAATTAATTATAGAATTACTTGACCTTGGAAGAGGCTAGTAATTAATTTAGGGAAACTCGACTATCAATCAAGGGAGTAAAATTGGATTAGTGTAGATAGATAATTCAATCCGAAGTTATTAAGTGAAGTCTGATCCTTAGGTCTTTTATTCATATTTATCTTTACTCCATTGCATCATATTTCCTTTAAATATTTCTTGCATAGATCATTATTTAATTATTTCAAATCCAATTTATCGATTTACCAAATAGTGTTAAGATTATGAATTTTGGTACTTAGTGAAACAATCCTCGTGGGAACGATACTTTCTTATCACTTTATTACTTGTTTACGACAGTGTACACTTGCACTAATTGTTAAACCATTTCACACGTAACAATATCTTTCAAATATCTTAATATCCTCTTGAAAGCTTTCCAATGTTTCTATCCTGGTTTGACTAGTATCTGCTTACGAGTTCGATTGCATGACAAACGTCTAGTTTAGTACATATCATTGCATACAATAGACTACTAACTGCATTATAATAAGGAACTTTTTCCATTAATTTCTTCTCAAATTCATTTTAAGGGCACATTTCTTGACTCAATGGTTCGTTCTTATTTATAAGGATATCCATAAGTTTGTAATCTTTTATATTAAATTTATTAAGAATTCTCCATATATAACTTTCTTAAAAAAGAGAAATAAGTTTCTTAGAGTGATCCTTAAAGATTTTGACTCCAAGAATGCAATCTGCTTCACTCATGTCTTTCATTATAAAATTTGACGGTAGCCATTCCTTAATAACTATAATTGAATTCATATTATTCCCAGCCAATATTATATCATCCACATAAAAGGATAATACTACAAGATTACCTTTATGCTACTTGATATAAACACAATGGTCTTCCTCAATCATTTGAAAGTCATATGAGATTATAACTTAGTGAAACCTTAAGTACTATTGTCTAGATGACTGTTTGAGTCCATAAATGGACCTTTAGAGTTTACAAACTTTCCTTTCTTCTCTTTTTTATATGAAACCTACTGGTTGTATCATGTAGATTTCTTCATCTAGTTCTCTATTGAGAAAAGTGATTTTTACATTTATTTGATGTAATTCTAAATTTATATTTGCTACTATGACTTAGAGTAATCTTATTGAAATGAAATGTACAACAAGTGAAAATGTGTCTACATAATCTATTCCTTTCTATTATATACACTCTTTTGTAACTAGTTGAGCCCTATATCTTTTAATTGATCCATCTGCTTTTCTTTTAATTTTAAGAACTCACTTATTCTCAATTGCCTTTCGACTAAATAATAGGTTAACTAGCTCCCAAACTTAGTTAGTTTTTATTAAGTCTATTTTTTCCTCCATTACTTTCTTCCAATGTTCCTTAGCAGGAGAAGTTAAAGCCTTTTAAACTATTCTTAACTCTTCTTCATCTTAAGACGTAACCATAAGAGTTGATCCTTCGATTAAAAAATATTTTTTGGATACACTTCCTCTTTGCTTTTCCACAATAAGGTTTCCTGTACTATATCATCTTTAAATATAGGGTTCTCACTCATTCTCTCAAAGCTCTTACTTAGATCAGCAAGTATTCTTTGAGAGTTCCTACTCAGATAAAATGCATAAGATTCAATATTATTATTCATTTGATCCTATAACTGATAAAAAGATATAGTGCAATCAATTTCTTCTCTGCTAAGAAACTCACTTTTTAAAAAATATGACATTTCTTGATTCAAGTTTTGTTACTATTCTGTCTTCATTTTCATCAATGAAAACATATCCCTTAAATAGTTCCAAATATCTTATAAAGATACATTTCTTCCTTTCAGGACCTAATTTTTCATATTTATAGGAAGTATCATAGACATACACAGCAAACCCCCATGGTCTAAGAATACTCAAATCAGGTTCACGCTTTGTCCATAGTTCATAGGGTGAGTACATAACAGATTTTGAGGGCACATAATTAAGTATGAAAGTGGTTGCTAATATGGTATCTCCCCAATATGAAAATGGTAGATTGGTCTATGCCATCATTGACCTAACCATGTCTAAAAGAGTCCTATTTCATCTTTTAGCTACTCCATTTGGTTGTGGAGTGCTATGAATTATCAATTATCTTATTATCCTTTTCTCTTCACAAAGCACTTTAAATTATTTAGATTAATATTCACGTCGATGATCATTCCTAAGCACTTTAACTTTCTTGTCTATTTGATTTTCAACTTCATTTAAATAACATTTGAAACATTCTAATGCTTTTAACTTATGTGAAATCAAATAGATATGACCATATCATGAGTAATCATCAATGAAAGTGATGAAGTACTGATGATAAAAATATTTACTATTTTAATTTTTTCCTATTTTATGTCTCTTAGGTGTTGCATATACTTAATTTTATAAAATAAGCCTTGTTTTATAATTTTGGATTGATTTTACAAGTTTTTGAATTTATTTGGTAAATGCTAGATTTTGATACTATTTTTATTTTTTAGTCATATCTTGGGCTCTGAATGTTGAATTGAGGCAAAATTTATATTGATGGAAAGATAAAAGAGAGATCTACAACTTTTATGTTTTAGTCAAAGTCTAGTTAGAGTCTCTTTAAGCCTTTACTTAGCCAAGAATCTAAAACTATGTTTCTATCCTAACTAAACTCGATTTTGTATTTGGGTCATATCTAGAGCTATAGTTGTCTGGTTAACCTAAAACCAATACCCAAATTCTTAGAAGACACAGGCCTACAACTTTCATGTTTATGAATTTTTTAAATTACATTGATTTCATAGTAAAAATCAAACTAGAATTTAGACCTACCAGAATTCCCTAATACAGCTTCTAGAAATTTGACAACTTCTAGAGATTTGATTTAAATAGGTCTGAGCTTCTAGAAATTTTGAAAAACCTTATTATTGTAATTGTAACTCTAATAGACATATAATCCTAGTCCAATAAGGTTTTAGGCTAATTAGGTTATTTAAACAGGAAAAAGGGATAAAGAGAACACACAATGCAGATTACACACAACATTCAGTAAATAACCTTCTTCTTCTTCTTCTTCTTCTAGCTCTCCTTGTTCTTCATCAATGAAAGCTTAAATTCGTGGTTAATTCAAGGATTTGAGGCTCTCCTTTTGAGGATTATGAGATCATGATTTGTAATGTTAATTTTTCTTGATTAATTTTCTTGTTTCCCTATATACTTGTGCTGAATTATTGACATTGCTTGTGTTGGATGTTGATTTGGTATAATTGATATTCTTCCCTATGATTTCTTATTTCTTTATTATTTTATTGATGAATTGTGGTTGGTAAATCATATTTTCACATATAGGGTCAAAGGGTTGAGAGGTTGATTTGGAGGTTTCTAATTTAATTTCTCAATTTAATTGAATTCTATCTATGAGTCAATTTTGATCTAGTTTTAGAATTACGACAGTTGCTTAATTTATCTTCTAATCCTAATTGATCAATCTCTAAGAAGTTGTTTAGTGTAGGATTCATGGATTATTGCAGAGGTTCTAGGTAATCCAAGGTTAAAGAATTAATTAAAAAAAGTATAATCCTAATTGATTTATGATTAATCTAATTTAGGACTCTCGATTTCCTTGAATTGGCTATTTGATTCTAATGAATTTCTTGCAATTTTACTTCTACTTTGCTTTTATTTTGTGCTTATTTAATACATTGCTTTTACATTAATTTCATGCAACTAACTCCCCAATTCTAATTCTATTTTGCATACAGCACATTATAGCATTCTATTTCTGCATAGTATTCTGTTTCACTACATTGCAATTCTATTTGCATTAGTTTTCTTTGTTTTCATTGCATAAATAATTCAACAACTATGTATATATTGTTTGGAATTCATTTAGAAAAGGTAAAATTAAAGGATCATTAAAGGTACTACCTGGCTATGCCACAATATAACATTATTTTTCATCAATCAGTATTTTTAACTAATTTTGGTGCATTGTAATATGCACATCAAGTACCAAACTCCGCATCTTGTCCTCATACTTAAATGACCATATATATTGGAATAAATTAATTGTAATAGACTTTCTGTCCTAGTCCCTTCACCAAATGGTTTTTTAGTTGCTTTACTAGCTAGATAATGTTCATATAAGGACATTTCCAATTTGAAATTAGACTTAGCAATCCTTCTTTTGCTAATTTAATTATTCTATTTTGATTTATATGTCCTATCCTAGCGTGCCAAATGTCCATCTCAACATTTAAATTAGAAGTGAAAGTGGCAAAGCAATCGAAAGTAACATTGTTAATAATATCCAAAATGACAAATCCATAAAAAATGAAGTCAGAATCATGAAATACATTATCTTTAAAAATGTCAACAACATTTTTATGAAAATTAACTGAAAATCTAAAGCAAAGTAAGGAACAAATAGAAACTAAATTCCATTGAATGTTAGGTGCATAAAGCACACCATGCAGGATTAAAGTTCTTCTGCCACACAAATCCAATTTGCATGTACCAATGCCTTTAACCTTAATTATCACATTGTTTCCAATGTAAAGCCATTTGCTTTGATTTGACAAATGATGGTATTCAATGTATGATTCTCGAACCTTACTCACATGGTCTATGACACTTAAATCCAAAATCCACAAAGGATGAGATTTTGTTAGAAAAATAATACTGTAAACATATGAAAATTGTTTGAAATCAATGTCCAGTAATACTTTGTTTTGCTTATTTTGCTAAGTGCAATCTTAAGCAAAATGACCTATTCTTTAGCAAGTATAACATTTGATCTTTTTGAGATTAAAGTTCCTTGCGCCATGCTTTCCCTCCTTCTTCTTGAAGGTTTTCTTACCCTGAGAATTAGGCTCAATTTTTCTCTTCTAAAACTTTTTACTTTTCTCGGATTTAGGCTTAAAACCAGAGGGACCCACTCCCTTCACCATATATGCTTGCTCGAAGGACCTATAAGCCCCCAGACATTTATCCTCAAGTTTTAGATGTCTTACCATGTCATCGAAAGTCATAATGCTTTCATTGTGAGCTAAGTTAACCTTCATATGTTCCTAACTTGCAAGAAATGATCTAATCATTACTTGCACTTGCTGCTCATCATAAAGTGCATGTCCTGCAACTTTTATCTCATGAATCATGTTTGACATTTTCACGCAAATGTTATTTCATTGTTGTATTAGGCTAAAGTTTATAAGTGTCAAATTTGATTATGAGTTTTCTTAATGTATTAGGCTGAAGTTTATAAGTGTCGAATGTTAGTAGCAGAAATACCAGTAAATTTCTTTTTCAGGGCAATCCACATTCCTTAAGCAGTTGAGCAATTCTAATATTCACACATGAGGTCATTTGCCATTGCACTTAAAAGTATAATGTGAGCTATACTGTTCTTTTTCTTTCAAATAGCATACACCTTAGTATTTCTTCTATGCTTAGCTGTGTTCCCACTTTTTAGGTTCTAATATGATATTGTTCAAGACTTCTAGTGTATCTTGCTCTTCTAAGATATATGATATTTTTCGATGCTAAATGTCCTATTTGTCCCCATTTAATTTTTCACTCTTGTTTAATTCAACAATATGTTCTTGCTAGCCATTATACTAAATATATGAACATTTCCTATAAATATACAATATCGTTTATTCGCATAGTTTTCGCATAGAACAATAATGACACTACTTAGTTCATAATCGAGAATTTATATTTGTCATACTCCTATCACATGTTTGCCTAAATTCTATCATTATTTCCTATCGAGATCGTTCTCATACAAATATCATATATTATATCACTCTTTAGTAAAAAATATAGCATAAGATCTCCCACTCAAAAGTAAAATTTAATAAGATAAATGTATGTTAAATAAAGATATTTAAACATTCATCAAGTAATAAATATATTCAAAAAAATATCAATGTTCATAGAGTATTCTTAACAAATTAAAAGAAATAAATGCATAAAAAAATGAAATTCATAGCTAGTGTTTCTATTTTAGCTTTCTATTATGAATTCAAGGCTTTTCATCTCTTCAAAAGTGTTGAATAGTTTTGATAGATTTTTGGAATGAACTAGTCCAAAGTTGTGTACATATATAGTTTTGAGTTGACCTTTCAAGTATGATCCATTCTCTAGAATGTTATGCCTAAAACGTCTTGCATTCTTCATATTTAGGAATTATAACATCAGATTTATCTTTCTCCAATTATTTTTAAAGTAGTGGACTTCCTATAGTCTTAGCTCTTCCATGCATTTTTCAAGGTTAAGGTATTTGACGGTTCCTAATGTATAGTCTTGGCATTGCTATAAAGTCTTTTTGATTAGTTTTCAGAAGTTGTTATATGGAATTACATCTATCAGGGTACGAACCCAAAGGTGATTAGGAAACACCTTTCTTTTACAGTTGATATCCTTTTTTAAATCTTTGACTTCAGGTAGGAAAGTTTTCATTGAGTGGCATATGCGTGCATTTCTTTTATATAATGAGTACATAATTTCTTTTAGGTCTTTTGGAGTGTCTATTTAATCTGACTCTTTGCGTTCTTCTCTTACACTTTCCATAAACTCATATGGATCATATTCCTATCTAAACCACTATTCCATATCTATTTATAAAAAATAGACATAAAATATGGTCAAAGTACAATATTACTGCCACTTTTTAAATCAAAACAATGTCACAGAAGCTTCAAAAATACACAAATAATATACTAATGTGTAAAACTTGAATTTAGAAATTTTTAGAATCAAAATTTGCCTCCAAAGGGAGTTGCACACACCTACACACACCTTTGCATTACTTTTGTATGAAAAAATTCCAAAAAAATAAAGAAAATAGCATTTCCCATGTTGAGCGATGGTGAGTAAAACCTACATGCCACCTTTGGTGGTTTTTTCGACCACCGGAGCTAGCCAGAAAGGGATAAATTTTTTCTCTGTCCAACAAGATGTGACATATGGTAGTTAGGCACTGGGGTGGGCCCCATGCGTCACCTTTGAGAGTGAGGAGAAAGTTTTTTTTTTGGTTGAGTTTGAAATGACAAGTCATTTTTGTCCTATTCAAAACAAAATGTCGTTTTAGTTCAATCCGAAATAGCTTTCACATTAAAACAACATGTAATTTACTTAAGGCCCAAAATGACGTGTTATTTTGATTGTCACTGACCTCAGACCGGGTCAACTAGGTTGACTCGACCCAATTTGCAATCCAATCAGGTCTTTACAACCTGAAATAGTATTTTAACTATAACTTTTGATCTAGAGCTTTGTTTTAGGTGATTCAAAAGCCAAATTCTCAAAATTTTACGCTCTACAATTCTAGACTAATTTTATAACCTAAAAAAGTATTTTTCAAGGGACCAAGTATTTCAAAGTTATGGGTTTTATGGAGTTTTTAAGTACCTTTGTTATTTTTTGATATTCAAGAGTGTCTTATGGATGTTTTATATATTCCCTTTAATACTAAAACTAACCCTAACATTATTCTTCTAGGAACAACAAAATCATAAAAATATTTCACATTTAATGGCCAATTTTCATATCACAAAAGAAAAAAATAGGAAACATGCTTTTTTTGGCCAAAACAAAATTACCATTCATATATACAGTAAATAATAAATGTATCTCATATAACACATCTCATACATCACTTGTGTCATGAGCTGACAAATCTCCAATTGAAATCGTGTGGTGCATGTTGGTCAGTCTTGGTGAACATGTTAGCTTTCCCTCGTTATAACCCTCATTTGGCACGCTTGGTAAAGATAATGGGATATCAAAGACTTATCGCCCATATAACATGTCTATGCACCAATATCATATATCGCTAAAGCATTCTCACATATCGGACTATAAGATCCTTCCACACAGGAAGCCTTTGAGATGTTCAGGGCGAAGGGATAATTGAATAAGGAGAAGGACACTCCGTTCGAATAGTTTATGCATCATTCCATAGTTTTGACTGCGCAACGGGATGGCTATAAGCTTACACACTCAATCCCTCATTCAGTGTCTTAGGTACCACTCGGGTTCTTAGAGCACTCCACTCTCTTAAAGAGCATTTTAAACCAAAGTCCAAATGATAGAAGATGACATACTTTTCTTGAACTATCATAAGTCCTTTTTGCCATACTCTGGGTGTCCAATTCACTCAAAAATCGCTTGATACGAAGATAATAATGGGAGGATTACAAACATAGGCTTCTCGAACTCTACTGAATTCTCAAACCATCCAAAATGACTAAAATACCTCCAAAGTTAGGAAAATCGGGAAAAATAGTATACATGCCGAATTGATCTCAAATTACAACTACAGGACCTTCACAACATGCTGGATTTGTCCTCAAAGTCTTGTCTAAATTGGAGGATGGTTGCCTATCGAACTATCATAACTACCAATTTGTGACACATGCCTTTCATTCAATTACATTAAATACATTCAGGGAATTACAGACTCAAGTTCAACTAGGCTTTGATAACAATGTTAGAAAATTTTAATAAATTAAATTAAATGCAAAAATTATACAAACTTATTTTGCCTTTTGGATATTGATGTTATATTTCACCACATGGTTGTCAAAAATCATCACGTATCAAGAATTCTTGTCTTCATTTACAACAATTTTACCAAAACCACACCTCTAAGAAAGAAGGTTTTTTCTCTACTTTTGTACTTTCTAAATGTTGTTTTCTCTCTAAATTTTTTTCTTTTCTCTCTTAGAGTGGTTATCTCTCTTTACCCATTTTTTGTTATCCATTATCTAAAATAACTTATTAGTGGGTAGTTATCTATCTTTTCCCACTTTCCATTTTGAATTGAAATTCAAAATTTAAATATGATGATGTGGATCACCCATTATGAATGTCCCCACATTCATCAATATCAATAATGATTACTAATATTGGTGTGCAAGTAGTAAATAATAGGAGTAAATATATATATATATATATATATAAAGTAAATAAACAAAAGAGAAATTGTACATTGGTGCTTGAGTTGTAAATTTTCAACTTTTTTAGAATATATATTATATTTATACTACTCACTATCATTGGTGCTTAAGTTGTAAATAAAAGAAGTGTGGAGAAGTAAAAAAAAAAAAAAGAATTACATGTAATGTAAGAAATGAAGATAAACAACGCGTAAAATGTAATTAATTAATTAACTTAATTAAAATTTTAACTTATTTAAAATATTTTTACAAAAGAATGAAAATATATACTATATTACATTTAAACTATTTAGTAAGTATAATAGGAGTAAATGTGAATAAATTATTAAAAATAGGAAAAACATGCACTAAAATAAATACGACAAAAAGAAATAATGGATAAGTCAAAAGCTTTAATAAAATCTAGTTTATATATAATATTTAAATAATAGCATTTGAAACTACATAGTTTTAGAATTCTTACAAGAGTTAGAAGTGAGACTTATAAATTTTATTACGATAAGCTTGTATAGTGTTTTGATTTGTGAAATAAGTTATAGGCTTCCAAATTAAAAAAATCACATGTTATTACAATTCGAAAAGTTAATTCTAACTATTCCAATGAATAAAAAATCCTAACATATTCAACATATTCATATTTAAGGAAATTTATACATCTAAAAACAGTATCATATATTAGTACTTCTTTTTTTCTTCTTTTTTTTTTGTTTTCTTTTTCTTTGGAAGAAGTTATAAGAGGCTAAGAAATCTTCTTCTTATTTAAAATTTATCCTATAAATATACTTTTAATTTATCCTTTATTTTTCTTCTTTTTTAAATTCATGCTTGTTTTAGATAATTGATATTTTGGATGTGTTAGTTAGTTATCTTCTGTGATCTACTATTAGGCAATTAATTATGATGCTGGATTGTAATTAATTGATAAATGAATAATAATTAAACTTTTGTAATTTAATGTTCGGGTGAATTATTAGATGTTTAAGAGAAATAGGTGTCAAATTAATGATTCAATACTGTAATAAATTGTTAATTCAGTCTTAATCGTCTTTAAAACCTCAACGCTATTATTTCGATTCTAAGCTTAAACAATAAGGGGCGGCTGATGGAATAATCATTATGAACATAAAAAACATAGAGCAGTGAAATTCTCATAATTTGTATTTATGGTTCTTCCTTGTTCAACAGAGTAGTTAAATCTTCGCAATTTATATTTATTTATTATTTACGCACATAAATGCAATTTGAATCAAAACGTAACATCTTGTTTTAAAAATAATAAGGTTTTTATAATTTAAATTATCTTACGTGAAACCTTTTTAAAACAATTAACCAAGATTAATGTAAAATTGAGACAGTGAAATTAAGCGCTTTGGTAGAAAATATATTTAGTGAAAATATAGTTATAAAATATTAAGATAAAAATTTATATATTTAATAATAAATATAAAAATTTGATGAAAGATTTTTTTAAAAATTACTTTTTATTTTTATTACTTTCAGTATTTTAATCATATAATATCAAAATAACATTCTATGTATATATTAAAAATAAAATTTTCTCTTAAATATATCTTCTAAAAAATAAACTAAATCTAAATATTATCCTATTTAAAAAAAAAAGCGAAAAAGATAAGAGCTCTCCGTACGCAGCGTTGGATGCCATTTTCCTCACTTGTGCGGAGGTCTCGAAGGACAGTAAACAGCACATGGTGTAATGCTGAGGGGGGGACAAGAAGCTTTAATTTTGTCGGCCTTTGGTCACTTTGTGACGTACGCACAGATTTTTCCTCCTTGATTCTGTCCATTCACTATAAATTTTATTTTTATTTAAAATATTTTTATTTTCATTATGAATATATACAACTATTTCATATAATAAGTATATAAAAATTAAAATTTGTTTATAAATGTCCCAAAAAACACAAAATATTATTTTAATTATAAATAATTAAAATTTTCTTTCTCTCATGTTAATAACTTAAAAATTATTCCTTAAATTTTATGGTACTCAACTTTGAATACCATTTTGCTCACTTGATCATATGGTGCGAAATAAATTGAATAAATTATTTATGATTCAATTCAAAAATTGATTCAATAAATTAGGTTGATCAATTAAATGTGAATGTAAATTTAAAATATTAATTTAATTGTTAGATAAATAATATTTGATATATAATTAATTTGATTTATTTGGTTCATAAATTAATTCAATAAACTAATTATATATATTAGTATATCTTAACAGTATTTAAAAAATATAATGTGATATTAAATATAATATTATATATTATACAATATATTTAAATGAAATTGAATAATTTTTTTAAATAATTTTAAACTAAATAAATTAAATAAATTATGTTAATAAATCATTAATTTGATTCATTTTGATTCATTTTTATGCTAATTTATTTATTTAAAATTTTAATAATTTATTTAATTAAATCAAATGTATTATTGAATCTGATCCCAACGAATTAAGAACTTCTTTTAAATTAAAAATTTTAATTTATTTAAATATGAATCGAATCTATTTAAATTGTGTTAATTTATAATTCGATGCAATCCGAATCCAACTTCTTTATCCGTTGTCCTGAAGTAACAAAGGTCCGCAAGCCACGTATGATACAATACTATCAGTACCGAGGTGCGAGATAATAGCCTTATTTGGGAAACAGCTGATAGCTATAACTGTTAGCTGGTTTGATTAGCTGTTAGCTAGCTGATAGCTGATTGTATTAGTTAATTTGACTAGCTGATTATATTAGCTGTTTGAATGTAAAATGACATATAAGGGTATGAGTATATTTTATGAATTATTTGAGTATTTTTATTTTAATATTTTTAAATTTTATATATTAGTCAATATATTAAATTTTTTTATAAATAATATATTATTATAATTTATTATTAAATTATTAAATATTTTTTAAATTAAATAATTTTTATAAATAATATTATATATTTATTCTATTAAATAGTTTTCAAAATTATTATAATTTATTATTAAATTATTGGATATTTTTAAAATTAAATAGTTTTCATAAGTAATATTATATATTTATTCTATTAAATAACTTTTAAAATTATTATAATTTATTATTAATTTATTAGATATATTATAAATAATATATTATTATATATTAAATATTTTTTAAAATTAAATTAATCTACTTTTTATAATTATTAAATTTTTTAAGAATTTTTAAAAAGAACAAAATGAAAAATAGGAAAATTTATTTAGGATAATTTGATCATTTTTTAGATAAGCTAATTGAAAAAGTTCATTTTCTTAGCTTTTTCGTTTTTAGCTTTTTGGGACCAATCAGCTGATTCAATAAGCTGATTACCAAATATCAAAATCAGCTTATTGGTAAGTCAATCAGCTGATTTTGATCAAACCAGCTAACAGTTAATGAAAAAGCTGTTTGCCAAACATGTTCGATGCTTTTAATTTTGCCACCCTTTTGGTGACGTTTACACAACGGCTGTTAGGATTGTGTCCATACGCTCATTTGTCTCACTTCGACTCGTAAAGCATACAATGTGAGTACGGATTAGTCTAGCGAGATAGAGCCTTGTGATGCATTATTGATTAATGCTAAATCAATACATAATTAAATTTAATTATGTATTATATTAATGTTTATCTAAAATATATTATATTATAATATAATATATTAATTTTAATTTAATAATATATTAATATATCAATAATATATTATAAAAATTATAAGTGTGTAATGTTGGTACTTGATTAATAATTTTATCACTTTTGTAAAAAATTATTTAAAAAGTCTATTTTTATCTAAAACATATTGATTTTATTAAAAATATATATAGATTTCATATATAATAAATATATAAAAATTGAATGTAATTTTTTTTAAAAAAAATATTAGAGTGCGTAATCATTAAGGAAAGAAAATAAAAAAATTAAAATTTTCAATTTTGTTATTTGGATTAAAAAAAGAATAAAAGGTTGAAATTTGAAATCAATATTACTTTTACGCATACTTTTTTTATTTTTAATGAAAATTAAAAATTTTGTTCTCTCCCTAAATATTTTTAATCCAAGCATAGCGTCAATTATTATGTCAATAGTAATCCCCTCAGTGTAGGAGGAGAAGACCGCAACCAAAAATATATCTACCGAAAACTTTCCAAAACAATTATAGTGGCGTTGAACTCTGAATTGGAAGAAAAATGAAGCACAGCTAAGCTAATCCAGGCCATTACGTCCTACCAGATGGAGATGACCACCCTCAAAGGTCAATCGGAGAATAGCTAGATCATGTTGAAGTTCATTTTTTGATAAGCTCAACATGTAAGGATATTAAACGGATCAAAGTTCCCAGATTGATGCATAAATTTTGACAAATCAAATTATTTAAAATTGGATTCATTTTTTATGAAACTAATTCACGTAAATATGGATTGATTTATCGATTTACAATTAAAATCTGTAGACTTACAGACTAAATCATAAATATGACCAATTCAAAACACTCAAAATTTATTTTATTTTTTCACAGATAATATGAATCAACTTGCATAGATTGAAATTATCATAAATCGATATATATCTTACCCATCCATTTGTTTTACGACCCTATAAACATAGAGCACGACGCTATATGACATTTACCTCGTTTATATGCTTCGCAGGAGGACATTGATGAGAATAAGGCTGCAGATGGTGAGATCACCCATTTGAGTGATTCTTGATTTTATTATATTTTCATTTTTACTTTTACAAATTATTTGTAAATTTAATTTTTATTTCAAATTAAATTACATAATTTTAATGATATTGATTTAGTTTTTTAGTTTCTTTTACTTAATTGTTTATTTCAAATTTTTTGTTTTCTTTTAAAATCTTGTGCGACCTCCACCATGGGAAATGTAAAAGACCATTGGAAAGAAAAAATATTCTAACAAAATCAGTTCTGAGAAAGGGTTTTCCACGTTGTATTTCTTCGTGGGAATTTTTAAAAACACATTCCCATGTTTACCGTGAGAAAATGGCTTTTCTAAAAAAAGGAAAAATAAATCAGGCACCGTTAGTGGGTACTGTCATTGGAAAATTTTCGGGAAAAATTTTCTACAAGCTCCTGACTGTGAGAAACATTGCTGGAAAACTTATTTCCCATTGTAATAGAAGTGAGAAGAAATCATTTATTTATTTAATTATTTTAACCAGTGGATAACCTGCGCATTCAAATACACAGTCCAGTTACATAATACACAAGCATTTCATAAACATGTATATTTTTATTCTTAATCTTTATTATGTGATTTTCCTATTTTCTAATGACCAGGATATATCTATTATTAATTCTTATGTGGTTGTTGGCAACATCTACTATTTTAAGAGTTATTTGGTTTGCACAGAAAATAACTTCTTATGAGAAATTGAATTTCTTAAAAAATAATTTTCTATGTATATGAATTTCCTGAAAAGTATTTAAAGTTATATAGTTCACACATAGGAAATGATACTTTCTAAGAAGTAACTTTTTATGTCTTATTTAATTCAACTTTGAATATATTAGAAAGTGTTAATAAAATAATTATTATATCCTTAAATTATTATAATATAAATTAATAAATTTAAGTTATCATTAATTAAATTTAATAATGATAATTTTATTATTATATCCATAAATAGTATAGAAAGTAGAACTTATTTAGAGGGGAAGTGAATAAATAACTTTTCATATTTTGTAAGAAGTAGAATTTATTAAAAAATTTTATTTCTCCCAATTTGTAAGATAATAGTTAGTTAAACAACTCATTTTTTTTCTACTTCCTAAGAAATAGAATTTCATATATTATTAAAATGAATCAAATGGCATCTTAATTGAATCAAAGATGTATTCTTAATTTCCCAAAATAACATAATAATTAAAGGCATTATATTCTTTATTAAGTGATTTTCCTATTTTCTAAAAGCCACGTGGGGAGGGGGACAATTGTTAACCGCCACATTCTTATTTGGCGATTAGCAATTTCTTTTCTGTTAGTTGATTTAAAGAAGCATTTTTAATTTCAAAATGTAAAACAATAATCAAGGATATATAAGTAATTTTAATAAAAAATACAAATTTAAAATATTTAAATTAAATTCAATTTATTCTCTTCCATCTTCACGATAAATGCGCTTTTTGAGAAATTGTTTATGATAGCAAATTAACTTTCATACCCTTTATTATTTTTGTTTAAATTAATAGTATAATTTTTTTTTGTCATAGAGGGGTTAGCATTATATATATAGAGAGAGGCACAAACACACGTACACACATATGAATGGACACACAAACTAACTCCTACTCACCATCGGAGGGGAGTATTCTACCCAACACTCCATTCTTAGTTCTAGATCTTTGCTCCAGGTCACAAGGAACTTCGCACAAAAGAAAAAGAATGTTAAAATTGAGTCAAACAAATTTAAGTAATTCAACATTTACATTAAAAATATTACTTTTGGTTTATACTCCACACTAGCGTGCACAAATTATAATATGTTCATAAACTCAAATCCAAATAGAATAAAACTGAAAAACTTGAATAAAAACTGAAAAACTCAAATCACATCAATCAAAATTAAACTGAAAAACTGGAAGAAAAAGCCACCACACAACAAGAAAATATACTTCTATCTACAAGATATTTTCGACAGTAAAAAGTAATTTTAGTTTTAAAGTATGAATTATGACACTCACCCTAAACTGTCCATATTGACTTCTATGTCATATTAGTGTTACTTTTAAAACAGCCAAGTGACCGTCAACAAAAATGAAGAAAGTTTTCGTAATAGGTAAAAGGTCGGTTGACTGTAAAAAATAAATTGGGTTTCTGCCAAAAGTCTTGTGTCAACTTTTTATTTATATTATATTATATTATATTATATTAATTTTAAATTTAATTTTTTATTTCACTCTGCTGTAGAAAAAAGACTAGCTGCTCTCACTTTGCAAAGACAAGCTCTGCGATGGCGATAATGGCTTCTGATTTGTCTCTTCGTTCGCGATTCTTCCCGATTCATTTATGAAGCTTCACATTCTGTTTCCCTATTGCAATTCTTTGCGATTCAAGCTTCGAATTCACTCAGATTTGCTTTGGCTTCTTCGTTACTGAGGTAAAATGCTCTGTTGTTTTCTTCTCTTCTTCAGGTTTCAAAGGATTATCTGCATGAAATTCAATTTTAGATTCCACAAGTTATTATTCCCTTTTATTCACTGTACTTTGTGTAGAATTTTTAGTTCAACTTCTTCTTTGGGAGTTTCTATAGGGCATTCAGCATTAACAAATTTTAGAATTAGCACCTAGGTTCTCTGTGGGGTTCCATATGACTTGTTAACATCGCATAATGAGAGGTTCTTTGCTTGATTATTGAGTTCACCGCCCAATACAGGTGTTTCAGTTCAATAGCAATCGTGAAATTAGGATTAGTTTAGAGTTTCAGCTTGAAATATAAACTCTTTATCTCTGAGATCATTTCTTCTGGACTTCGCTTTTGGGATCTTTTATTGACATTGGTGAAGAATGAATACCTTTGATACTTGGAATTTAGGAATCAAGGTTGTTAAAAAATTTAGTATGAAAATTTTGATTAATTAACGGATACATCAAAGACGTTGCATCAGTGTCAAGTAGATCTGGGGCTATTTTGTTGTTTATATTACGCATGAGTAGTGTCGGCGAAGTTTGTGGCTCTCCTAAGAAGTTATCTTTGGAGCTTCTAAGCATGCGTTCATCATATCAGATGACAGCAGTTGTGTTATGTTTTAATTTCCTAAATTGCAGTTCTAGTACAGCTCATCATATCAGATGAAAATTTTGATTGAATCATATATAAGGAAGATGTCTCTGCTTCTGGTTTGTAGAATATAACTGCCCTCCTTATCCAATTTTATACAATTAAGTCAAGCCATAATTCTGGATAGGATAAAAGGTTAGGTCTTAAAAAATTTATAAAACTTTAAATACACAGTAATTAAGACAAGCCTAAAAAAATTTTAGAAATTAAAATGCAGAAATATGCATTTAAATTTCTATTTCTTTTTGTTGAAAAGTTGTTTGGTCTCTATCCATATCCTATAGTCAGGCCAATCAATAGTTGCTTGGCAATTGCATTAGTGACTTTAAGTTATTATGCGTAGCTTATGAGATTAATCAGTTTTCATTACCCAATCACAAAGTCGAATACCATTTGTCATGAACTGTGAACTTGAAAAGAAATTGTTATGGTTTGAAACTTCACTTGTTTATGTGAAGCAATTTTTGTTTCAAAATGAATCAGAAGTTCTGATGGTAGCTTGAATAGTAGCGTTAACTGAATAACTAAATTAGAAATGTGAACTAACTAATTCCTCTGTTCTGTCATCCTTATTAAACTATGTTTGATCCAAATGTATGCTTCAGAATTTTAAGTCAAAAATGCAAAGTAACTCATCAGGAAACATAATCTTCCTATTTACTTATAAGTAAAGAGTTGTACATAACAATGGATCAAATTTTAATTTAAATTAAAATAATTTAACTTATTTATTGATATATCCATTAACATATTAACAAGTGAAGTAATTAGGAGAGTGGGTTAATGATAAAGGACTTATATAATTTTGAAGATATTTTAGATTTTAACTTCAAACTTATTTGTCATTGCGTTAGAAAACATACATCTTTTATGCCCACCTTTGTTCAGTTGTCTAAACTGAGTTACCTTTAGGAAAGTTATTGGTTTACTATGCCTACTGATTTGAGATTTCTAATAACTAAATTAGAAATGTGAAGATTATTTTTTATGAAAAAGCTAATTTGATCCAAACAAATGCTCCGAGATTCCCTTGGTTTAAAATATGTTTCCTAAGCTGCATTTGGCACCCTTAATAGATTATGTGAATGGATATCTGGTTCTCAAACAGTGACTATCTTTTCCTTTTGTTTTATTATTATTTTTTTCATTTGGATTCCATTTTTCTGAAAGGGTTCTAGAAGTCTGTCATTTTCCATCATGTGCTAAGGAAAATTCAGCAAACAGGGGAATGAATAAGAGTTGGTATTTGGTAGATGGACCTTGAATAAACTTGATAGTATGTCTGCTTTCTGTGTGATGGAAACTAATTGCACTTTGTGTTTGATCTTTACTCTTTCATTTTAGAAGAGGAGACTAGTTGTTTGTGCTATGAGTATTAAGACTGCTATGGCCTTTCTCTTGTTTGATCTTCCAGTTTTGTGACCTTTTACGATTTTTTTTCTTATTAGATGATATTGTATCACAAAAAAATTGTGCCTTCTTTTTTGAGGTTCCACAAACAAGATCATGAAATTGACTTGAACGACAGAAAATTATATTTTTATCAACAAGGTTTTTTCAACAATCAAAAGAAATTGTAGCTTTAAAATATTATTTGTGACGCTCATCCTGAACTGTCAATATAAAAACCAGATGTTGTCATTCAAATTGTCACTGTGATGAGTTTGTTCTCTAGAATCAAGCGGGTAACTGCATCTGGAATTTCAACTATTATAATAGTATAGGTTAAATCTTCATCTTTTATGGATCCCTTCCATCTTATATGTTGTTTAGGTGGGTAAGGTTGTAGACTTGTTATAGTACAGCAAGTAGCTCACTAAGTATGTTAATATATTTTGATGTGAATGGTTTATAGTGTTAGTATTTTTTTCCCAGCACCTATAGTTGAATAATAAAATGTAGGATAAGAATAGGCAAGACGAGTACATTCTATAAATGCAGAGTTTTCGTTTTAAAGTATAGTAAAAGTTCTCTGTTTAGTATAAGGAAAAAGTCTCTATTTATGAGCAGAATATCAGTAGCACAAGTTATCAAAAGTAATATATTCTGGTTTTTTTCTTTTTTATTTTCAGTGAACTCTACTATTATGAATGTGCTCTTCTACTGTTTAACAAACATGAGTAAAGGAATCTTTTCCGCTGTCCATATGGACTGCAGAGCTATGAATATAAAGAATTTTACTCTCGCATAACAACAAAAATAGGAGCAGGGTAATAATTGTATAAAGTATAGGAAAGAATGTATAGGGTGATTTTTTTTTTTAATCTTAGTTTACTTTAAGTTTTACTAGAAGTGAGTGTGAAAGGAATAGATGTACCTTTTTTTTTTGGGTTATGGAAGACATTTCTGAGTGTAAACAAGGCAATTAGCCTTGTGTAAGTTCTGTCATGCTGTTGCCCACCCTACTTCTAATGAGATTAAGAGAATCTATTAACAACAGGGTTTTCTTCCTTGCATGTTCTTTGACTTTTTTTGTAAAATTTTATCAAGGAAGTTATAACTTTCTATACTCATGGGAGGAAGAGCTTCTGCAAAATTATAATTTTTTGAAATAAGAAAATTTAAAAATGTCCTTAGATTATCATAATATTTCTGCAACTGACGCATGGATGAGACTTGCGATGAGTCAAGAGACACTTGCATTGTGCATAGTCAATGTTTGAAATTCTCGGGTGTCCATTTAATATTCTTCATTTTATCAATAGACTTTCTGCCTTATGGCTCTTTCTTTTTCATATTATCAGAAGCATAGGTTCAATACTTTTATCCACTTTCACAAAGTTGTCTCTATAGCCTATGACTCATATCTTTATATTGGTAATGGATTTAATGTTACTTTGCTAACATTATAAAATTATGACGTAATGGCTTGGATAACCTTGGGCACTTTAAATAAGAAGTTGGCAAACAAAGATAATTAGGAAAGAGAATAGAATCAAACCCCTGTTAATAGACACATGTTGTAAATAGTGATAAGAAGGGGATGATGGAAATATTTTTAACTGTTACCAACGTCTTTAAATTCAAATCTCCTAAGAAGACGACCCAAATTTGATGCAATAATATTGCATCAGTACATACTACATGTTGAAATGTTTGTCTAAAAATTATTTAAATGTATCTACGAGCTACACACATATCACTTGTTTTATAGAAGAAAATTTCTGGCTCAAAGCATATAATATAATATAGATCAAAGCAAATTATTCGAACCTCTCTTGGGATATGACCTATTTACATGCATTTCCTCTTGATTTAGGGAAAAATAAGGACCTCTCTTAATTTGGGACAAAAAAATTGCACTTGCTTCCCTGCCATCTAATATTTCATTTGTTGAGCAAATGTTGACTAATTTTCCAAGGTTGACCACATATTTGGTGGGCCCACACCTTCTTATTGCATTTCCCTCCAATTCCCTTGGATGCTTTTCCCCTTTTTTTTTTTTAAGAAAAACTTTCTTTAATCTGTTCAAGTTATAAGGGGTTTGGTTTATATGGTTTGCAATGCTATTTACAGTGACTGAAGCTGGTTGTTGCAGAAGTCGCAGCTCGAGTCATGCACTACAGGAATGCAAGTGATTTGCGGCGGCCTTTCCCGCAAATTTCCCACAGAAATCCAGCGGAAGCGTTATCTGCCGCTTTCCCGCGGATTTTTCTGCCGCCTCAAATTTAAAAAAATTTTAAAAAATGTTGTTTCCCATGGATATCTCCGTGGAAAGCCGCCTCAAATCTATTTAAATAATAAAAAATGGAATGTTCAAATTATCTTAAATTTTATCTAATTTTTTAAAAAATAAGGTTATAAAAATAAAAAATCAATTCAAAAAATTTGATAAAAATTATAAAATCATTTCACAAATTATTGTAATAAGAAAAATGACTAACTCTAAAAATTGCAAAATCAATTCATGGTTTTGAAGTAAATTTTTCCCAAGAGAATTCAACATGTCAAAAGCTTAGTTTAACATGTTTAACTAAGATATAAAACAAAACATTGGAGAAATGCCTAATATCCATTTATCACTTAATAATTTAGAACTTAATACATTATTGCAAAAGCATAATAATTAATACAATAACAAGATTAGTAGTATAATAAAGTTCAATCTTAATCACACTTCAACTCTCTATTTGTCTCTACTTTGAAGCTAAGCCACCTGCAACCAACAGAAAGCATATCACAGTATTAGTTGAGCAAACCATTGATGCTATGAACAAAAGGAACCAATTTTTAAAATTGTTTCACACTTGTAAATAACACATAAAAATTCAACATGAAAACTCCATTCAACCAACCACGAGTTTAGCTGGATAATGGCCTCCAACTAGTAGCCAAATGGCCTCACCAAGAATTATCTTTAATATTAACAATTTAAGCATCTTAAGGTTTCATGACTACCTTAAAGAAGTCACAAATAGCCTTTAGACCCTCCCCCCAGAAGCAAGCCAGATTCCTCAGATTCAGCAGAGACATTCCTTGTTTACGCCTCAATATTGGTTTTTTTTTTTTAATTTTATGTTTGCATTAATTTAAGCAGCTTTATAAGATCACATTAACTTGGAAAGTTTACATGATTACAAGATCACAGAAAACCAAACTCAAAAATTAGAAAGGCAAGATCTGATCAAAATTAACTAGATCGATACCAAGATATGAAATTTAAGTCAAAATCAACATTACCCAGTAAAACTTTTATCGTTAAGAATTCAAAATCCAAGTGTTTTACGAACAACTTCTATAAATTGGACCCTTTATACATACTGCCATAGTTGTTCCAAACACAAAATTCATAAAACTATTTTTTGCTATCATAATTAGATACCCCAGTAAAACTTTTATCATTAAACATTACTAGAAAAAAAAATATTTTTAAAACTTCAAAATCCAAACTATAAACGAGAACATTTTGCAACTTGAACAATTTATACATACTACCATAGTTAATCCAAGCATGAAGCCCACTCCTTGTGACCGTGAATGTTGCACAATAGTCTAGCCAACCGCGTTGATCCACTCCTCCTTCTTCTCAAAAGCAGCAATGAAGTACATGATGGTGTTGCCAATTAAGAGATCGAACGTGGGGGTTTTGTGAACAACGTCTTCCACGCCCGAGACGGTAAGGTACGTGCCGACAAGGATGATGCCATGTGAGATGGAAGAACGAGTGACACTACTTGAATCCCAGAACTAGAAGAGCTTGCCTTGTTTGAGGATGATCTAGCGGTGGTGCCATGTTTTGATGTAATCGCCCTGGTGAGCCAACCTGGGTTTAGGGAAGAAGAGGATTAGGGATTTGAGGAAGAAGAGTGCTGGAAATTTACGACAATTAGGTAAATAGGATAAGATTCAGAAATCCAAAATTAAAACCTTGTTTACTGAGAGGAGAACAGGATGATTAAGGAGTGAGAGGGGAAGAGCAAGGCTAGGGACTTGTGAAAGAAGAGCATCTATTGGATAAAATGATTTTTAGAAATCTAAAATATTAAAGTTTTTAAAAGTAAAAATCATCCCGTAAGATTTGAACTTGCTAAAATTAAGAATCATACACCACTAATCCGACATCTCCCCTTTAAATTTCCTTTGGGGCGGTGAGAGCGCAAAATTTGAGGTGGCAATTAAAGCCGCCCCAAATCACTTACATTCCTATAGCGATTACCATTGCATTTGGGAGTGAAGACTAGTGTTTCAGAGGGTGGAGAAGATGGCTTCATCAAGTGTTGCTAAAAGTGGCCGCAGTGATGGATCACATCTAAGGGTTAGAAGCACATATTATTTTTGTAAAAAGAGGGCAGAGATTAAAATCTCTAAAACAAAGAAAAACCCATGCAAATTATTTTTCACCTATTTTGAAAAGGAAGTGCAACTTCTTTCAATGGTGTGCTCCTTCAACTACTAAAATTGGTTGTGAACCTATCATGAAATTTGGTGATTTGTCCCACAATGATAATCTGATGAAGGAGTTGAAGATTGAGATGAAGGAGATGAAGCAAGAATTAAAAGCATTGGAAAGCAATTTGGGGATGCTGATGGTCTTTAATGCAATTGCATTGATCTTGAGCTTTCTCTGTGTTATTGTTCTTGGTTTTGCTAGTGAAGTAGGATGTATTAGCTGAAGTATTATGGTTTTTGGTGTACTGTCACCAACGAGAATTGTATTTTGGCCCAATAATTGAATTGCACTCCTGATTGAGTACTGAGTAATATAATGATGCCTAGTCTTAATAAATGGCAAAGAAAATTACAGATGATAATTGATGAGGCAGTAATCACTAATTATAATTATTGATAATACTTATCTATGGGAATTGTTAATATTGTGATGGTTATTAATGATTTAGGAAATAATAAAGGAATTTTATGAGGCAAGAATGCTTAAAAGTGCAATGAATGAGTGAAATTGATATAAATATTTTAAATTAATATCTCTTAACTAAAATGACTTAAATTTCACTTTTTATTATTTACCATTAAATTAGTAACATGATTTTTTTTTTGTCTAAATAAAGAAGTAGAAGTATGGACGTGGAGGTCAATAAATACCAATAATTATTAATTATGTTATATCGTGTGCGCGGAGCTAACCCGTGATGATCTCAGTTGCATCAGTTGTAATCGCCCAACTCCTTGTGAATTTTTCATCTTATCTTTGGAAAAGTATCTTCTATGTTTTCTAAGCATAGAATGCCCTGTGATGCACGTCAAGTGTGCTCTTTGGAGTCATGAGGAATAAGACTCCCTCACTTTCTCTTCCTTTCGCATCAGGAAAAGTAATTTGATTTAGGGTCATTTGATTGGGAAGAAAATAAATTTTTAAAATTTATTTTTTAACTTTTTTTATTTAAACATTTAAAAATTTTGATCAAAAAGAAAATAAATTCTAATCAACTAGAAAATTGTATTATTTTTTGAAAAAATAATTTCTCATTTTAAAAAATAAAATTTATTTTCCTTATTATTTAATACATCTCTACATGAGTTCAAATTTTTTATGTTTTTACTTTATTATGCAATCATGATTACGATTAGAATTTATTTTTATTTATTAAATATTTTCATAATGGATTCTTTATTTTTATTTTTATAAAATTTATTTTTTATTTATTAAAATCTAGGTGCACATTTTCATGTAATATTCATTAAACTATTCTCCTTTTCTTTCTCATAATGATGCTCTATTGTATAATATTTTATAACAATTAATTAAATTAACTGTGTAAATCTATATATAAGATTTTGTAATACCTTTAATATATATTTTATTATTGGAGGTCAATCATTATTGGAGCACCAGGTATCAAGAATAATAAAAAATTTATAAAAAATTTCTTTTTTAAAAAGTATATAAATTTATAATGATTTTGAAGTAAATAATTTTGATTTACTTTAAATAGAATCAATTTTTCTTTATATACCAAATACCAAAAAATATTTTTTCATTATGCACCAAATAATAAAAAATTAATTTATTTTCTAGAAATATGTTTTCCTAAGAAAAACATTTTCTAAAATTTCTATTTTTCGCTAAACTAAATGGACCCTTAGTGAATTTTTTTTTACGGCTGGAAAAAATATTACTTTTCAATATAAAAAGAAAAATAAGAGTTCTTTCTTGTTAGAAAAAGTAAATTAATTTAGCCAAATTTTTTATAAATAAAAATATATTCCTTTTTTACATGACGAATAAGAGTGGAGTGAATGTTGGGGAATATAAATACAATTTTATTCAATTGTAAAATTATTTTCAATTCAAATTTTCTATAATGGTAAAAGAGATAAAACCGTGTTCGACATAACGCTGTCCAATTCACAAGTCCACTTTGATGGAACATCAAGGCGTTTTTGTTCACTTTTGTAGCATTCATGCAGACTTTCCTCTCACTTGTGTTAGTACGATGTTGTTGGTGTTGTTTTCTTGCTTTTCCTTTTGTTTAATACCAAATCATTTTTCTCACTTCAAGTTTTAGTCGTAATATGGGAGAAGGTTTTTAATAAATATCGATGAAATAATAGATTTTGTTGTTTTCTTATGAAGAGAGTTCTTAGTCCTTTTTCTCAATTTTAAAGTTTAAATTTGGCAAAAGCATTAATTTAAATAATCATTTTTGTAATTTTTTAATTTAGAATATTTTATGAGAGATATAGACATAAATTTAATAGTAGAAAACACATAAATCCCACAAAAATAAAATTTCATTGTATTTTTTAATCTATCTATTCTACTATTTATTCAAAATATTCTTAAATGAAAATTTATTATTTTGCAAGATGATAGTTACTGTGATATTATCAAATCCGTTTTCTATATTTTGTTTAAAACAATTATGAAATGAAGATTCTTCAAATTTTAAATCAGATATTTATTACAATTATGAAAAATGAGGTAGTTTGAGTTTTTCTTACATAATTATTAAAAATAATAGCCAGCACTTTAATGGTGTAATATCAACCAATGTTATGTTGCCTTAGACATTTTATATGAAGCTTGAATTTTGGACCTTAAATGTATATAGTTAGGCTTCATTTTATTCAAACAGCTAATAAGTTAACTTATAACTAATAAATTAATTAGTAATTAATAAATTAGTTGATAGTTAATAAATTAATTAATTATCTAAAAAATATTTTATAAAATTAACTGCTTAACTAATTGAAATTATAAAATAACGTAAAAAGATATATTAATAGAAATAGATATATAATTAAAATAATTTATATTTATCTAAATATCAAATTATATTAATACAATTAATATATTAAAAATATAATATCTAATATTTAGTTAATTATATTATATATATTTATTTACATACTTTTTATTTTATAGTTTATAATAAAATTATAATTACTTGTAATTATAATTATACAATTATATTTTATGACATTACATATTTATTTATATACTTATTTTATGTACTTATAATTTAAAATCAAGATCTAAATATGTTAAAATTAAATTAATTTTTTTATAAAAACTATTTAAATTTACATTATGAAGGACATCGGTTGTAAGTTATATAATTATATTTTATAACATTGCATATTTATTTATATACTTATTTTATGTACTTATAATTTAAAATCAAGATCTAAATATGTTAAAATTAAATTATTTTTTTATAAAAACTATTTAAATTTACATTATGAAAGACATCGGTTGTAGGTTAATAAAAATAATAAAGATAAATTTTAAAAAATTTTAAAAAGTTATAGTTTATATGTCATAAACTATTTAAGGTAATTTATCAAATCTTAATTTATTTTTTTAATATAATAGTATGTGAAACACCTCTAAAAGTTAACTTATAATTTATTAGTTAAATTAATAAGTTATAACCTAACTTGTATATTGCGTGAAATTAAGCTTTAGTGGATTGCTCTACTATTATAAAAAAGATAATAAAATATGAACAATAACAATTTACAAATGTTATCTTTTTCTTTGTTAGTAATGATAGGAGTAGTAGTTAAACTATTATATATATACATATGAAGATTAGAAATTTAGCTCTAAACTCAAAAGAAAGAACAAAGCATTTAAAGGGTTTCTTTCTTGATATATTTGCGGTTTTCAATTTTGCCGGTGGTATTTCACAATTACTCTCAGCTTAATTTTCAATCTGATATTTTTATCCTTATTTAACAACTAGCAGTAAGCGCCAAAAACATCGCAATTTAGCACTTTGGCCTAGTCAATAATAATAATAATAATAATAATAATAATAATAATAATAATAGATGAAACCAAAATAATACACTAATTTGCATCATCTAAGTTAAAGACCAATAGTCATTACAATGCATTAAGCAGTTATTGAACTTCCCTTGTAGCTGGCATCTTCGGTCCCCACATTACCATTTACTTTACAAGCAGATAAGCCTTCAAGGACAAGTCTTAACAAACAGATACATCTAAAAAATCTTGTGTTTGAAATATTTCCAATTTTATTGTAATGTTGCCGAAAATTTCAATATTATTTTTATTTATATTTTGAAAAACAAGATAATTACACCTTAAATTTGAGTGGTTATTCAACAATGATATTAAAATATTTTATTTATTATTAGTCTTTAACTTAAATAGTATTTGCTATTCTTTGAAGGCTTTGTGCCATCTACTACATACAAAATTTGATTTCCTAATTTTTATTTGTATGTGTCTGGTAATTTAACCACTTTTATACTAAAATCTTAGTACTATCATATGATTAAAAATGTTTCCACCCACTCTCTCGTATGCATTATTTTATTTAATTTTCCCTCACATAATGTATTAATATAATTCAGCCTCAAACAAGTTGAAAGAAAGAAAATCAAATTAAAAAAAATTAAGTGAAGACTTCTATGCGTTTGTTGAAGAAGTGTGAGTTTGTACAACAAGAGTATATATATGAACTATTAAATTAATAATATATTTAGGCGTAAAAAGTGACATGTCAAGATAATTATTCTTATTCAATTAATTTGAATTGTATTAAGGGAATATTCATCTATAAATGAAAGTTGAGAGAGCAGGTAATGCTATCAGCCTCTTATTTCCATCTCGCTTGCTTTATTTTTCTTTCCTTATATGACTTTATGGATGCTGACTTTACTTGATTTTCGGTTGTAAAGACTAGCAATGTGGAAAAGAAGCTGCGTGCTGCTTAGTGGACTCAAAGGAAGCAAAGACTGACTGGCAACAAGAATACGTTTCTGTGACGATAATAAAGTAGAAAAGAATCCGCTGTGTTCTATGAATGATTAAAGTTGGCTTTATTTGATGTTACATATATTTATTTTTAGTAAATACTTATATGGATCATAACCTTAATTAGTTAATTATTTAATAATTACTTCTCAATCATCTCATTTACGGAATTTCCATATAAAGTATACATCTTATTATTTAGATTATTTTAGGTGGACCTCGATTCATCATCCTCTAATAATGTGTTTATGTGTTGCAATTACTGCAAAGAGAGAAATTCAACAATTTTGAATTATGACTGTAGATATAAACAGTTGATTTAATTTGTGTGGCCGACGGCTGTATCCGTATGCTTTGATAATACTTTTGTTTCACACTTCACACGATCTTTGCTTTTGTATTAGAAAATGACCTTTGCTTCGTTGATTTCAATTGCTGCTTGCAAGGGTGAGGGGTGGTTTATCTCTCGGTGGCTTTACCCCAAAGTTGAAATAAACTAAAAAAAAAAAAAGAAGAAAATCCTTCATCTTGATTTTTATTACAAAACATTTCTATATAATATTCTCAAAATTAAAACATGTTCTTTAAACTCTTTGTAACAAATTATATTTCAATCCTTTAAATTTGAATTGGATTCATCTCCCATAACAGTAGTTATTACTAGGAATTTAAATAACGGTTTGCAATTATAATATAGCGTACAATATTGTGATTGCAAATTGTACTATATTTATATATATTTTTTTACAATTTTACTAATCCTAATAAAATTACAATCACAATTTAAAATTCCAAAGATTATCAGCATTCACAATTTTCACCCAATCTCAACTTTTAAGTATTATACTCACAGTTTCAGTTAGGTTTTATCACTCATATATATTTTTATCTAGGTTTTATGAGTCAGTGGTACGTCTCCATCGAAATCACTCTACTCAAACACTCATATCACCACCGAATATCTTCAGAGAACCACGTGTCATGTCGACCAACGTAATACAATAGAAGGGGGGAAATTAATGTAAGTTACACACATATCACTTGTTTCATAGATGGAATGTTCTGGCTCAAATTATATAATATAATATAGAATAAAATAACCATGCTACATGAGATAGGTGTTCTATGAAATTAAGACGAAGGCTCCGTTTTTTTTTGGGGGGGAATTTATTGAAAAATATTATTTACTTATACTAATGAAGAAATAATATATTATTTATATTAATGGTTAAACAAAAGAAACTGAAAGCATTATAATAGAAAAAAAAATTTTTAAATATAGAAAATTATTTTTCCAAAACTTTTCATATAAGATCTCCCTAAGATTCTAATATCCAAAAAGATACAATAAATTTAAAATTTATTAAATTAAGATTATTTGATCACATTTGTTAAAAAATAGATAGTTATAATTGAATAATTTTAATCTAATGTATGATTTCTAGATTTATCTATCATATTAAATTTTAAAAACTCTTATAATATGATTGCAAACATAACATTAAGTAAATAAAATATTTTTATATTAATATTTTATAATTATATTTTTATAAAATCTATTTCTATCAGGATGAGCGAGCCAAAGCCACGTTCAACGTGTCATTGAAAATCTTAGAAATTTTTATTCAATTTCGTTGTTGTTTAAGCTGATCGATTGGATATATATGTGTGTGTGTGTGAAAATTAATGTGAATTGGTTCAAGTAGAATGGGTTTAGATACCTTAAGCAAGATGTCTGAATCAATATATGTGTGTGTATGAAAATTAATGTGAATTGGGTCAAGTAGAATGGGTTTAGACACCTTAAGCAAGATGTCTTAAATTTGATTCAGATCTTGTAAATAGAAAGAACTCTATTGGGAGATGTCCCCACCTTTAACGCTCAACGGAATATTGGAGGATTGGTCTCTCACTTATTGGGTGGGGATATCTTAGTACAAACCAAAAACTGAATATATATGAACATCTATACAGAGTGAACTAATATATTTATTTGCCTACCTAATTTTTATAATTTGCACTTATTTCTTTTACTTATACATATAGCTTAATTTGATTTAAATTTAAAATCTATTTGTTTTAACAAAAAATAATATTTTCTGACAAGTATTTTTATAAGAAAATACATTTTTAAAAATAAATTAATTTTTTTTGGACACCGTAATAAAAATATGTTCACTTGTTTGATGTACAAAGGATAAATTATATTATTTTATTAAAAATATTGTCATACATAAAAATTTTATATTTAAAGTTAAGGCACAATAATTATTTTATTACTAAGATATTTTGGAAATAAGAGTCAATAAATTTTTAACAATAAAAATTAAAATTCAATCATATTTTATATAAAAAATAAAAGGCCAAATAAAAATATTAAATTTTTTATTTTCATTACTTCCTCATAAATATAATTAATATTTATCTAATTTTGATCAAAATTGATAATTATATTTATCAAATATCCCTAATTATTTAAATACTGACATAATTTTTAATACATTAATAAAAATAAAAGGTGAGAGAGAAAAAGTGAGGTAGCGGAGATAAATTTACGGAAAGTCTAATTGGAAATGGTTAGAATAGGAGCAAGGGGTCCGAGTAATTAATAATTTTTCTATCCCATAAGATAAAACCGTAATAATGTTGTGCTGCTTACGATTCCAATTTAGTGGGATTGCACATTTTATTTTGCCTCCCTTAATTATTTTATGTAGACTCCCCTTGTGGGGGTGTTTGGTTCCACATTCCCTATTTTATGTAAACGTTATATTCCAATATTTAGTTAATTTTTCAAAAAATTTACCTGAGAATATTTTGAAGGCCAATTTTTTCATCAAATTTTTCCATGGGAAAAGGTGGATATTCCACATTCCCATTCAATGGGAATATTAATATTAAAAAAATTCTTCTATATTCTCATTTATAAATATATATAAATAATATTTTTTATAAAAAGTATTTATTAGTAAAATAAATAAATGCTTAATTTCTTTTCTTATTTGCACGAAGAAAATAGATGAAAAACATTTAAAGATAAAATATGTAATTATTATATTTTAATTATTTAAAAATTTAAAATTTTTTATTTTCTTTTCAATTTAAAAATATTTTTTAATCATTAATATAAATAATATATCATCCCTTTATAAATATATATAAATAATATTTTTTTATAAAATATTTATTAATAAAATAAATAAACACTTAATTTCTTTTCTTATTTGCATGGAGGAAGTAGATGAAAAAAGAATATTTAAAGATAAAATGAGTGATTATTATATTTTAATAATTTACAATTTTAAAATTTTTTATTTCATTTTCAATTTAAATTTGAAAGATATTATTTCTCTTCTTTTTCTCTTATTTTCTTTTTAAATAAATTTTTTTTATCAATAATGGAGAAATTACTTATTTATTTTATACAATTAATTATATGAAAATTCAAATTCAAATTCAAAATCTTAAAAAAATTTAATATTTTATATATTAAATTATTTATTATATTTTAATCAAATATAATTTAAATTATTAATTTATTATATCTTCAAAAATATTTATTTATATATTTTTAATTAAATTTATAATTTATTTCAATTTATAACAAAAAATTGATAAGGATACTTTTGAAAAAAGTAATAAGATTCTTAGGAATATAAGTGTGAACTAAACATGAGAATATAATATATTTAGGAATGTGAAAAAATATTCTCAAGAATATTTATATTAAACCAAACACAACAAACTTACATTCTTAAGAATCACATATCTAGAAATCACATTATCAAGAATGCATACTTTCCTAAAAATGTAAGATTTTATGAACCAAACACACCCTATATGTCTTGATAATTGTTGCCATTTTTCTCACTTTTTTGAACACCTAGTCCTTTTTCTTCCTTGAATGGAGAAGGTTTCTATATATTTCAATTATAATAGATAATATATTATAAAATTCTGCCTCAATTATTGAACGAATATTAATTGTCATTTATATAATTTTTAATTTTCAAATTTTAAAAGTGAATTTTTTTTTCAATTATGGAAAATTAGGTAGTTTGAATTTCACTAATGCAATTATGAAAAGACAATAACAAAAAAGTGATAGTAACATCTTACAAATATTCTTTTTTTTTCTTCATATGCAATTTCCAATCTAGATGATCATATTTCAAAATTATTTTCAGCCTAATTCACAATCTTAGGGGAAAAAAATCTGAACAAATAAGAATAAGTGCATAAGTAAGAGAAAAGTACCAACAACAGCTAGCCTAAGTAATTGGAAGTTTGGGTTTCTTAAGTAAGATTTCAATTTAAGTTTTGTGAATAAAGAAAATTATCTCTAGAAAAACTTTGCCCTTGAAAGGAATCCAACCTAGCTCAAATCCAATTTAGTTGAGAGCCTAATGTGACATGTCGGATATCAAATGATTCAAACACATAAGTGAGAGAAAAATAAGAGTGAGCATTTATTTTGATCTTCCAATTATTAAATTTGTATCAATTCAATTTATGAAAGATTTGTAATATTAATTTCTTGTTATATATATATTCAATTATACCAATTTTGTTAGTTTATTGTCTAAGTACTCATATTGTTTAAGTACACATAATTGTTAGTCTATTAAATAAAATTATAGAAGTTTATTCATAAATGTTGTAACACATAGATTATTTGAATTTTTATGAAAATGTTACAATAGAAATTAATAAATATTTTTAATATGCAATTAATTTAATAAATTTTATTTAATGCATATTTTTTAGATATGCATAAATGTTTTATTGTAAAAATTTTAGATGATAAAATCAAAATAAATAGTGAGTAAGTGACACTAGTATAATTATATTATATGTATAATGTAAATGAAAATATAAAATTAGTCTTATAAATATTGTAACCCACAAATGATTTAGAATGTTATTAGAAAATTTGCAATAAAAAATTATAAAATTAAAAAAATAATTAAATTAATGAATTTAATATGTGTATACACATATTTTTAGATATGTATAAAGGATTGTAAAAATTTAGGATGATAAAATCAAAATGGATAGTAAATAAGTAGCAATCTTAACATAATCATATTATTTGTATAGTATATTTCAATTTTAGTGCACATAATATTTTTCTAAAAAATAAAATTAGAGTTAGATCTAAGTTACAAAAATACTGTGTAAGTCATGTAAACTTTTTGTTTAAACTAAACATATGCTTCTATAAAGTAGTTTAAAGACATAAGCCAATATAAAAAGTTTATATTCAATGAGAAGAGTGAAAGATAAGAGATTAAAGCATAAAATATTTATAATTAATTAATTATAGAAGAATCATAATCTCACACCTTGTATTTGTAAATCTAATCATTTTTTCAAGTTTATTTTTTTTACATAGTACATATTTTTCTTGTCATGATTGTAATTATTTTAAAATTAATGTCAATATTATCATTTTATATTGAAGAAAATACTAATTTGTATAAATATCATTACTATTTAAAAGGTGGATAGTTACTTTATTTAATAAATTATTTTTATAAAATAACTATTAAAATTATTGGTATAGTGATGATGGGTTGGTATAATTCATCCTAGAAATCTTGAGTTTGAATTAAGATGATCTTATTTGTAAGAACAAAATATTCGTTTTCAGTTTTTTATTGTTTTGTATTTGAATTGGATAGAAATTATTGTTTAATCCTATCATCTTTAAAATAAATGAGTTATATTAAATTTTTTGAAAAATCAAAAAGTAGACACCAAAGAGGAAATTTTTCATTATACAGTAGAACAGATTATAAACTTAAACATTTTCACAGTGTACCATTGTTATTTATTTATTTATATATTTTTAGACCTTGGAGATCTTCATCAAAATAGCAGAGATATTTTTTAAAAAAAAGTGCATCACTTTTCATCTTAATTGTGAGTGAATTTGTGTAAAAAAATAAATAATGGAGCAGTGAAATTTTCAAAATTTGTATTTTCGGTTCTGTCTTCTCCGATAGAGTAGTCATAGTGTCACATTGAATTATTGATAATTTCAAAGGCCGGTACATATGAAAGCAACCTCTTTTTCGCAAAGAATCTATAGGTTGCGATGCACACAGGATTCAGCCTAAGTTAAATAATTATTAATTAAGTTTTAACTTATAAATTGTAAATTATTTAAAGTCATTTGCTGAAATAGAATTTTTAATAAATCAATGAATCAAATATTTATTTAAAATAATTTTTATTTTATATATCATATTAATTCATTAAAAATTATCTGGTTGCAAAACTGACTCATAACTGCAACAGTATCTTTTAGGAAAATTTTCACCTCTTATCTTTGAGAAAGTATTTTAGATAAAAAAATACTTTTCTATTCAACAAAGTGGCAAAAGAGATAGAGCCTTGTTGCAAATAATGCTATCTTACTCAAATTCCAATTGTTGTTGTTTTTCTTACTTTTCCGTTTTTTCTTAAATCCAAATCATTTTTCTCACTTGACATTTAGGTGGCATTTAATTTATGAAATCTTAGATTCTCAAGAAAATGTACATTCCTAGGAATGTGATACTTAGAAATTTAATTAATAAAAATGTAACATTCTTAGATTTGATTCACTATAAATATTCCTATGAATATATTGCTAAATTCTCATACATGTTATCTCACAATATTTTATTCCTATTTGATATTCTCGAAAATTATGAGATTATTTCAAAAATACTTGTATCAAATTTTTTATATAAACTATAATATAATAAATCATATTTTTATTTAAATCACATAAATAATTAAAAATTTTACACATAACAAATTAAATTTTAAAACTTGACATCTAAAAATTCATTGAAATACATATTAGAATATTTTATAATTTATTATTTAATAAACTATATTTTACTAACTAATATTCTTTATTTAGAAAAGAATTTGGTTGCTACCTCTTGTAACAATTAGACATTATAACACTACTTAAAAATAAGTCATGTATAAATTGATTGTTTGTTCATTCGTTTTTTGCATTCTTTGCCTTTATATAGTATATTTATCATTAGTCACATATTATTATTATTATTATTATTATTATTATTATTATTATTATTATTATTATTATTATTAGATTCAGTTTTAAAAAAGGAGTGTAATTTATTTAAGGTATTATTTTAGTATTAAAAATACTTAACATTTTCCTTTTACAAAATTATAAAATTTCATTGCAAAATTATTTCTACGATTATAATTTATACTGATATCATATTTTATTTTATAGTTTATTCTCTAATATAAAAATATTATTGTTATATGTTTTTTATGTATAAATATGCATTTTTTAAAAGAAATTCTATGCCTATTGTATTATTCTTCAATGAAAGAAATCGTATGTATATATAAATATATCAAAATAATCTTCTCAACATTTGGAACAACAATTGAAAAGGAACTGTAGTTAAAAAATAATGTCATTTCATTTTAAATAATTTTAAAAATAAAGTGATAATTATTTCACAATGTAAATTAAAAATTATTTAATAAGGTGAAATCTTACATTCCTAAGGAAGTGTACATCTTAAAGAATTTAATTAATAGGAATGCAATATTTATATTTGTTATTCTAAAAAATTTTGAGATTATTTCAAAAATACTTGTATCAAGTTTTTTATTGTAAAATATAATATGATAAATAATACTTTTATTTAAATTACATAAATAATCATAAAATTTTAACTCATAATAAATTAAATTTTAATATTTAACATCTAAGAATTCATTGAAATATATATTAAAATATTTTATACTTTTTTATAATTTAATAATTCATATATTATATTTTAGTAATTAATATATTCCCTATTTGGAGTAGAATTTGGTTGCTACCTCTAGTAGCAATCAAACACTACAACCCTAGTTAGAAATAAGTCTTGTGTAAACTGATTGTCTGTTCCTTTTTTGTACTCTTTACCTTGGTAAAGTATATTTATCATTACTCATATTATTATTAGATTCAATTTTCAAAATAAAGTGATTGTAATTTATATAAATTTATAATTATAATATTAAATATACTTGACATTTTTCCTTTTACAATATTAAAAATTCTCACTGTTAAATTATTTTTCCTATTATATTTTATACTGATATTAAATTTTTAGATTATATATTCTTTTCTATTTATGTTTTTATGTATAAATATGCCTTTTTTAAGAGAAATTATAAGCTTATTGTATTATTCTTCAATGAAAAAAATCATATGTGTATATAAATATATTAATATAATCTTCTGAACATTTGGAACAACAATTGAAAATAGACTGTAGTTAAAAAACGAATGTCATTGCATTTTTAATAATAAAAATATTTTAGAAATAAAGTGATAATTATTTCACAATTTAAATTAAAAGTTATTTAATAAAATGATAAATAAGAGAGAATTAAATATGAGAATAATTTTATTTTTTAATTTTAGTGTCAATATTTTTATTTCATACAAATCTAAAATACCCATCTCTCTCTATAGAAATATTTTGTAGAAAAGTTAGGCTAAAAATATTCCTAGAAATATGACATTCCCAAATATGTATTTTTTTTCAAAATTTGAACTAAACATAAGGATATAGTATTCACCAAAAACATTCTTAGAAATGTTAAAAAAATTCTACAAACCAGACATTCCTTTAGGTCGTAATTTGGGATGAGTTTTTTAATGAACATCAATGAAATAATATATTATGTTGTTTTCTGAGAATTTTCTGAATAAAAAACTTTTAATTCTTGGTAAAGTTAATAATTTATATAATCATCTCTGTAATATTTTAGTTTAAATATTTTTATGGGAGATATAAATATAAGTTTAATAATAAAAAACACATGAATTCCACAAATATGAAATTTCACAGTATTTTTTGAATCTATTTATTTGTTCTACTATTTGTTTAAAATATTTTAAAATTAAAATTTTATATTTTACAAAATGATAGTTGCTGTGATCCCAGAAAAATCCGTGTTTCATATATTGTTTATAATGATTATGAAATGAAGATTATTCTTCACTTAAATCAGATGTTTATTGCAATTATGAAAAATGAGTTAATTTGATATTCTCTTATATAATTATTAAAATATAATGAAAAAAGGATAGTAACAATTTACAAATGTCGTATATATATGTACATATGTATAAAGAGGGATCCATCAACATTGGACTTACATCAAATCTAGGCCATTGATATCAATATGATTAATTTATGTTGGGCAATTTTTTACAATGTATATAATTTGATCTCCTTTATCATTGATATAATAAATAATAATTATCACATCATTAAAGTACTAAAATTCACTTTTGTAAAATATTAAACAAGGTTAATATTCAAACAATATATTAGAAATATTATAACCCTTAAATAGAAATTCCAGTTTTTTGTCAAAATTTTGATTAAACATACATTGTATATGTAATTAAAATAGTATACAAATATTTATAATATTAACAATAAAAATATTAATAACTTATTTATATAATCATATTCTTTTGATAAAGTAAGACAAAAACTTTGACTTAAACTAAGCATTCTTATTTAAAAATTTAGGCCTATGATATTATATCATGAACCAAAAGTTTAAAATATCTTAATAAAAATACTAAATTAGTTTTCAAAAATAAAATATTGTTTTTATGATTAAATTAAAAATAGGATTTTTTTTATAATTATTAAGTATCATGTTTCTTTGTTAAGGTAATATAAGAAATTTTGAATCTCTGTTAATTTTATTACATATTTATTCAACCATATTGTTATCATAAAATTTTTTAGAGTGCATATGCATGTTAGTTTGTAATTTTTATGATTATTTGTTATGATTGTAGGTAATTTAGTTTAATATATTAATCAAAATTCTTTTTTAATCTATTTTCATAACATATTATTTAGTTTTACATTATATATTTCTAAAATATTTTATTTATGCTATACTAACTACTTTTATAATATTTTAATAAAAATATTTTAGCAAAAGAAATGGTACAACATAATTAACATGATAATCATACTTAGTGTCAAATGATGAGAATATTATTATTTAATAATTATAATATTTTAGCATATTATTTGATTGTTCCTCTATTAATATCTTTCTTACAAAAATTATTTTAGTACATTTACTACAAAAAAATGTGCTGCTTATCGGTGGTTATAGGGCTCATATAGCAGCGGTTTAAACCATTGACAGTGTTATTAGCAGCGGTTCTGTCAACCGCTCAGGAAATGAACCACCGAAAGCCAAATAACAACAGTTCTAAGCAACTACTGTAATTTGCCAGCTGAACAATGCAGTGGTTATTATTCGCCACTAGTCTTAAAATTCACATTTTGAAAATAATTTTGTGGCAGTTTTGAACCACCATAAATTTTGAAGAAAATTTTAAAAAAATTATGACGGTTTTTAACCATCGTAGAGTTTTTCTCATTTCCATAACAGTCCTTGAAATGCTTCTCCTTTTTCATAGTGGCCGTTGGGAACCACCGCAAAAATCCTTAAATTTTTTTTTAAAAAACTTAATGGCAAAATGTTTAATGGAATTTAAAAAAATTAAAAAAACCTGACTGCTAGATTTATTCAATGCTGTTATTTTTCATATAAATAAATATAAAAAATTTATTTAGATTTATTTTCTATAATTCCCTACTTTTGAGTTTATTTTTGTAATCCCATATTTTTCAAATAACAATGTGGGTTTGAAAGAAAAAAATACATTAAGCTAATCATGAAACAAAATTGAAATAAAAATGTATTTCATTCAACTTTAACAATTTCAAATGTAGATAAAAGTATTCAAAAACTCATAATTTAAAATACCTCAAGAGTAATATACTAAAGTTGCTTACAGAATGTAGTCTACAAAAATCCTCCAAGAAAATGCTATCTAGAAGGACTAGCAATGATAATCGGCATTTTTTTTTCTCTAAGTGCTACTCCCCTTTGAAAATTTTTGTGCTTGCATAAGTCAATGCAAATCTTCTGAATCAGTCTTCGTAAAAAGAAATAATACTTCAATAGAAGCAATTCATAGAATGACAAAAACTAAGAGTTTACATGCTCCAATGTATATCCCATATTAGTTATTACCCAAATACTGAGTTTACACAGCGAAGACACGTAGAAATTAACACAGCAATATGTAAGATTAAATAAGCATTCTTAGCCAATAACATCACATATAACGACAAATTCATACAAGACAAAAAGAAGAATAATTACAAAAGTATGCATCTACATTATTATACTCCATCCATCCTTAGCGGGCTGACAAGCCAACTGTATGCAGCAAGACGAGGATTCAACATGGCATATGTATACATGCTCAATCCGAGGTGTCCAAACAGATACAGAAGCTGTTCCCTCAATTGCATAGAGCCATAGATCAAAACCCAAATTTTAGTACAAGAGCTCTAGAAAGACGACAAGAAAATTGCTATTTTGGAGCTACATAGTTGCAGAGTATACAAAATTTATCAGGATCAATAAAAAGTAAGCGCCGATAGCTTGAAACTAAGTATAGGATAGATTTCCAGAAATGGGTAACCTCTTGCAACCCTGCAGTTTAACAGTTTCTATTGATTTTGGAATGGGTGGAGTGAGAAGAAAGATCTTCCTCTAGCAAAAAATATTGTGGGCAGTAGTGATCTTCAAGGAGGAGAAATAATGCCTTTTCTCATAAAATAGAAGCCTTTTCAACCAAGCCTAATATTTATTGATATAGCAGGCAGACACTCGCAAATTCAGCGTCTTAGCAGCAATAGACAAGAGAGAGTAGTAAGCTCACATCATAAGTTGGCAAATATGTGACCAAAATGACAGTGTCAGAAAACAAACTTTGAAAGGGATATAAAGCTGATGTGATGTTGCACTGTAACAGGATAGTTTTTGAATTGATTCATTTAAGCAGTTATGAGTATGAACTAAAATATGTGAAAACTCAGGATTTATGGGAACAGATAAGCAAACATATGAACGCAAACCAAACTCATATTAATCCTCTTATTTTATTTTCACTACCAAGAAAAAGAATCCACAATGAGATTCTATCCTGTCTTTTCTAATTCATATTTATCCAACCCATTTAGAGAAAAGGCAGTACCAAATTAGAGTGCTGTCTTTATGCATGTGGGGCGAAATGCAAATCATGAGGAAAAAAGCACCAGTTGAGTGCCAAGCACACATTTCCGCACCAGGAAAATGCTAGTTGCATAGTCCATTCTCTTATGGTTTTTTCTATTGTCAATTATATATAGTTACCATAAAAAAATCATGAACATAAGTTGTAAGGCTACTTGTGCAACCTGATTAGTAAAGCGTTGTGCATACGTTTATGGTAGTGATCTCTTACTCTATATGTACTTGAAAAGGCTTAGATGCATATGTTGCTACGCAAAGTGGTACTAGGCAGCACGGCTCTAGTATTGGGCTATTGGCATAATGTCAATATAATATAATTTTGTGCTACTAGTTGTAGTCAGTAACCACTACAATACAGACTATGTAAATAAACGCATGGGATCCAAATTTATGGAATTCAATGCCAAACACCATTTCTTTTTGGTTTTGTTCGCAGACACACTATGGTATGACAGAGATGAATGCTTCCAAACTTAACAGAGTAATACACATACACAAATAATACGCAAGTAAATATCAGACCTATTGGTGCACATACTTATTAAGTTATTCTTTAAACCAATTTGTTTGGTATCTACATATGAGACCTTTTTCTAGTTATGTAGGTGGTAATATATATCAATCACTATTCCTTAGTTATTATATGCCTTATTGAACCAAATAAGGTATGTTATTAAGCTTGACAGTCCTGAGTTGGGATTAACTGGCACTTCAAATTGTCAAACAAATTGACAACAGTTCAAACGTACCAACAGAGATGAAGTCAAAGAATTGCTTATTGGGCTTTAACAATTTCTTCCAATGAATTGCATATAAAGAGCTCCTCACAAAATCTGCCAAGCTACTTATAGGGGAAGTCACATCTCTTTCTGGCTTAATGGGTATAAAGTCAAGTAAAAGCATGAAGCATCTCTTTACAATATTCAGAGAAAAAATATTTGGAATTTAAAATAGTCCCAAATCTACCATGAACCAAACACAAAACACAATATGATAAGTCATCATTCTTTTCAAATTCAACTAAGAATTCACTAACAACTTTTTATAGAATGCTAGCAGTTGGATATTCACTAGAGTTTTCAAATTCAATATGATAAGTCATCATTCTTTTCAAATTCAATCATTAGTGATTACAAATTTAAAGATTCTCAAACTGACACCTAAATACATTCATTAAAAGTAACATTGGCGCTTGGAATGTTGATACATTAACAAGTAAATCTTTGGAGGTTGTGAATACTATGATTCAGAGAAGGATTAACATCATGTGTCTTTAAAAAACTAAATGGGTTGGAGAAAGAGCTAAGGAGCTAGACACTATAGGATATAAACTATGGTATAGAGGGAAAGTTATAGGAAACAATGGAGTTGGTATTATTGTAGACAAGAATTGGAAGAAGAATGTGGTGGATGTAAAAAAGATTAGGGAAAGATCTTATCATAAAAATTAATAGTTGCATAGGAGACTATCAATATCATTAACACTAATGCACCATAAATAGGATTGAAGGCACACTTGAAGGAGAAGTTTTTGAAAGACCTAAAAGGGTTGGTTCAAGGAATTTGATAAAAAGAAAAGATTCTCATAAAAAAGGATCTAAATGGACATGTTAGTAATGAGGCAAAGCAATTTTCAAGAGCTCATGGAGGGTTTGGTATTGGAGAACTAAATAAGGAAAGGCTATCTATTCTTGATTTTTTGATAGCACATGATTTCAAGATTATGAATACTTGTTTTAAGAAGCAGAAGGAGTACTTAATCACATACAAGAGTGGAACCTTAAGGTCATAAATTGATTTCTTTTTAATTAAAAGCTTAGATAGAAGAGTTTGTAAGGATTGTAAAGTGATTCCAAGAGGGAGCCTTACTACACAACATATGGTCTTGGTCCTTAATGTTTATTTTAAGACCCGTAACCAAAAAAGATGACAAGTTATAAATCCTAAGATCAAGTGGTGATAGCTTAAGGGTGAGAAATAGATGGCTTTTAAGAGAATATTACTGAAGGAAGGTAATTAGGAAGCACAAGGAAGTTCCAACCATATCTAAGAGGGTTAGGATGGTTGTTAAAGTAATTTTGGGTGAATCAAAAGATATTGGACTAAGAGATAAAAAATCTTGGTGGTGGAACAAAAGTGTGTAGAAAAAGATCAAAACCAAAAGGCATTGGTTTAAAGGTTTACATGTGTGCAAAATATCAAAAATTAGGAAAGGTATTGGATAGATAGGAATAAGACTAAGAAGGCAATATGTGAGGTATGATCTAAAACTTTTGACAAGTTCTACCGACATCTAGGGGCAAAGAATGGAAAACAAAAGATTTATAAGTTTTCCAAAATTAAGGAAAAGAAATTAAAAGTTTTGGTCATAATAAGGCATATTAAAGATAAAGAAAGATAACTTTTGCTCACAGATGAAGATATCAAAAAGAGATAAGAGAAGTACCTTTATAAAATTTTCAATGATAGCTGAAGATTGACTATGGATATGGATGGATTAGAAATAAAAAAGGACAAACAAAATTTCACTTACTATCACAAAATTCAAGTTAGATAGGTACAAAAAGCTCTTAAAAGGATAGATAATGGTAAATCCATTAGTTTTGATAGTATTATTATTGAAGTTTAGAAATGTTTAGGAAAACAGGATATCTTTTTGCTCACTAAGCTATTTAATGAGATTCTTAGGTCTAAGAAAATGCCAAATGAATGGAGGAAGAACATTTTGGTGCGTGTATATAAGAACAAAGGAGATAACTAGAACTGTGCAAACTATTGAGGGATAAAACTTATAAGCCACATTATGAAATTATGGAAAAAAGCGATTGAGCACAAATTAAGAGACAAGACTAGGATTGCAAAGAATCAGCTTGGTTTTATGCTAGGAAGTTTTATAACAAAGGTTATTTATCTTCTACAGAGGTTGATGAAAAGGTATTAGAGTAAAAAAGGAGACCTACATATGGTTTTCATCAACTTGGAAAAAGCTTATGATTGATTTACCAAGAAATGTCATGGAAAGATCTAAAAAAAGGAGTTTTTGTGGCATATATCTGAGCTACACAGGACATGTATGATAGGGTAATTGAAGCAAGACAAAAAACTTTTCTATAAGGATAGGTCTAAATCAGAGTTTAGTCTTGAGTTCTTATTTATTTAATCTAGTCTTGGATGTTCTTACTAGAGACATACAAGAGACTATCCCTAAATGCATGCTATTTGCAGATGATATAGTTCTGATTAATGAATTAAGGGAAAAGGCTAACTATAAATTAAGCTTTGGAGATAGGCATTGGAATCAAAGGGTTTTTGCTTAAGTAGGAGTAAGATAGAATACATGCATTGCAAATTTAACAAGAAACAAGATATAAATGATTTGGACGTAAGAATTAAAGAGCATGTTATACTACAAGTGTCTAAATTTAACTATCTAGGATCAATATTACAAAGCAATGAGAAAATTGATAGAGATATCACACACAGGATATAAGTTAGATGGTTGAAATAGAGGAAAATATCAAGGGTTATTTGTGACTACAAAGTACCTATCAAGCTTGAAAGGAAGTTTTATTGGACTACTATATGACCTACTATACTTTATAGTAATGAATGTTGGACTTTGAAAGGATAATAAGAGCAAAAAATAGGAGTTGTAGAAATTAGAATGTTAAAAAGGATGCATGGTCACACAAGAAAGGATAAGATATGGAATGAATGCATATGAAAGAATATTAGCATGACACCTTTTGAGGAGAGGATAATAGAAAATTAATCAAGGTGGCTTGGACTTGTGCAAAGAAGGCTACTAGAGGCACTAGTAAGAAGAATTGATCACATGATCTTTAATCCTGTGAAAAGTTGTAGAGGGAGGATGAAAAGGACACTAGGGGAAATTATAAAAAGGCATCTCTTAATGAATAACATTCCTAAAATTTTGGTTTCAGATAGAGCCCAATAGTATTGTGCAATCCATTTAGTTGACCTCACTTATGTGTAATAAGGCTTGGTTGTTGTTGCAACAATTAAATAAATCAAAACAACAACTATATTTTGAAACATCAATTCATCCTTTCTTGTATTTTTGTCTTATCAATATACAAATTGAATTTCCTTTGTTATACACTACAAATTCAGTACTTTTTAAAGGCTAGTTATGAACTCACCGTTGCTTTACACATCTAACATCATCATTTTTTCAAAATTTTAAATAGTTTTGTTCCTTTGAAAATGTGAGTATCCTATATTTGGACATTATATTACATAAGCAAAGTGGTATGTAAAAAGGTAATGATAGTTGCATACTATATAACTAAAGGAAAAATAAAGGATGCCCTTAAATTAAATGATAGTTGCGATCCCATATTTCATATAACTAATTAAATTAAATATTAAAAAGCAATCAAGTTAAAATTATATAAAGGAGATGCTTATTTTCTTTGGTGGTGCCCAATTCTCAACTTTGATCAACAAAGCATGATTAAGATGATTAGTAGACCCAATAATCAAATTAAGATAAACAGCATGTCCAATGTCAAACACAGGTTGTAAAACTTAATATAAAATAATTCATTCATTGTATAATCTAACTTATAATGATATGCACAAAATAGCCAGCATTGGGGGAAATTTAATCTCTGAATCTGAAAATTTGCAAACCATGTAATTTGAAAATCAATACTGGTTTCCTAATTTCTTTAATTTTGTATTAGACTAATCTCTAGCAAACTAGATAATTTTTGAAACACAAGTAGAACTAGTCAAAGTTATAAAATCAATAGGGGTTACATAAATTCGATTTAGACTTTTTCACAAACATTTCATATGCAATGGCAAATATTTACATAATTATGAAGACAAAAGTAAGCAAAACAATACTAATGAAGAAATTTATACTAGAAGAGATTCAAAATGCGAACCCCCACTGGTTCAGTGTAACCTACGCCTAAAATATATGGTTGAAGAACAACGGAGCAATAATTACCGAAGGAGTAAGTTTGTACTAGTTTTCTCTATTTTGAGTTACAATTGAGGCTTGAATTTGTTCTGTGATTATAGGTCCAAAAATCAGAGAGGGTGAGAATTAGAGGAAGCAAAATCTAAGTGAGAAATCTAATTTAGGGCAAAATCGAAGAGTTTGTTTGCTGAGTTTTTCGTAAGCCGGGGATTCTGAATGAAAATAAAGCGTACCTCAATAATGTTTTGGTTTTTGGGGTTAGGGCACTATTCTATGCAAAGCCCTTTTGTTTTAATTAAATTAGTCCAACAACAGGGATGGCATGGTGGCCATTGTGAAGCAATATCAGGGGCTGAGAAAGTTACTTAACGGCGGCTTACTTAACCACCGTAAAATAACATGTTTGTTTCTTCCGATCAATGATATGATTATTAATATCTATTACATCAATCGAGAGAAAGAACAAGTCATGTGGAAGTGTAAAAATTTTCTCAAGATGAATAAATCCCATTTTTCAAATTTTATTAAGATTAATGGCTAAATTTGGTGTAAGTCGTTTAAACTTACACAAATGTCAATAAATCCCATTTTTCAATCTTGACGGTGGTATTTGATTTACTATGAGAGCAAATTTAATTTACACTATCATTCATATGTATCGCAATGTTAATAAAAATTTTTGAAACTTCTTTATTATTGTTAAAAATTTTTAGTTATTATTTTTTAATGATGTGTCTTCTTTTCATTCATTAGTAGCATGAAATATTTTACAAAATGGTAGTAAATCAAATTTATACAAGTTTAAAAATTTCCCTCAACTTAATTTTCAATCTGATAATTATATCCTTATTTAATAATTAACAGTAAGAGAAAAAAACACAACAAACAGAAAAACAAACTAATATATATATTCAAACAACAAAAAGGATAACAAAAACTTCAGACAAACAAAAACATAATCACAAGTAGGAGAAAAATAAGATATTATACCTATTTTGGTATCTCAATTTTATCTTTACAAGAATTGCAGTATCAATTTCGTACTTTAATTATTTATCTACACCTATATATTAAATCATTTTGTTTGTTTATTGCTTAAATTTTTATTATAATTATAATTTATGATATAATATTTAATTTATTGACATAAGTATATTATTATATAAATATAATCATATGTTTACTATTTTCACTCTTGAAATTTAATATTATATGATTAATTAATAATAAAATGATCTGATTGGGTATATTAATTGAACAATAAAATTAGTCAAACTGTTATAAAAAAAACTCGTAATGATTAAATTAATATAATAGAAGAAAAAAATGCTACAGTAATTTGGGTCAACTAAGCGAAAGACCAATATTCGCAGGGAGTTTCATGGTGTTTTCTACCTTTCGCTTTTTCTTATTACAATGCATTATAGTGACTACACCTTCCTTGGAGTTGGCATCTTCTGTCTGTACATTGCATTACCATTTACTTTACACTTGAGCAGATAAGTCTTCAAGACATGTCTCGACAACAGATATCTCTGGAAAATTTTCTCCCTCACATATTTGTACTCTGCCGTAATACTTAAAATTTTAATATTATTTTTTATATTTTAATAAATGAAATAATTATATTTTTAATTTTAATGACCCTGCAATGATGATGATATCAAAATATTTTATTTATTAAAATATAAATGAAGGTAATATTGAAACTTTAATTTGTACTACGTAAAGATTGAAAATATTTCCATCTTCACTATTTTATTTAAAAATTTCATCATATAATATATTACTATGTCTACCTCAGATATAACAAAAATAAAAAATAAAAATAAAAATAAAAAATTAGATGAAGACTTGCATTCCTTTATCGAAGTACTGTAAGTTTGCACAACAAGAGTTTATATATGAACTATATATTAAATAATGTTTAACTAATATAATTAGACCTAAAAAGTCACATGTCAAGATGATGATTCTTACTCAATTAATTTGAATTGTATTAAGGGAATATTTATATATGCAAGTTGAGAGAGCATGCTATTAAAAAGAATGAGAGCAGCTTTTGATACCATTTTTTACACTTAAGAACCAAGTAATATATAATGAAGACAGCATCGCATTTGCCATAATGCTATCACACTTTTATTTCGACCACGGTGAGACAGCATGCATGCTTTATTCTGCTTTCCTTTGATAACTTTAGGGATGCTAACGTGACTTTCGGTTGCAAAGCAGATTAAACAGTGTTTGTTTTGCTTCTTTTAACTCCATCTCTTCGGAAAATTTTATACTCTTTTCTTAAAAATAACAAAATGATGCCGTCTTAACACACACACACACACACAGATATATATATATATATATATATATATATATATATATATATATATATATATATATATATATTCATAGGTATGTGTTCTTGGAAAGGTTGAGTGTTGGAAGTATGAATTAAAATCACAAAATATGAAATTGATCATAATAAAATTATGAGCGTACCTGGAGCATAATTTGATGAGGCCATGACTTATCTGAATTATGATAGTAAGTAGAATTACAACCTACTTCGCCCCTTAGGATATCCAGGTAGAGAGAAAAGGGAGAGAAAATTTTAGGAGTGAAAATCCATATTGTTCAGTGTGTTCAAATAATAATCCTGATATCTCTATTTATGGTCAGACTTGTGATAGGAAACTACTAACAACTAAAAGGCTGTAAGTTGGGACCTCTACCTATACGGGCTTATGCATGGTCCAACCTATCATGAATCATACACATTAAACTAGGACTCAATTTGTTCCATGCTTAATATTAAAACACAAAACTAATTACTTAAATAAATATTCCAATAATTAATTAATGCTAATTCATATAATATTTCTAATAAAATTAATTATTTTATTTTTAAAATACAACAATTTCCCACTTGGATAACATTAATTAATTATATGAAATAATTAAAACATCAATAATTAAGTAATTAGTTATACATTGAGCTATAAACTTAAATCAGAGAATAAGACCACATAGAATTACTAAATCCAATAGGGGAACAAATGATATAATGTCTCATAATCTAATAGGAACAGAATAAAGTTTATTCTTTCAAATATAGCTTAGAAGAGAAACAACTTAAAATCATTGAATCCGATAGGGAAATAAATTATTTATATATGTATAAAACATATTACCGATGTTTCAATATCCAAACTGAATGATGATTATAAAAGTGGAATGAGACCATACAGAATCACTGAATTTAATAGGGAGACAAGTGATGTTAAATTAATGTCTCATAATCCCAAAGAACTGGATATACATATATATAAGGTTACTGAGTAATGATTGCATAAGTGGAATGAGATCATATAGAATCACTAAATCCGATAGGGAAACAAGTGATGTTAAATTAATATCTTATAATCCCAAAGGAACTTGATATATATATAAAGTTAATCTTTTGATCACAGCTTATAAGAGAAACAACTTAAAATCATTGAATTCGATAGGGAAGCAAATGATTTTTATATATATATATATATATAACATATCACTAATGTTTCAAAATGAGCAATTACTAGTCATAAATATCAATAAAATAAAATAAGCATATCTCAGACTCCCACTAAACTAAGGCTTCATAAAAATTTAACAAGACTCATATGAGTTAGTTAATTTTAAATACTCCTATAGGTAAGCCTAAAGTCAACGGATCCCTTGCATGTCTCCACTAGGGCTATGTTTAATGTGAGTCTGAAATTCAACAATCTTTTGTCTCTAACAAACAGGGAGTTTATCATAAAAAATATTCAATATGTCTAGAATTCCTATTGTTTTGAGAAAAGCACATAGCAGAAGCCTTATCGCAACAAAAATTGGTATAGATTGTTATATAAAATTAATTAATTGCATGCCAAATATCAACTTCCTTAACCTTACAGCCTATCAAGTGGCCTTATAATATGCAATAAACTTTGCTTCCATTGTTAAGGTAGTTGTAAGTGTCTCTTTAACACTTTCCCATGAAACAACTCCTCTAAATATCATAAAGATATATCTAGATGTTGACTTACAATCATCTATGTACAAGGCATAATTAGAATTTGAATAACCAATACTTTCAAGTAAATTAGATTATCTACAAGTCAACATATGATTCATAGTATCTTAAAGATACTACATATTACTATCTTGGTCATTCTCCAATGATTCACCCTAGGGTTACTTGATAATCTTCCAAGCACACTAATAGCATAAAGCTATATTTAAACGAATGCAGACTAGGGCATACATAAGATTATCAATAGCAGAAGTGTAAGAAATCTTGTCCATTTTAAATTTTTCAAGCATCCGTTCAATCCAATTGGCTTGGTACAAACCCAAAATACTATAAGTTTTATTACAATGGATCTAAACTCAATGGCTAGCGAATCAAGTTCTTCAACATAAGGATATTTATTTATTTGAACTGAACTGTGAACATTATCCCCTCTAGTGGTAAGGGAATCAAAATAGATATAGGCAGAATGGTGGCCTTGTCACATAAATTCATAACTCTAAGTATCAAATTCCCACTATTCAAGTCATCCACAAAACAAAATGTCCAATTAAACTCAATGGTCTTGGTATTATGAGTAGGATAAGAAAATGTGTAACCTTTTGATCTAGTATAGTACCTAATGAAGAACCCACTGACTATTTTAAAGTCTAATTTCTTTAACTAGGAATTATAAAGTATCATCTTTACTTTATAACTCCACATTTAAAAATTTTTAAGATATGAGAATTTAAGTTTAACAACACATCTTTGTTTTACCAATCTTTCTAATCTTTCTAGAAAAAAAAGGCCTAAAAAAACAATCCCATAAAATGGAAGATTTCTAACTTATTCTAGGTTGTTTATGCCTAACCATAACATTGATGGAAATATCAGAAGATACAACAGGAAAATCTTTCAAATTCAAAAAGATACAGATCATTTTGTAAGGTGGCATACTAAAATTGTAAAATCATAATAAATTTTCTTTGTCAAAAGGAATAACTACAATTATTGAAATAGAATTAGAAATTAAATTTGAAAAAAAGTGCATAAATGTCATAATTCAAATTTAAAGTATCCAGAAGATAAATATAAAGAAAAATATGGTCCTATGTAATTAATTTTATTTTACTTCCTACTACTCCCAATACAATCTCTTCCATTTCACTTGGGATCCACCTGTTTTTGAGCCTCTTCTTGCTCATACTTGTTCTTTAGCTTATAACATTGAGACTTTTTGTGTCCAAGGATCTTGCAATAATTGCACTTACCTTTAAATTTCTTTTGTTGTCCCTTGCCGTTATCACTACTTTTCTTGAACTAAGGCTTTCTAGATATATGTGTCTCTGGTTTCTTTCTTGACTTATTGTAGGAGTCCTGAGATAAGTAGTTGATAAAATGTGGTTGCGGATTACTTTTCATAGTCTCTTCTTCTTGAGTTACTATAGAAATCATTTAGTCTATTGTCCACTCTCCCTCTTGTGAATTATAGGAGGTTCTCAGGTAATTATATTCAGCTGGCAATGACTAAAGGACTCTGTAGACTAATGTACTATCTCCTAAATTAACACTGTATGATCTCAGCTTATTGTAGTAATGAATCATTTTCATAATGTGTTCTCTAACACCTGACATTCCATCATAACGAGTGTTATCAAGCATGGAGAGATAGTAGACTTTTTGAGTCTTATCAAGCTTCTTGAATTTTTCACCAACAACTTTCATATACTCCACAGTAATGTCCTTATCTGGGATACTCTCTCTAATTCCCTTCTTAATAGTGAACTTAATCATTGCCAAATAAATTTAGTTCGATTCATACCATTGTTTATAATAGGTCTTATCTGTAGCACTAGACTCGGGTAAGAGATCAGCCGGCTTTGGTTCTCTAAGAGCCAAATCCTCCTTAGAGATTGTCAGGTACATGTTCAAGGACTCTTTCCATTCATCATAGTTTGTTCCATTAAGAGTCCTCACCACAGATAGTTGTTGAAAGGCTGAGACTGATGCAACAGGATTGAGAAATTATTAATTATGTGTACACAACATAATTGCAACACAAGATTCCCAATTAAACAAATCAGTCAAACAACTATATAACAAAGTGGTATCAAAATTACATGTAGCATATGATTTGGCTTGTATAAGAGCCTACATAAAAATGTAATCAATATAACCATACCGATAGGGTACAAGAAATATTGAAAATATTATAATTATTGCATGCCTATTCTAAGGAGTTTAAATTCTAAAATTACATTAACAATGTCACACCGATAGGGTGTATCCATTATTAATGCAATGTGCTCCTAAAAATTTGAGAGGGACAACATTTTATGGAAAATGGCCTTATTATATCTCTAATTTATCATTGGTATGAAGTAAATGGCTTTAAATGACTTTATATGTATAAAATTATATAATTAAAGGCTTAAAATTTATCTAATATACCTATATTTACAATTAGAGAGAGTGACAACACACTAAGCTAAGAAAAAATACAAAGAATGTCCATGAATTTTCTTATACCAAAATTCCATAGATAAAATATATTTTTGTGCAATATAAACTTTACAAAATTTAAAATAAAGACTTACTAGTTTCAAAAAATTTTAGAAAAATTACATCAAAATAGAAAATAAAATTCTACACAACCAAGACAAAATGGGCGTGAAAAACCAAGTGCGTAGACCACACGCTCTAACATGCGCTACAGCCCGCAAGTGGGCCTGAAGTCAGAGTGTTTTGAGTTGATTAGCGCATGCTACTCACTCGCGTGCACACGCATGGCCCAAAGTCCGGTCAGCAAAGTGGTCAGCATTTTGGCACATGCATTTAACATGCTCTCACACACATGGCCTAGACGCACAATCAAAATCTTCAAAATTCAGCACGTGTGTTACACGCGCGCAGCAGGCGCGTGTTATCCACATGCGGCACAGCAGCAAGCCTTCCTCTTTCTTCTTTCTTCACGCAGTTTCAGTTTTATTTATTGTTTTTCGCCACTAATGTGTTTTTAAGCTCCAAAATTTTATTTCTAACCCCTTTTTAACCCTAGAAAAATTATATCTAACATAATTTTAACATGGATTCACATATTAAATAGAAAGTAAAAGTTTTAAAATTGTATAGTTATGTTCATAAGTTTTTTAGGAAAAATTAAAACTGATCTGGAGCATAATCACAAATTTAATGTAATTAAATAATATAATAATATTCCCAATGTATTTGAGAACACGATTCATGCATTATTCAAAAGATAAGCTTCAAATTTTGCGATCTATGATTATAATGTTTTTCGAAAAAAAAAACCAAACTTTGATCCGCATTATTCATGAAGGTTTAATACAATTAAACCATAGAATAATATTTTCTACGTATATAACATCAGGATTCAAGATTTAATTGAAAGAAAAATAGATCCATTGTTTCAAAATTAAAAAATCCCTAATTTGTGACAATTTTAAGTACAAAAATAAAACAAAAAATTAGGAATTTCATGAATTTGCCAAGATAATTAAAATTGCTCTTAATCATATAATTCATACTGTCAACATACTCTGATACCAATTGTTGGAAGTATGAATTAAAATCACAAAATATGAAATTGATCATAATAAAATTATGAGTGTACTTGGAGCATAATTTGATAAGGCCATGACTTATCTGAATGATGATAGTGAGTAGAATTGCAACCTACTTCGCCCCTTAGGTTATCCAAATAGAGAGAAAATTTTAGGAGTGGGAATCCATATTTTTCAATGTGTTCAAATAATAACCCCAATTTCTCTATTTATGGTCAGACTTGTGATAGGAAACTATTGACCACTAAAAGGCTGTAAGTTGGGACTTTTACCCATACGGGCTTATGCATGATCTAACCTATCATGAATCATACACATTAAACCAGGGCCTAATCTGTTCTATGCTTAATGTTAAAACACAAAACTAATTACTTAAATAAATATTCCAATAATTGATTAATGCTAATCCATATAATATTTCTAATAAAATTAATTATTTTATTTTAAAATACAACATTGAGATCAATAATTCTTCTGGTAAAATTAAGTTCTAAATTCATAACATTATAATGTGTTGCATGCATCCAATTCTTCTAAAGTGCAAGATTTATTCTAAATGATAAAATGAGATATTATATCCATTGATAAAAAAATGAAGGGATTTAAAATTTAGTAAATAACAATAAATTAAAAAAATACTTTTTAAATTTGTAACTATTCTCATCAATGAATCTCACTTTTATCTTTTAGACTGTAAAAGGAACTTGATCCATGTTGCTCAATGTGAAATATGCATCCACAAAAATGTCAAAATTTGCCTCCTCTGAAAAGATTATATCCATGTATTGCAATTTCAAGGATAATTATAATATATAAATGAAAAGAGAGCCATAAAGAAACAATCTTAGAATAAAAAATTCGATGTTACAACAGACAATTATTTTGCCTCAGCTATAGCTTTCCCTTCGTGAATATGCATGCATCCGTACATAATAGATATTGAAATGTTTGTCTAAAAATTATTTAATGTAACCTTAAACTACATACACCACCTGTTTTGTAGAAGAAATTTTCTCTCTCTAGTTTGTAATATAATATAGAATAAAATGACCATGATACATGGCATGGGTGTTATATGAAATTACAAAAGAAGGATTTATTTATTTTTTCAAAATATATTTTTTAGGAAAATATTATTTATATATATATATATATATATTAATAAATGAGTGATGGACTACTTGTAATGATGGACTACATATTATTTTAAATTCTTTTAAATTCTTTATAATATATTAATAAATGAGTGATGGACTACATATTATTTTAAATTATTTATATCTAATATTAAATAAATAAAATACTCTTCTCTATTTTAATATTTTATAACTATATTTTATGAAAATATTTTCTATCAGAATAAATGGAGCCGAAGTCACATTCATCATGCAAGTGAAAATCTTGGAAGTTTTTGGCACAATTTGATTGTTGTTTAAGCTAATCAACTGGATATACATGAATGAATAAGCAGAGAGAACTAATATATTTATTTTCCTTCCTCAAGTGTGGTACTAAAATTTTTATAATTTACACTTATTTAAGATAATTTAATTTAAATTTACGGTCTATTCATTTCAGCAGAAAATGTTATTTTGCATAAAGTACTTTCATAAGAAAATGTATATTTCAGAAAATGAATTAATTTTTTTTAAATTACACTTATCTATCTATAATTTTACTTTTTTTTCTTCTCTTAATCTATTTGTGATTTTAAGTGTTACAATTTGCCTACCTATACTTCCAATTGTTAATTACGCACATTAGCTATTTTTAGTCCAAAATTTAATAGAAAATTTACATGCATTGCATTATTTAATTTTTGTTTTTTCAAATTTTGACTCTATGTGACACTTATTTAGAATCAAATTACATAAAAACCTTAATTTTATTGAAAATTTATCTTGTATAATTTAGTTCGTAATTGCAAAATAGAAGCTATCAAATCAAGTTTGCTAGGGGTAAACTAATTTTGAATGATCATCAAATTGAGTCAGAATTAAGGAAAATAAATATTACATGCAATACATATGAGTTTTGGTTAAATTTTGGATGAAAAATAGTTTAGATGAGCAAAGTATTAATAATTGAAAGCACAAGTGAATTACAATACTTAAAATCACATGTGAGTTAAGTGAAATAGGATGAAACCAAGAGTGGGTAAAATATAAATTTTCTTTAATTTTTTGTTATTTGGACATCATGCAGAAAAATAATTCTCCTTTAGTGCACAAAATGTGAATTACATTCTTTTATTAAAAGTATTATTATACATAAAATTTTATATCTAAGGTTAAGTCACAACAATTATTTTATTATTAAAATATATTCAAGATAGCAGTTAATAAATCTTTTATAATAAAAATTAAGATTTAAGTATATTTTATTAAAAATAACATCTAAATAAAAATATTCACATTTCATTTTTATTATTTTTTAAAAATTTAATTTTTATTTATTTGATTTTGATCAAAATTAATAATTATATGTAGACTCCATTAATTTAATTATTATTTATTCACAATTCCATTTTGGTGCGGCATAACGTTTTCTTTTACCTCCCTTAATTATTTTATGTAGACTCCACTCACATGTCTTGATAATTGTTGCCATTTTTCTCACTTTTTTTTTACACCAATTCTTTTTTCCTGTTTGAATACCGAAGGTTCTTATATATTTTATTTATAACATGTTATAAAATTCTACATCAATTAATGAATGAATATTAATTATCATTTTCATAATTTTTAAAATTTCAAATTTTAGAAGCCAATTTTTTGTTACAATTATGGAAAATTTGGCAGTTTGTGTTTCACTTATACAATTATGGAAAATAAATAAATACAAAAGTGATAGTAAGGACTTGTAAATGTCCTTTTTTTTCCTTGATATGAGATTTTAAATCTTGATGATGGTATTACAAAATTATTTTCAGCCTATTTTTCTATCTTGAGAAAAAAATATCCTCAACAGATAAGAACAAAGACATAAGTAAGATAAATAAGAGTAAGCGTTTATTTTGGTCTTCCAATAATTAAATCGATATAATAATTTATGTTATAACAATTAACTTTATGACATGGTTGTGGTATAGCATTAATTTATCATTCTCACACAAGTAAACTAATATTATAACAATAATTCTGTTGATTGTTAAAATGATAGATTGATAAAGGAATTTGATTGGATAAAATTAAAGAATTAAAGAATTAAATTGATACAAGAAATTTTTAGGGAGAAAATTAAAATAAATGCTTAGTCAAAAAATAATGGAAGAAACAAAGGCGCTACAGTATTTGGGTAAACAAAACTAAAGACCAATTTACTTAGGAAGTTTGATGGTGTTTTCTCTTGCATTTTCTGGTCACAATGCATAACGCAATGATATCACTTGGACTTTCCTACCAATGCTATCGCCTTTAAAATTCCACTGCTTTTATAGAACTCCCACAATACACGGTACCCGTATTCCACTGCTTTCCTCGATTTTCGAAGAAACTTGCTTTTTGCGATTCCTGTGCGATGCGACTTCATAATTGCCTCTCATGGTAGCTTTTTTATAACACTTAACTTAATCAAGCGGACTTCTCTTAACATAAATTTGTCTTAATACATTGCAGTTCCACGAGAGCATCTCTGGAGCAGTATAGGTAAGCATAATGGCATATCACTAACTCCGATCTGTTCTATTTATGTTCTGCACTTCTGCTGCTTATTTTTCTTCTTTCTTCATTTGTGGGTGCAGAGATCTGAATTTAGAGCGCCTGATTGTTGCAGCCAATGGCTTCTCATCCAAAGAGCCATCCCATCCGTCCTGCTGCTTCGAATCTTTCTCATCAAAAAGGCAAACGGACTTCTTCTTCCTCCACTGCCAGGCATCCCGTTTCTCCTGCTTCGAACCTTTCTCATCACAGAGTCAAACGGAATTGTTCTTCTTCTTCTTCCACGGCTACTTGTCCTCCAGCTGCTCCTCCGTCTGCCGCTGATAGAAATCCCCTCCCTCCTGCTTCAAACCATTCTTGTCACAAAGTCAAACGCACTTCTTCTCCTTCCACTGCTATTTTTCTTCGCCCTCCGGCTTCTCCTCCTTCTTCCACGGCTGGGCATCACATCCCCCGTACTTCAAAACTTTCTCGTCGCAAAGTCATACTGACTTCTTCTTCTTCCGCTGCTCCTCCTCATTCTTCTCCTCCATCTTCTACTGCTAGAAATCCCATCCCTCCTCCTTCAAACCTTTCTTGTCATAAAGTCAAACGGACTTCTTCATCTTCTTCCACTGCGATTTGTCCTCCGGCTCCTCCTCCTCCTCCTCCTCCTTCTTCCACTGGTAGGGATCCCATCCCTTCTACTTCAAAATTTTCTCGTCACAAAGTCAAACAGACTTCTCCTTCTTCCATCGAATATGATGTCTTCCTCAGCTTCAGAGGTACAGATACTCGATCTGGTTTTCTGAGTCATTTGCTTAAGGAACTACATCGAGAGAAAATTAAGTACTTTGTAGATGATCAAAAGCTTAAGCAAGGAGATGAAATATCATCAACCCTTCTCAGTGCCATTAGAAAGTCTCAAATTTCATTGGTCGTCTTCTCAAAAGATTACGCTGATTCAAAATGGTGTCTAGAAGAGCTCGAGCAAATAATACAATGCAGAAAAAATCAAAAGCAGGTCTAGTACCTATCTTTTACGGAGTAGATCCTTCAACTGTGCGCCATCAAAAAGGAAGTTACAAAGATGCATTTGATAAACTTGGTAAAAGATATGGGAAACCTAAGCTGCAAAAATGGCAAATTTCCCTCAAGCAAGCAGCTGATTTATATGGATTTCCTTTTGATTCCTCAAGATATCGGTAAGTGTCTAGATTATTGCTTACAGCATGTAACTGTTCTTATATATGCGTAAGCATACCAATCTATTTCATTTGGTTTGCTTGAAATGATTCAAAATCGTTTTCATTTTCTGTAGGAATATAATTTTAAAATATTAAAATAATAAATATTCAGTTTATTTAATATTAAATGTAAAGAATGTAGTAAAATACATTCTATATTTAATAGGAATTCAGTAATTTTTCTCTTTCTATGAATCATATATATGCTTCAAGTCTGCAGTCAAATTAAATGATAAAGACTTTAAAATCAATAATATTGTCACCAAATTTCTAATACTTTTTCCTTTTATTTGTGATAAAGGACCGAAGCAGATTTCATTGCAGATATTGTCCAGTATGTGGTAAAGAGCTTAAATATGACAAGTCACCAAAGAGATCTAGAAGGCCTCGTTGGAATGGAGGAACATATTGCACACTTAACCATTGTTGAGCAAAAAGACACAAGATATTCTTATTGGAATTTGGAGCATGGGCAGTATCGGTAAAACAATTATAGCAGAAGTCTTATTTAATAGATTGTATAATCAGTATGAAGGAAGTTGCTTTTTGAATGTAAGGGACGGGTTCGAGGGACTTGGAAGGGCACAGCTAAAGGTGATGCTTCTTTCCAAACTTTTAGGCGAAGATCCGGACTTTGTCCTGCATAATGGTATACTCCTTGATTGTCAAAGAAGTCTTCAGCGTAAGAAGGCCCTTATTGTTCTTGATGACATCAATAGGTCGATGCAACTATAAGTATTAATTGGAGGGCACAAATGGTATGGACCAAATAGTAGAATCCAGGGATTTAAAAAGCGGAGCGCAACATAAAAAATGCCCGCAAGACTGTAGTTGCGAGAGGCACCACATCAGTATTTCACCCATTTTGCTGTGTGATTGAAATTCACATATATGGCAGACCTTGACGGCGATAAAAAAATGGCATTACGGCCTAATGCGGCCATAACGGACCACTTCAACCGCATTCCACTCTAACACGAGCTGCTATTTCCAAGCAAAGAGAAGAAGCAATCTTATTAGAAGTACAAAGAAATACAGAGGCAAAAGAGTTTTAATGCTTCATAGACATAAAAAATAAATAAATTTAAGAAAAAAATAACAATTTACATGGTAAGAAAAGGACGAAAGCCCTTAAAGTTCCATAATCAAACTCTGAAACTTTGAAAATGAAAATAAAATGCCAATCCATGCTCTGAAATGCAAATCTTTGCTTTCAATAACAAATCTATGCTCCCAAAGCACAATCCAATGTAGTCACTAAAAATAAAAAATCAAGCCTCAACCAACCTAGCATAGCAACTGATAATGAAACTTCAAGCTATTTGCCTCTGAAAGATAGATCCATGCTTTCGATTCCACAATCCAGCACTTGCAAATCAAGAAGCCTCGAATAGTTTTCGCCTTTGATCTTCTCCTCTTTAGAGGAAGTAAATGCCTAAAATTTTCCCCTTTCTAAAAAAATAACACAAAAATAATCTCAACCTGAGTATTAAGAAATTAAAGGATAAAAAAGCTGAATAATGGACAAAAATAAGATGGAGATGAGAGGGGAGGTAATTGATTGTTTAAAATGAAAGTTTTATCAGAGATTGTGGAATAGAAAACCCAATGGGGTAGAGCAAAAAGCCCAATAAAGAGCCTAGTATAAAACAAAATCTAGTCCAGAACTAGAAGTGCATTCTAGAACTCTTTAGGCAAGGATAGAAAGTGCATATTTCTAGAGAAATCTCAAATTTTAATAAGGAGATGTTTTCTCAATTAAAAGGAGAGATTTTTGGAATTTTTTAAGATAAATTTACCCCAATTAGAAAATATAAATACCCTTTCAAAGTTGTAGTTTTCATGATCAAGTGAATAAGAATTCTATTATCCAATTGAGAGTTTTCACTCTTCTTCTTCTCCAATTTGGCTCCTAAGCCATTTTGGCATCAGAACTTGTTTTTCCAGTTCCCTGTGCAAGTGTTTGAGTTGAAAGTGGTCGAAATTTTCACCAGTTTTGTAGCTCTACAACTGCCAACCTCGAAACTTCATTTTCTGATTAGTTTTTTTTTTTTTGGCAAAACAACACCCTAAATAGGTTCAGAGTGGTAAAAAATGCTTGAATACAAATTTTCACGATGATCGGATAATCCATGTGCCATTACGCGTCATCGATAGAGTTCCATGCGCCAACCACTCTCGTCACATGCACATGCGCCCACCTGAGGTTAAAGATGACCATTTCAGAGCACGTCATCCATTCAATAGGCACCACATGTGAAAATACACCATGTCATCACACTCTAGTTAGCCATTCTGACGTCAGTTGCACAGTCAGCATTTTGGTGCACACTCAACCCACGCTAGCCTATCCAATTGTGCTATGTGTTAGGTGAGCCATGTCAGCACCTCCGTCAGCATTATTTTTTGAAATTTCATAATTACCTCTATAATTTTTTATATTTCCACTTTGACCCCCACTTTTCCCTAAAATCACACAAAGTTCCCAAATTTCGTTAAAATTTTATTTCTACCTCACATTTTTTTAAAAATTCTTCTTAGGCTCATATTTTCCCTTTAATTTGCCAAAGCACCCCAAGCTTTGCTTGATTATTCCTAATAACCCCAAAAATTTCTAGAGACCTTACTTTAGCCCCATAACCTACCATAAATTACCACAATGCCACCTAGAAGACAAAATGAAAGAAATGCTCAAGAAGTTGAGATGGAAGAAATGTGGAGGCAAATTCAACAATTGGAGGAAATTGTCAATGCCCAACAAGCCTTGTTCAATCATAGAAGAGATTTCAAAAATGACTCTGACAATAGTTCTTCTTCCTTATCAAGAAGCTATCGACCCCAAAGACAACCAACTCGAGGGAATGAAATTAAAGTAAACATTTTAGATTTCGAGGGAAGGCTCCAACCAAATGAGTTCATAGATTAGCTTCAAATAGTTGAAAGGATATTTGAATTAAAAATATACTGGATGAATAGAAGGTTAAAATTGTTGTTGTCAAGTTGAAGAAGCATGCCTCCATCTAGTGGGAAAATTTGAAAAGGAAACAAGAATGCGAAGGATGAAGTAAGATTAGGACATGGGAAAAGATGCAATTAGAACTTGCACATAAGTTTTTACCTGATTATTATTATCAAGATAACTTTATTTAATTATAGAACCTTTGTTAGAAATCCCTATCTATGGTGGAATGCACCAGGGAATTTAAGAAGTTGATGATGAAGTGTGATATCCAAGAGAAGGAAAAGCAGACAATTGCCTGCTACCTCAGAGGTTTGAACTTTGAGATTGCCCAACTAGTCCAACTTCAACAATATTGAACCTTCACTGATGTTATCCAGCTCATCATCCAGATTGAGAAACAACTACCTAAAAGATCCATATTCCAACATTCGTCCTTAAAAAACCCTACCAACAACTGTAAAACACAAACCATATAGCCCAATACCTCTAACAAGACCCCATCTAAGCCCACTAAAAAAGCCAACCCAAAGCTACCCACTTAACCTAGACCACCTAAATGTTTCAAATGCCAAGGATATGGCCACATTGCCTTAGATTGCCCAAACTAAAAAGTCTTCACTATCATTAAGGGAGAAGTTCAAAAAGTATTAGAAGAAGAAAAGGTTGAGTAGATACAAGATGAATTCAATGAATTGCCTATGTTTGATAAAGAACTTATCCTTGTTGATCAGGGAGAATCATTGGTGATTAGGCAAAGCTTGCACATTATAGCCAAGAAGAAAGAACCTTAGCTAAGGCATAATATTTTCCACACTCAATGCATTGTCCAAGGCAAAGCTTTTGATGTCATCATAGATAGCGGAAGTTGTGAAAATGTTGTATCAAAGTATATGGTGAAAAAACTCAAATTGCCTACCTAGAAGCATTCGCACTCTTACAAGTTGCAATGGCTTAACAAAGATAGCAAGGTCAAGGTTACGGAATGCTGCTTGTTGCCTTTTCCATAGGCACGAAGTATTAAGATGAAGTATAATGTGATGTCATCCCTATAAAAGCCTCTTAGGAAGACCTTGGCAATATGATCATTACGCTATATATGATGGTTATACAAATGTTTATTCTTTCATAAAAGATGGAGTAAAGATCAAGTTAACCCCACTACCACCTAAAGAACTCAATCAGGCCAAAGGTGAAATTGAATCATTAGTATCTTTAGTGTCCAAAGCTCAATTCAAGGTAACCTTAGTAGAAGCCCAAACAATGTGCCTCGTATTGTTGCTTAAACAAAATAATGAAGCCACCCTTCCACCCGAAGTTAAGCACCTACTGAATTTTTGGATGTTGCACTAAAAAAGATTCCCCTTGGCTTGCCACCAATGCGAGACATTTAGCATGTCATTGACTTCATTCTTAGAGTATTCATTGCAAACAAACCAGCCTATAGAATGAGTCTCTAATTGCATGTTGAGATCCAATGCCAAGTTGAGGAATTACTAAAGAAAGGATTGATTCAGGAAACTGTCAATCCTTGTGCTGTACTAGCATTTTTAGTGTTAAAAGAAGATGGAAGCTGAAGGATGTGCATTAATAGTCAAGCTATGAATAAGATGACCATCAAGTACCGATTCCTAATACCTTGACTTGATAACATGCTTGACCAATTGCATGGTGCCACTATTTTTTCTAAGATTGATTTTCGCAATGGGTATCACCAGATTAGAGTGCGGCTTGAAGATGAATGGAAGACCGTATTCAAAACCAGAGATGGCTTGTATGAAGGGAAGGTAATGCCCTTTGGATTATCAAATCCTCCTAGTAATTTTATGCGCTTGATGAATCAAATACTTTGACCTTTTATTGGAAAATTTATTGTTGTATACTTTGATGATATCTTAATCTATAGTAAAAGCAAAGAAAGGCATCTAGAACACATTCAACAAGTGCTGGAGATTCTTAGGGAGCAAAAACTATATGTTAACCTCAAGAAATGTTCCTTCTTAATAAATGAAGTTATCTTTCTTGGGTATATCATCACTACAGAAGGCATCTAAGTTGACCCAAGCAAGATAGAAGCCATCAAAAACTAGCCTACTCCTAAGTCTTTCCACGATGTTAGAAGCTTCCATGGGTTAGCTTCTTTTTACTGAAGAATCATAAAAATTTTCAATTCCATTGTTACTTAACTCAAAGACTGTACCAAAAGAGATAAGTTCAAATGTCAGAACAAGCCCAAAAAAGCTTTGAAGAACTAAAGAAATGGTTAATCAAAGCCCTAGTATTAGCCCTTCCAAATTTGGACTAAGTCTTTGAAGTTTATTGTAATGCTTCTAGCATTGGAATTGGTGCTGTTCTAAGCTAAGAAAGATGTCTAATTGCCTTTTTCAATGAAAAACTCAACAATGCTAAACTCAAATACTCTTATGATAAGGAGTTCTATGCCATTGTTTGTGTTCTCTAACATTGGAGCCATTATTTATTGTCTAAAGAGTTTGTCCTCTACTCTGATCATGAAACCCTTAAACATTTGAACTTTTAGTAAAAGATCAATTGTAGGCATGCTACTTAGGGTGAATTCTTATAGAGTTACCAAATTTTACTAAAGCACAAAGCTAGGAGTCAGAATGTTGTAGCAGATGCCCTCAATAGAAGACATGCTTTGCTTTCTACTCTCTAAACAAAGATCGTCAGATTTGAAATTATTAAAGAACTATACCAAGATGACTTGAATTTTAAGGCAGTTTAGAGTGCCACTAGAACACAACCATTCTAGCAATACTATAGGCATCATGGATTCCTATTTAAAAATAAAACCTTGTGCATTCCCCCAGTGTTTGCTACAAGAAGCCATTATCTGGGAAGCCCATGATAGAGGAATAGTCGATCACTTTAGGCATGACAAAATTGTAGCTTTGGTCAAAGAAAATTTCTACTGGCCTAAACTTGGGAGGGACATCAATAGGCACATCCAAAGATGCAAAATTTGTCATATGGCTAAGACTAAGAGTCAAAATACAAGATTATACATGCCCTTACCAGTTCCAGAAGCACCATGGGAAGATATTAGCATGGATTTTGTCCTTGGACTACCTCAAACTCAAAGGCATAAAGATTCCACAATGGTTGTCGTAGACAGATTCTCAAAAATGGCATATTTGATTCCATGTCAAGAAAACAAGTGATGTTATTCAAATTGTAAACTTGTACTTCAAAGAAATTGTTCGACTTCATGGCATTCCAAAAACCATCACTTCTGAGCGAGAAATTAAATTCTTGAGTCATTTTTGGAGGACTTGGTGTAAGAAAATAGGTGCAAAACTTTAATTTAGCAATTCCAGTCACCCTCAAATAGATGGACAAATAGAAGTAATTTATAGACTTCTAGGCAACTTACTTTATAGCTTTGTTAGGAAGAATCTAAAGCAATGGGACCTTATACTTGCCTAGATCGAATTTGCCTACAATAACTCCACTAACCAAGCCACTGCAAGATACTTATTCAAGGTGGTGTATAGTACCCGCCCTCTTAGTCCACTTGACTTAGCCCTATCTTTTATTAGTCGTTAGTAGAGTACAGATGTAGAGCAAAGAGCATAGGAGGTCAAGAAGCTTCATGAATAAATTCAAGCAAGGATTCAAAAATAGAATTCAAAATATAAGGCCCAACAACATAAACATCAATGACAACATATTTTTAAAGAAGGAGACTTGGTATGGATACACTTATGAAAGGAGAGGTTCTCGAATCAACCTATGCCAAGTTATCTCCAAGTGCAAATGGACTATTTCAAGTTATGCAAAAGATCAATGATAATGCCTACAAGATAAAACTACCAGACTTCTTTGGCATCTCCTTTACTTTCAATGTTGCTAATCTTTCCCCATACTATGATGATGACAACTAGAATCAAGGGCAAGTCTCATCCAACTCGGGGAGAATGGAATAGAAAACCCAATGGGGTGGAACAAAAAGCCTAATAAAGAGCCCAGTCTAAAACACAATCTAGTCCAAAACTAGAAGCACATTCTAGAACTCTGTAGGCAAGGATAGAAATTTGATATTTCTAGAGAAATCTCAAATTTTAATAAGGATATTTTTTCTAGCAAACATACATACCCCCTTAAAGTTATAGTTTTCATGATCAAATGAATAAGAATTCTATTATCCAATTAAAAGTTTTCTCTTTTCTTCTTCTCCAATTTGGCTTTTGAGCCAGATTGCAGATAAAGAGATGTAGACATAAAGATACACAAAAATAGAGATAGTGATACTTAATCATCACTCACTCTCTCTCTCTTTCATACACAAACAAGGGGAGAGAGAGGATAAGAATATAATATTAGGGAATCAATTTAATTTAGTAGCATCTTGAGTTGATAAGATTTATTTTCAAATTCTTTATGAATAATTAAATTGATTATGTTAATTTTAAGTTAATTACATGAATTCGTTATCTTAATTTTGAAAATCATAATTAGATGATGAAAATATTAACAAATAATTATTATTAATTAAGTGATTACAATTAATTTAGACAACCTTTTAAATTGATTTAAAATTTTTTATATAAAATATTGAGAACTAAAAATTAATTAATTAATTTGTGACATTATATAGTGATATTTAATGTCTTGTTATTAAAATGTGTAATTTAAACATTACTAAATTAATTTTGTTTTGATAATTGTTAGCAAATAGGATTATGTAACATTTATGTTGAGAATATATTGTTGACATTGCCATATATCTTTGTGTTTTATGTAATATTTTATGTAGTATATTATTTATGTATTTTCAATACCAACTAATTTTGTTGCAATTAATATTCTTTCCTAACAAAATTGTTATTAATCTATTTTATGCAATTAAAAGTATAATATTAACAAAAATACAATTAATTAAGTTTAATATGACAATTTGAACATTTTTTTAGTAAATGTGCAAATTATGTAAAAATTCACATCCGTGATGGTCGCAATCTATATTTTGAAGAATGCATTAACCACAATTGTAGAAAACACAATACAACTACAGTTATGATTGCAACCACAATTTAAATCCCTGGTAGAATCGTTGTGAAAAGCAAAAATGAAGACATGTTCATCAATAAATGTGATTATATATATAAGGTCGAACCACTGAGTTTTGGAGAAGCTCTTCAACTTTTTAGTTTCAGTGCCTTGCCTGAAGTTTGTCTTCACAAGGAAGAAGAATAGTATGAACTTTCATGGATGGTGGTTAGTTATTGCAATGGCATCCCTTAGCTATAGAAGTTTTAGGTTGCTCTTTATGAGTGGGAAAGCAAATTGATCAAGATGGATAAAATTCTTGATCCAGATATTCAAGATGTGCTGCAATTAAGTTATGATGAACTAGATCATGAATAGAAAGATATTTTTTTTATATATATTGCATGCTTCTTCGACTTCAAGTTCAAGGATATCACAAAAAGAACAATAATATCATTGCTTGACGATGGTGAATACCATGTGATTGATGGATTAAGAGTTTTGCCAAACAAAGCTCTGATAACCATTTCTAGTAAGGGCAGCCTATTTATGCATGATTTGATCCGAAAAATGGGGCATTAAATTGCTTGAAATAAATGTCTAAAAAATTTAGGCCAGCGCAATCATCTATATGTTGCAGATGATATATATAAAGTTCTCAAGAACAATATGGTAATAATTATAAACAATATAATATTTAAAATGTATTAAAAAATTTTTTCTTGCATCAAATAGTATACTACTAATATGTTTTTATTGAATTATTGTTTGCTGCTTTTGCTTGGCCGGGTACTGTAGAAATTGAAAGCGTAAGGCTGGAAATGTGGAAACTACAAAAGGGTCTTCAGTTAACACCTCAATCATTTGCTAGGATGGACAATCTTAGACTTTTGCAGTTTCAACCTTACAAAGAATTCAGGGTGTATGCTCCTGAGGAACATTTTATACTGCCAGCTCGACTAAAATTCATTCATTGGGATTTCCGCCCGTTGAAGTTTTTGGGTCCCTTGAAATCTTGACTGGATAATCTTGTTGAACTTCACTTGACATTCAACCGATTGCAAAAATTATGGGATGGAATCCAAGTATCATATAAAGCTAAACTTGCAAAAAAAAATGTTATCAGTAGATTACATTAACTTAGAGGATTAAACAGGTACGTGCATTATGTTAACGCGTTTGATTACAAAATATTTTAAGCAATGGTAAAAAAACTTAATCACCATAACATGTAGTCTGAAACATCATCGAAACACATAATATGCTTGTGCATATGTATCTAGCAACAGATACGAAGACAAAATCTTTTTTTCTATTTTTCTAATATAAGATATTGATATGTTTTGATTTTAAAAGTATTAAAGTAGCAAGTCATATTAAGATATGTATTTTTTTAAGAGTGACTAACCCACCAAAAAATTGAATTTGGGATAGAAAAAGATAAAACCTTAAAAAAAAATATTAAATACCACTTGAATCAAAGACCATCAATTATATATATATATATATATATATATATGTATATATATATATATATATGTATATATATATATATATGTATATATATATATATATATGTATATATATATATATATATGTATATATATATATATATATATGTATATATATATATATATATATGTATATATATATATATATATGTATATATATATGCGCGCATGTGATATATGTTAAACAAATATATCCTTTTTCTAAGAGAAGAAACATCTTTCACTCGCATTATTCGCGTTATTGTCTTCTTCAACAGTGAAATGTCATTTATTATTGTCTTTATAATTTTCTTTTTGATTGTCTGAATCTGGCCTAAAAATGTTGAATGTGTGTGTTAAATAATTCATTGCTTTCTAAAAAATAAAATAAAAAATCCTTTACTTGCATTAGTGGTATAATAAGAAGGATAAATATAAGGTGACAGTACATTTTTAACAACAAATATAATAGTACTGTAACAAAAAATCTTAACAACTAATTTCAAAATAATAGTACATTCTTTTTTGAATTTCTGCATTGTCTTTGAAAATTGAGGCTACTTCCGATTCCTCGTACACGAACACAAGTTTTTTCTACCTTTTTTGTGTAGCACTACCTGAACATTGTTTTTCTTTTTTCTTATTAACTAACAATTCTTCAAATATTTTCTTAAATATTAGAGGCTAAAATTTTTTTTTCTATTCTTGTAAGAATGAATTTCTATTTATCTCATTTCTGACTAATAATTTGCATTAATTTAGTTTCTTTAATATTAAAACCCCCCAAATTTTGATTTTTTTGTATAGTAATTTAGTATTTCATCTCATGTGTTGACAGTCTAAAATTTAAGGATTTTTAATCTTATAGGAGACAAAATAATACAAACTTTTAGTCAGGGACAAGCTTGATAAAACTTCAACCTTAAAAGGGACTAAAATAGGCTTTTAGTTAATAACAAATTCTAATATATTGATTTACAAGGCAAATCCAACTGAAATTATTAATTCAATTAAATAAATTTTAAGTCTTGCTAAAAAAATCAATTTCACAAAGTGTTAGAAAATTATTAATTCTTAAATCATCACATCAGTTTTATAGTGTTAGAATATTATTAAATCTTAAATTATCCCATCATCTTTTATACATAAAATTGATATTATATAATTTTTGAAAAGTAAATTTAATCTATAAGATTTTCTTAAATTCATAAGAATTAGTTCAAATTTATGTGTGAAAAATATGTGACAAATCAATTTAGATTTAGTGCAATAATTGCAACTGTAATTATTGTATCAACCCATCCAAATACATGGAACTTCTTATATTTTCATGGAGTCTATTACTTGTCATGCAACAAATCATGCGATTTTCATGTTAATTAATTTACTGTATATATATACATATATTATAATGAAGTGATTTGAATAGGAGCTTCCAAGTCTAAAAGTTATTGACCTTTCATTCTCATGGAATTTGATTGAGCTGCCAAACTTCTCCAAGGCTTCTAAACTAAAATCTGTCATTTTCCATTGTTGTGAAAGGTTATAGCATGTTCCACTTTGGCTGTTAACATCAACCTTGTGATATGTGTTACCATCCTTGTGTCATGATTTGGCTACTCAATAGACAAGACATGTGGTGCTTAGACTCTTATCACATGAGAATAAGCTAACCATTTGGTCATTTATCATTCGAAGTTATGAAAATGACAAGTATCACCCACAATAATAATAAGCATATCGAGTCAACTATAAGACATCTCAAGGCAATACATAGTATATAGCAACTTGGCAACCAACCATAAAGCATATAACAAGGCAACAATGAATATTCGAGTAATGCAGATGAATGTAGCAATAAGCATACATAGTTGTTGACCAATTTTAGTAGAAAAGGGGCTACTTTTATGATTCATAATAAGCCTCATTACGTATTATAGAATGTATAGGGGAGGCACTAAATCACACACTCCCAACCCCTAGGCAATACCAAGTGACCACCAAGATCACTGGGTACTCCCTCCTTAAAGAGCATTCTAAGTTAAAGCCCATCTAGCAAGAGTTCACATACCTTTCTTGAACTATTATGAGGCCTTTTCTTAGAGTTTGGGGAGGATTTAATAGTTCATAATAAATCAATATGAAGATAAAAAGCCAAGGATCACAGCCATGTACTTTCTTACTTGTACTAGACAAGTTATTCTAGGTAAAAATTACATAAATACCCCCAACATGAGTAAAATACCTAAAAATTGTACACAAGTTGGAATCCTCCCAAATCAGTGCTATACGGCCTCCACATGATGCTTATTTTTATGCAAAGTTTCATCCAAATCAAAGGTCATTTGCCTAGCCAACTGGGTCATAAGGCCAAATTGTGACATTCTTTCTCACTTGAAAATGTCAATGTCCTCATTGACAATGTAATTTGACTTAGCTTGCATGGTCATCTTTAGTCTACTTCACTTGAGCTCCTCCTTTGATCTCTTTACTTGTCTCATTGCCTTTCATCAATGCTTGTCTTCAACACTTTAGTCTGATACTGCTCCCATGAAGCTTCTCTTTCCTACTTTTGATTCTTCATGCTTTGTCTCTCTGAACTTGTTGTTGATGGTAGAAACTCCTCTGAGCCTGGTTGAATTGTCTCTATAATTCTCGAGTTGTTTGTCTTCATAGTTAACATGCAAGCTTAGTGTCTTTAAATTACCGACTTATCGAGTTAATTACATCTAATGTCCTATGCCACTGGTGTAAGAGAGGACAGGACTTACGTTTAGTCTATGCATAGGCCCCATAGCTTTGCTCCCAAGTCTACTTATTTATGGTTTTGATCGATCTTCACACTTTGTTTCACATTGGCTACTCAAACAAATTATTCCTCCTCTCTAAACTTGAGTTTAACATCTGCTTGATGTCTCCAAGGCATTCGAACATGACACACAAAGTGTCTCTCCTATCATAACCAATAGGTTGAACAAAGTGCCATCCATACTCCTATTTTAGCTCACACACACTCATGCTCTCCAACTCTTTTTCCATAAGCTACTCCTATGATTGGACTACTGGCACTCCTAAAGTTATGTGAGCTAATTGCTGCAAGTGAAAAACTCATGACCATGTGATTCCCTGCATGCATAGAGCAATCATAACAAAAGAAAATTATGTGTTAGGTAGCTACTCCTTAAATACACATCCACACTCTCTAACATCTGCATAGACTCCTCCTTGAAAGGATTTATCTCCTTATCATCACATTTGATGAACTCATGCAATGAACTTCTCCTCGCCATCTCTATTACCTAGCTTGTATGTTATATAGGGTGGTACTAGTGATCCCACATAGCTCCTTACTAAGATAAACCCTAGTAAGGAAAAAGATCTACCCTACTTCTTCATCTCTAGTTACTTATGGAGTGTAAAAAGTTAAAGTGCTTCGACTCTAACATAGGATTCACAATCCCCATATGAATTATCAACTTCCTTGTTGTCTCTTGCTCCTTCTCCTTGGAGTCTAGCTTGCATGGCACTAAAGGCAGCTCTCTCTAGGAACTTCACCACTTTGTGTGGTCTTCAGCATAAGAAAGAAGATAGGGCCTTCCTTTTCTTAATGTTAAATGGTTAGGACATTGCTGAGGCTTCCATGTGGATGACCATTGTCGAGGTCCCTCCCTCACCTTTAGGTTTTTCTATCCCTGCTTGACTACTTAACTCCCCCCAGTATTAGATCCATCTTTAACATACTTGAAATTAGAGTTAGGAAGGTTATAGTTAGATAGGCATTCAACAGCTGTCACTGCCTTTAACAGGGTTTGAACTCTTCCTTTCTAAAACTCCATAGCAGCTTTCCATAAAAGAACCATTAAGAAAATAGAAGAGCTTGTCTTTCTCAGTCATGTCCCTGATGTCCAACATTATCACAGTGGACTTATTTACATAATCCTGGACAGTTCTTGCCTATCATAACTCTCTCAACTTATGTCGAGCCAAGTAATCCACATTCTCCAAATAAAAATAGGCCTTTAATTCTTGCTTAAGCTCATCCCAAGTTGTTGATATGGCACCTTCCTTCTTGAATTTCCTGATACTTGGTCCTTTGCTAGACCTTGGCATTGAAGTATTGATCTAGGTTAAACACAAAGTTTTCAAGCTTTGTGCATCTCCTTCACCAGCATATGGCCTTGGTTCAAGAATTTTTAGCTTTCCCTTCTGCTTTGGGGTACCACTTTCTTGTGGTCCACTTCTAAGGGCCATCATTATTATCTTGACCAAGGCAGCCAGGTTATTAACTTCCATTCGAAGTGCTGCTATGACATCCTTTAACTCATTGGAAAGGCCCGTCAAAGCATTTCCTAACTCCATTTGGGTAGTTAATAATGACAATAAGCCACCCACTAACTTGTCGAGTATAGTTACTCCCTGAACTTTCAATCCCTTTGTTTGCTTTTAGAGTCTTAATACAGTGTTTAAGAGTTTCCCACTCTTTAGCTCTTCGAAATAGTTCAAGGATCTCTTCAAATTGCAATACCTTTATAGTGTTAACATAGCCTTTGAGATTATCGAGTGTGCTCTAAATGGCATCAAACCATTCAATAGTAGTCATTTTCCTCAACATCGTTTGGTGACTTCAAAAATAAAAGATGTAGAAAAATGAAAACAAAAGATGCAACAAAATACCAAGAAGCGTGGTTGAAACCATGCTTTGATACCAAATGTCACAATCTGGCTACTTAATAAATGGGACATGCAGCATTTAGACTCTTACCACTTGAGAATAAGTCAGCATTTGATTATTCACCATTTGAAGTTACGAAAAAGATAAGCATCAACCATAATAATAATAAGTACATTAGGTCAACCATAAAACATCTTAAGGTAATACGTAGTACATAGCAACTTGGCAACCAACCACAAAGCATATAACAAGGCAACAATGAATAATTAAGTAATGTAGATGAATGCAGTAATAAGCTTACATGGTTGTGGACTAATTTTAGTGGAAGAGGGGTTACTTCAATTATTCATAATATACCTTGTTACATATTATAGAGTGTGTAGGGGAGGCACCAAGCCACACACTCCAACCCCCTAGGTAATACTAAGTGACCACCAAAGATCATTGGATATTCCCCCTAAAGAGCATTCTAAGCTAAAGCCTATCTAATAAGAGTTGACATACTTTTCTTAAATTGTTATAAGGCCTTTTTCTTAGAGCTCGGGAAGGATCTAATAGCTCATAATGCATCAGTACAAAGATAAAAAGCCAAGAATCATAGCCATATACTTTCTTACTTGCACTGGATAAGTTACCTCGACTAAAATTATATAAATACCCCAACACAGGGAAAATCATTAAAAATCGTACACAAGTCAAAATCCTTATAAATTAGTTCTACAAGGCCTCCACATGATGCTTGATTTTTGTGCAAAGTTTCATCCAAATTAGAGCTCATTTGCCTAGCCAATTGGGTCACAAGGCTAACTTGTGACACTTGGTAGACTTGAGTTGGTGTCATGGCATATTTGAACTCCCAACAACATTGACCTATGCTTACCATCATTACATTCATTGGACATATGGGAAACTAGCTTGAAGGGCTTGCCAGAAAGCAATATGCATCTTACAAAGTTGACATCACTAGATGTCTCTTATTATGAGTCACTTGAGATTATACCAAAACTTCCACCATCATTGAGTTTGAGACTCTTAGTGCCCTTAAGAGCAATTCACTGGAGGAAGTACAGTTCTCTTCAAATTCAATGTATCTATCTTTCTGAAAAGATAGACTTTTCATTGGATTATATCATTGTAACCAATTAGGTGAACATACACTAAGAAATTTGCAAGGCATTACAAATGCCTAACTAAAAAATGATATCAATCAACAAAGAAAATAATAATGCTTTATATATCTTTTTCAAGAAGCATAGTTCTAGAGTGCTACAAAAATGATTGTCTAACAAATGGTTCAATATTAGTTCCTCTTAATTTTTCCTTTCAATTCCAAGGCAATGAGCTTTATTTTCTATTTTCTCACATGAGGTAGTTTCCCTTTTAATCATCGAATTAAATGCCACATTGAATTAAGCAATGCTGGAAAGGTACAATTCATATATGGTAGCACATGTCTACAAACAAAATAGGCCTGCCAAAGGTGAAACTATGTTTTTGTAGTATAAAGGCTCCTTAAGTCTCAAGATAATGGAGAAACTTTCTAGAATCAAATCCTTAGCCCACCATGATGATGAGCATATGAAAGTTTAGTTATAACTTTTGGAAGACAATTTCAATGACTCTAGGAATCTACTTGGAACTCGGTACCAAAATTAAGAGTAGGGGGTGTATTGCATCATACCTTCTGAACCATAGAATCCTATTGGAACTTGGACCCCAAAGATGTCCTGATATTGCATTTCATAACATTCATTATGGCTAAATAACATTGTTTTAGGAATAAACTTGCCTTGCAATGGTTTTATTAGTTATAAATCTATATTGATTTCTTCTTCCTCTTCCTTCTTTTTTCTTTCAGTAATGTCTGTCTCATTTTGTTTAACTAAGCATAAAAAATTAAAGTAAAAGAACATAATTAAATGGCCTAGGTTGTGCCCATGATCGAAGTATTAATATATTTAATTTCACTCAGAATGTAATGTTTGAATCTATAAATATAACCAATGTTATTTATTTTAAATTATAAACAAGTTAGCTTAAGTTTCACTTATACAATTATAAAAAAATGATAACAACCTTTTTATGAATGACCTTGCTCTATTATATATATATAGTATATATATATATATAATGCTATTTTTATTGTGGAATTTCTCATTTTTCATAATGGGGTCTTCAAATAAAGTAATGTTAAGATAAACTCAGCTCATGTTTCCAAAACAATAATGTATTTCTTCATAACTGCAACATCACTTGAGATGTTGAAGTTTACTTCAAATTCAATGCCTGATGAAATTGGTATGATCATGAATTAGAAGCTATTGCAAGGCATTACATACTGATAACTCAAAGAATTATATCGGCTAGTGTAAAAGATAGTTATGCTTATTTGCATATCCCTAGAAGCAAAATTCTAGAGTGCTTCAACAACTATAGGGCAACATAAGATTTAGTATTAACTCTGCATGAAGTGCCTCTTACATTTTAAGGTGATGGACTGGATGGCATCTTCGATTTTGAAATTAAATGCCATATTGAGTTTAGTAATGTTGCAAAGTATAGTTCACAAGTGATGCTCCAATTGTGAGTCAATTCAAAATTCCATATCATATATGATTTTGGTATATGTTTAGAGATTGATCTAAAGTTGAACGTGGCATATTAGCAGATTTATAGAAGCATGTGATGGAGAATTGTTTAACAACACGTGTTATTGGACTTGTCAAACTTGGAGCTAAAGTTTAGGTGATAGTTGTTTAGTGGGATTTTGAAGTTATTATTTCCTGATTTTATGTTATTTACATACGTTAGTGGTTCCTAATTTTTTCTAGGTTAAGTTGTTGTGTTGAGCCTATTCGTAGGCGTGATTTGTATTTTAATTAAAAAAATAAGTAATCAATAAGCATGTCCTAGATTCAAAATATCTTATCTATTCTTGTTCAACTTTTGTTAGGCTATCAATTTAATTTTACAGCTTTTGTTTTAGTAGTCTTCCTAACATTTATGGTATTAGAGCTAGTTTGATTGTGATAAGGTGTTAGCTTTCGTGCTTATCTTCATGGCAACCAATGGCAGTGTTGTAAGTGTTTTTCAACCAATAATTCTAGTTTTCAAAAGAAAGAGTTATGAATTCTAAAGTATCAAAATGAAGACATTGTTTCAAGTCTTAAGAGTTATAGGATTTAGTGGAAAATGGCTATCCAAAACTAGACAAAGAAGCCAAACTAAAGGAGAACAAGAAGAAGAACTCAAAAGCTTTATTCTTCATCCAACAAGCTATTTATGAGTCAATTTTTTTAAAAATCATAATTGCAATTGCAACAAAGCAAGCATGGACAACCTTGAAAATAGCATATCAAGGTTCTTTCAAGTTGATTAAGGTGAAGTTGTAATCTTTTCATCGGGATTTTGAAACTTTGCAAATGAAGAATAAAGAGTAGGTCAAGATTTCCTATCAAGAGCATTTGCAATTGTAAATCAAATGAGGTCCTATGCAAAAGAGGTTTCAGATCCAACTATAATTGCAAAAGTGTTATGGAGCTTGACTCCAAAGTTTGATCATATTATAGCAGTTATTGAAGAGTCAAAAGATTGGGCTGCATACTCATTTAATGAGCTTATCAGGTCATTGTTGTCTTATGAATCTAGGTTAAATAGGTTGGATGAAAAAGTTAAAGAAAAAGGCTTTCATGTGAAGGTGAAGGCATTAAACTAGAAAAATGAGCAAAGAGAAGCATGTGGTAGAGGATGTAGAAGAGCTGCAACTCATAGAAGAGGTGGCGTGGCAAACATTGAGGTGAGATGCACCAAAATGAGAAGTAGCAAGCTAAAATTCGAAGAAGCAACAAAAGTAGTGTGCAATGTTTCCACTATAAATGTTATGAGCGTGTAATAGCTAATTGCTGGAAAAGAAATAAAAAGCTAGCTATGCACAATATGAAGACCTTGAGCTAAAGTTATTTATGGCATATCATAAAGATAAAGCTATTTAAAGCAACATTTGGTTTCTAGACAACAACTCTTCTAATCATGTGATAGGAATAAAGTCATTATTCAAAGAACTTAATGAGTCTTAAAACTAAAAATGAGACTTGGAGATGACAAGCAAATGCAAGTGGAAGGCAAAGTTACTATAGCTATTAAAGATGATCGTGGTAACAATAAGCTCCCTTACAATGTCTTTTTTATTCCTACTTTATCACATAATTTATTAAGTGTGGGATAGCTTATGTCTAGTGGCTATTCTATTTTGTTTGATGATAACTCTTATTTGATAAGAGATAAAAAAATGAAATAAAGTCATAGTTGATATGCATATGACATCAAACGAATTATTTCCCCTTGAAGTTTCTAGTGTTGATAGCCATGTTCTTGTTGTTAAAGAAGCAATTAAGTCTAGATTGTGACATTTACGGTATGGACATTTAAATGTAAAGAGGTTGAAATTGTTAAGTTAAAAGGAGATGGTTTTTGGGTTGCCTAGAATTTGAGTCTTTAAATGTATGTGAAAGGTGCATATATAGGAAACAATGTAAAAAACCATTTTAGGTGAGGAAGTCTAGAAAGGTAACTAGCATTCTTGAACTTGTACATGCTGACTTGGTTAGTCATATGAAAACTCCATCTCCTTGTAAGAGTAAATATTTTTTGCTATTCACGGATGACTATTGCCACATGAGCTAGGTGTATTTTCTATAAAAAAAAAGTTAGAAACTTTGAAGTTTTTAACAAGTTCAAGGCATTGGTGGAAAAACAAACAAGTAGCTATATAAAGGTATTGCAAATTGATTGTGGTGAAAAATTTGTTTCATAGAAATTTAAACAGTTTTGTGAAGAGCAAGGGTTACACAGAGAACTAACAACTCCACAAACACTTGAGCAAAATGGTGTAGATGCATAGTAGAATATAATAGTTATAGAAATGGCCAAAAGCTTATTGAAAGCTAAAGAGCTTCTAGATCAATTTTAGGCAAAAGCTATAGCCACAACTATTTACCTACTAAACTTATCACTAACAAAAGTTATTGTTAACTGAACACCATATGAAACTTAGTTTAGGAAGAAACCTTGGGTAAAACCATTTAAAGGTTTTTGGTTGTCTTGCCTATGCTTTGATTGCTTCACAAAATTGTAAACAAGCTTGATGAAAAGTTAACAAAATGTATTTTTGTTAGTTATTGCTCACAATTTAGAGCATATAAGTTTTATAATCTCATTAGAGGGAAAATGATTATTAGTAAGAATTTTGTTTTCAATGACGATGCAAGTTAGAATTAGCAAGAAAATTCTAAAGATGTGTAGGTTGAAGTTTCAATTGAAAATGAAGATCTATAAGTTGAAGTGTAGTAGCTGTCATCCTCAAGCTCTTCAAGCTCATCTCCTTAGTTTTTCCCTAAATAGAAGCTCTTTGATTTGAACAATAGCTTTTCAAGTAGCAATACACTCAATTAATGATGAAATACCTCCAAGAAATTTCAGTCATTAACTAAGATTTAAGGAAACACAATCTTTATTTGTTACTAATCCAATAACATTTCAAGAAGTAGCTTAAAAAAAAAGAGTGGCGTAAGGAACTGGAGAAAAAACTTGTAACTATTCAAAGAATAAGACTTAGGAGCTGGTAAATCTTCTTGAAGGAAAAATAGCTATTGTAGTCAAATAGGTGTTTAAAACCAAATTTCTTGCAAATGGTAACATATAAAAGCATAAGGTAAGGCTAGTAGTGAAAGGGTATGCACAATGGCATGGTGTAGACAACTAAGAAAAATTTTCTCCTATTGCACATTTTGAGACTATTAGATTAGTTTTAGCATTGGTTGCACAGCTTCAATGGCTAGTTTATCAATTTAATATTAAATTAACTTTCTTGAATGGATAATCGCAAAAGGAAGTGTATGTTGCTCAACTAGAAGGATTTGAAGTTAAAGGTAAGAAAGAAAAAGTGTACAAGCTGCATAAGCTCATTATGGTTTGAAGCAAGCACCAAAAGATTGGTGCAACAAGATAGACTCCTATTTTCAATAGAATGGGTTTTAAAAGAAGCATGAATGAACCTAATCTCTATATGAAGAGGCAGGGTAATAATTGTCTAAATATTTGCCTTAATGTTGATCACATGATTTACATGGGTTTTTCTACTTCCATCATTGAAGAATTTAAAGCTTGCATGAAGAAGAAATTTGAGATGATAGATTTGAGAAAGTTGTAGTATTTTCTTGGCCTTAAGTGAAACAATGAGACAAATATGCAACAAATTTCTTGAAGAGATTCAATATATTGAATTGCAAACTAACAACTACTCTAATGAATTTAAATGAAAAGATGCAAGTTGAAGATGATATTAAACAAGAAAATGAAAGATATTTTAGAAGCTTAGTTAGAGGCCTAATTTATTTAACACATAAGGCCTAATATAGCTTTTGCAATTGGAGCTATTTCCAAATTTATGCATAAACCATCAATAGCATAATCTTGGAGCTACAAAGAGGGTGTTATGATATGTTGCTGGAACTATTGAATATGGTTTATGGTATTGTAGAGCTCCTGAGGTCAAATTAGTTGGCATATAGATAGTGATTGGGTAGGGTTATTAGAGGATCGAAGGAGCATAACAAGTTATGTTTTTTAATCTCAGACCAGTTGCAATTTGCTAGAGCCTAAAGAAGCAAGCATCAATAGCTCTATCAACATTTGAAGCTAAATATATAGATGCAACCATCAACAACTTGTCAAGCAATTTAGTTAAGGCGAATTCTTGCAGATATTGGTCAAGAGCAAATAGGAGCAATTGAGATTTACTATGATAACAAGGTAGCAATTGCTATGAAAAAAAATCTAGCTTATCATGGAAGAACTAAGCACATAGATATTGGAATTCATTGTATTCGAGATCTTATGCCTGATGGTTTTGGTCAACCTAGAGTATTGCACTACAAATGAGTAGGTAGTTGACATTTTGACAAAGTCACTCTCTTGAGACAAGTATGTTTATTTTAGGTAGCAACTTGGTGTGTGCAACCTTGAATCTAGGGGGAGTGTTGGAGATTGATCTAAAGTAAAATGTGGCATATTTGGCAGATTTGTAGGAGCATGTGATGGAGAATTATTCAACAGCACATGTTTTTTGACTTGTCAAACTTGGGGCTAAAGTCTAGGTGGTAGTTGTTTAGTGAGATTCTAAAGCTATTTATTTCCTAATTTTATGTTATTTATGTACATTAGTGGTTCCTAATTTTTTGAGGTTAAGTTATTATGCTGGGCCTATTTATAGGCATGGTCTATATTTGAATTAAAAAACTAAGCAAGTAATCAATAAACACATTGTACATTCAAAATATCTTATGTGTTCTTATTTAGCTTCTATTAAGTTGTCAGTTCGATTTTACAGCTCTTGTTCAGCAGTTTGCCCAACAATATAAGGGCTCTTTCGGTCTCAAGATATTAGAGAATGTTTCTAGAATCAAAACCTCAGCCACCACCGATGATTTCTATGCAAAGATTTGGTTCGAACTTTTGGAAAGAAATACAAACGGTGGTAGTGTAAAAGAGTGGGCTGTATCCCAATTTTTTATATCTTTTGAATCATAAGATCTCACTAACCAAATATGTTTAGATATTAATGACAATGATGAGGTTGATTTTGATGATAAAACAAACAGCCTCTCTTTAAAGAAAGTATCTAAAAACAGACACCAATCGTGTGAGGGCTTTTCCAATTATGAAGCTCCATCGGTATTAAACACCCTGCCCCTTTCTATCTTCTATTTATTCTTATTTTCTTCTTTCTTTTTATATTCTGCACAAACAATTCACATTTGTCTGAGTTCAAGAATAACATATATGAAACCTCCATATTGTCATTTACAAATTCAGGATTTTACAAAAACAAGTTTTGAAACATAAAAGTGTTTGCTCTGGTCGGGAGGAAAGAAAACAACTATTTTTTATTTTTTTAAAATAGAGAAAAGTTGGTTACGAATTTTTTAATGCAAATCTATATGTTTCTCAATTTCTTTATTTTTAAGAAAATGTGCACTTTATATTATTTTCATTTGACTTTCTAATAGATTCATTTTAAAGATTATTATATGAAGAATTTCTCTCCAAAAAGGTAGTACAAAATTATTAGTTGGTGAACATACTACTGAAACAATCCTTTTATTACATTTCTTTAGACAATATACTCCTTAAGAAGCAAAAAAAATGTTTATATTCTATAGCATTTATTAATAAATTATTGTATATTCCAATTATAACACATGTCTTTATTCTCAGCTAATAGAAAAAAAAATCAATTGTCAATTTTGTGAAATTCATGTACATTAAAAACTTCAATTTTTCAATTCTTAATGCGTTTTAAAATTACAATTGGATTCTTTCTATTCATTGAGAGTAAAAATACATATTATATTTAGAGTATACAAGACTTTCTCACGTTTATTATGGGTAAATAACATTGTTTCGTGAATATGCTTGCCTTGCAGTAAATTTTATCCTGTCAGTACATGTCTAACAAGAAGTATTATAATTATAAATAGGTACTAATTTCTTCTTCCTTGTTTCCCTCAAGTTGCTAGGCTTCGCAAGATATCATCATGCTGCTTTTATTTGGATGTTTGTCATTTCACTTCCTTGTTTTTATTCTCGTTCTTGACAAGGATCATTTAGAGAATTGGGCACAAAAATACAAAAACATAATTGTGATTATATGAGGGATATTACATATAATTAACAGCACCCAAAATTATATAACTGGTCGCTATGTAGGATATATAGCTCTTGTTCTAATGTGCCCTTATTTACGTTATGCTTAGTTTATGGAATATTATGTAATATAATTAAGGAGATGGAAGTGGGAATAACACACTGCTTGAAGTGTTGTTGAATTTACATATGAATTTTATGATGAGAACGCTATTATTTTTATGAATGCAGGTGAAACAATGAAATTATGGATGTCGAAGAAATGGTTTGGAGATCAAGACGAGGGGATTACACAATTCATTATAGTTTGATGTCTTTCGATCTGTTACCACAAGTCCAGACAGTTGTTATAGCTGTTTGTTGCCAACTTGGCCTTTTGGTTTCAGGTCTATTTTAGATTGATTCGAGTTGTACTTCAGTGTAAGCTTGACAAAATTTGTATTAATGAGTGTCTTTATAAATTTGTGAATTTTTTATATATTTTATAATTTTTAACTAAAATTTACGAAATTTATATAAATGAGAAACCTTCAAAAGAAAAAAAAAGGGGCTTTTATTTGGAAGTTGGAATGGTGCGACAGCAAAGGATCCAGAAGAACCTAGGAGTGGAGCTAAAGGTTGGAGATGAGATGGAAAGAAAAAAAATGAAGAGGAAAAAATGTCTCAAATTCCACAGCAGATATATTCTGTAAATTAATAGCAAATTATTAAAATGACAAGTGGAAATTTTAATTTCAAACCACAATTTTTGTAGTTTTAAGATGGAAAGTAAACGTGGGGATCAAAATTTAGCATATCAAATTAATTAGGAGGATCAAAATAAATTATTCTAAATAAAAGGATCAAAATCACACAATTTATATTTTAAGGATTGATATTGCATTTAAACCATTGATTTAATTTGGATTCATTGTTCATATGTAAAATTTCTATGCACATCCTTTTATATCAATGAAAAAAATGATTAAATGTTACTATTTATAAAAATCATGTGATTAAATTTGACTAAAATGTCCGAAATTTAAACTTTTTACTTAATGTCACATGACAAATTATTATGTATAATTTTTATGCCTTCATTTGAAAAAAAGGGTCAAGCTAATCGATATTAGATATGATTAATATGATTATTTATTTATGAAAGAAAATATTGATTAGCAATGTAAGAAAAATGGCTTGTCCATTTAAATCTAAGGTAAAAAGGCTTGAATAGTATATAGGAAATTTTTAAATTCAAACCTTTTTTATTGTGGAATGTTAAAAGGAAAAAAATCTTGGAGGAGAATTTAGAAGAGCTTGATGCCAGAGAGCAAAATTCATAAATTGTTATTCATGTGGCTTTTAATTTGTGAAATAAAACATTTTTGGAAATTCTAATAGTCTTAGGAATATGATTCTAGAAAATTAATTTGTGGGAATAAAACACTTCTCTATTTAATTCAATTACAAATATTCTTAAGAATGTTATAATTTTATATTTTAATTATTTTAAATATTTTTAAAAATATTATCTAATTACTAGAAGTGTCCTTGTTAAAAATTAAATGACTATTGTTGGTACGTGGTGACTAACGGTGGTCATAATAGTAAATGTTGGTGGTTAGCGGTGGTAAACAGTGATCATTAATGATAGCCAATAGTCACTAAAAATAAGTGATAGGTGATGACAATAACAAATAATGGATAGTGTATGATGATAATTATCAATAATAATAGTGATCAGTAGTAGTTACCGATGATGGGTTGTGGCCAATTGTGGTCATTGATGATAGGTGACAATGAATGATGGTAATTGATACTGGGTAATGATGAACAATGGCCATTAATAGAGGGTGATGTCCAATAATGGTCACCAACGATACAATAGGTGGTGGTAGTCACTAGCAATGAGAGTTGGTCACTAGCAATAAGCAATAGATGGTCAATGGTGGTCACTCATAGTGGTTGGTAGTCAACAATAGTCATAAAAAATTGGTGGTAGCTAGCAGTGATGACCACCTATGGGTTGGTAGTGGACAATGGTCACCGGTGGTATATAGTGGTGAGTGGTGGTTGATTGTAGTGAGTGGTAGAAGTGGTCAAAATAATCTTTTTATATCAATTAGACATTCCTATATATAGAAATATAGGATACCCATCTCTTCCATGAAAATATTTTAAAAGGATGTTGAATTAAGAATATTTTAATAAATATTTTTCAAAATTTTGAATTAAATATGAGAATCTCACATTTTCTTAGAACATTCTCAAGATTGCAAGACAGATTGCATAAACCAAATGTCACCTTAAGATTTTAAACAAATTGTTGATGAGTTGGTTCTATGAATAATTTATTAAAAAAAATTATCTCCTCCAATTAATTTCCTTAGCCACCTGTAAATACAAACACATTCAAATGCAGCTTCCGACTACTCTACGGAAGCATTAGAATAAGAAAACGATGGCTTGTAACGTGATTTGAAAGTATAAAGGATATATATTCCTAAATATCGTTGTGAACATAGATACTAATTTTAGAGTGGTACCAGTAAGAAAACCCATGGTTTAGGTCCATTTGTTTTAGTAAAAAGCAACTTCCTAAGAATATAATTATAAAATATGAAGATAGTAAAAAAATAGCATAAATTTCACTATTAAATGTATAAAATTTGGTGAAAAATAACTTCATTTTTTTGAAAAAAAAAATTATTTTCCTCCCCTATTCATGCCTTTATATATTCATATTTTCTAATTACAAATTATAAACATATATGATACTTTTTTATTTATATATAAAGAAATAAAATTTTCTTGTGAAAAATATATAAAATATAGGGGGATTAATGGCATCCCATACTTTTCAGAGGTTAACATCCTCCCATTCTTTTATTTAAATAAAAATGTTCAAACTTCACTTTTTAATTAAATTTAATAAAGAGGGCATTTGAATCAATTTTATGGCACTCTCAATGGCTTCTCCCATTTCTTCTCTTATTCTGTATATCTTGTCTTTTCTTTCTCTCCCTGTCTCTCTCTTCTCTCTTTAATTCCAATCAAATCCATTTCAACCCAAAAGAAAAGTTAATCTCCATCTTTCATTTGAAAGCTGCACATTATCTTTTATATATTTTTGGATATTGGCATCTATTTCTCGTTTTTGTTTGGTTTTGGATGATTCTCAGAACATATCAAAGATGGCTGCTCCTCAGAGTTTTCAATCAACCGCAAGTACATTGTACATTGTCTATGGATCAACCCCATTTGACGCTTTTATTATGTGCCTGCCGAATAGTTTTCTGTTGTTTTTGGATGGTTCTTTTCTTAGCATTGAAAAATAGAAACAATAAATAATGGGGTGGTTTAGTAAAGGGGGCAATTGTGGTCAAGCGTTTATTATATGCCTCCAGAACCTGTAAATTACATATGGACCATGAGAGCTCAACATTATATGTTGAAATTTCATAGATATTTTCCTAAAAGAATTTTACTCTGTGCCGTGTAACTTTGGAATATGATTTTTCACTAATTATAAAAATACAGATACATCAGTGGAGAGGGGAAGAGAAAAAAATCAATATAGAAAGCAGACTATTCCAATGGAAGAAAGTACGGGAAAAGTTCCGTTTATTTTCCAAAAAGGGAGACTAAAAAAAAAAGAAGAAGCTCTGTTCAAATATTATTTAGCAAGGCATTTTTTATCCGCAATAAATGAGTTGTTTGTATATGCAAAATGAATGAGTTTCCAGGTTTGATGCACATCTAGATTTTTCATATATTACAAGAAATTTGACTTTTGGGGCATAAGCTTTTCTAGAACCTCACCCTCCTTTAGTTTTTTTTCTTTATTGTGTCCTTTTCTCTGTTGGAATCGATTCATGCTTGGATGTTAGGATTGATTGAAGTTACAAAAATCAGAATTGATTCAATTAGTATTGGAATTGGTTCATTGAACTGATGAAATAGAGGAAGGAAAAAAATGCAGCAAATCATTTTGCAAAATTTCATTTTTGATGTTATTCCCATCATATATACACAGTTCACTGCTATTTCTATAGTATTACTTTTATTGACTAATTCCACAACTAACAACTAACTTCATTAACCATTTTGATTTATAGAAAATCTAGATTATATCACAGCATACCCCCCCAAACTTGATTTTCCAATGATACTAGGCCTAAAAGACTCATAAATTTCTTAAACCTTTCAATCCTTAGTGGCTTTGTAAGAATGTTTGCCATCTACTTCTCTCCTCAATTCTCCTCTTATTCACCTGACCCCTAAGAAAGTGAAATCTTGTCTTTGTATGCTTGCTTCTGGCATGACTTACAGAATGTTTGGCCAAGTTAAAAGCCGAAGCCTTATCTAGATACAACTTCAGAGGTTCTTCTTTTCTTTCTATTTTTATTCTGTCATATTTTTTCTCTTTTGGACGGGATAGTTTGCCCTCAGATTTTGTCTGTTTTAGTAATGGTATTTTCCTCTTTATTACTAAGAATTTTGATGGTAGGATCACTGGTCAACATCTTTAAAGGGCATCATCCTAACAATGCAGTCCATGGTATTCCAATGAGGACAAGTTAATTTACACTCAGTATATATAATTTATAACTAGTCATTTAGCCTTTGTTAAATCTTAATTAATAATCATTTTGATTAAATTTTAATGAAGAGTAAAATATTTTTCGCAATGCCTTAGGAAGTATTAGTTTCTTATTTGATGTAGGAGAGGAGCCGAAATGTCTAAGAGATAAAAATAGATAGGAAAGAATGGAATAAGACTTGAAACACAGCCAAGATAGGCTGTATCTAGTTAAATGATTGGAATAGAAAAACTAGCAGCTTGAATTATATCCAAACCCATATCCATGTGATAGTTCATACTAACCCTTTATATAGGCATAAGGTTTAAGTACTAAAGAGTTCACACATTTTTTAAGAAACCTTAATAATTCAGGTATCCTTCAGAAGGCAAAAAATGTCTTAAAAGAAAAAAAAAAAAAACTTCATTTGATCTTGCTGGACTTTATGCATTTGGGTACGTTTCAATAACTATGCTGAAATTAGTGCCAAATTTGCTTGGGTGTCTTTGTTCCAATAATTGTGTTCGACTCGTACAAATTGGTTTTTAAATCTTAACAAAAGAAATGTTTTTTGATACCTATTTATTAATACAGGCATCAATGGGACTTGTCTACATACAGCTTTAGGATTACTTTGTTGATTAACGTCTAATTCTTAGAATAAGTACTTTGTTTCAATATTGGTATTTAACTCAACTACAGAGAAAAAACAAATTTGTTTGGCTTCATGCTCATAGCGACCTTCTTTTCTATCCAAAAAAAAAAAAAAGAGATTTCTTAACATTTACTTCTACTATCAACTTTAGTATTCATATCTGCATATAGCAATTATTATCAGCCTGTGTAGTATTTTAATACATATGATCTACAGAATTGTAACTCTTTTGGCCCCCTTTTATTAGGGCCTTTTTAAGGTACGAAGAGGTTAAAGCTGCTGTTAGTGTTAGTTGCTGTTACAACTATCTGAAGAGATCAATGGGAATATTGGATCTCAGTGTAGATTCCCAATGAGTCAAGCAGTAAGATTCATTGGCTTGTCACTTGGAAAGGTAACTGTGATCTTGCTTGCCAGATACAAGACCTTTTATGTTTCTCTTTCCACTCACTTTATCTAGTGCTGTATCACTCTATTTTTCCAGGTGCTTATGCCTGTGTGTATGGGTGTCGCAACAAAAGTACCCTATATAAGCAAAGAGGGGAGGAAAATGAAGATATAGGGTGAAAACACTTATTGAAAAAAATTTTCTTAACTAAGTGTGAGGGAAAGGAAACAACTAACAAATATAAAAAAAAAAAATAAAGACAAGAAGAAATTAGTGACGTAGGGAAATTAGTGACAACAAATGGCCTAGTGCCATTAAGGTTAGCTCTGTTTTGTGAACAGAGCGATATTAGATTTATGAGTATAGCTATGTCATGCCATTAAGTATACTATTTTTAAAACAAGAGATGGAAAGAGGTTTGTTGACTACCATCATGTGCTTTCTGACACCCAAAATTTTCTAACTCAAATATCAATTCATAACTTACTAATCAATCTAATAGTGATGTGATATACTGGTAGGTTGGGCTTGCAAGGATTTAAGCTTGTATGAGCTTGCCCATGTAAGCTCGTAAATAAATAAATAAGTAAATTGACCAGGTACCTGCAAGAATCCTAGAAGTACCTGCTAGTAACCTGTATTTTTATTTTTTATTTTTTACTACTAGGAATGATTAAATAACTAGCACACACAAAGATCAGATGTTGAATCTTGAATGTGAAGGAAGACATTTTCAAGGGATATTGGATTGAAAAAAATTTATTTTTTTTGTAATTGTAATTGAGCATTTTTTTTGTAATGGATTAATCAAATAAAATTAAAAAATTATATTAGGTTATTGGATATTGGATTGGAAATTAGGTTGAATTAAAAAAAATCTCAAATACTTGAAGAATTACTAACAATCTTAATTAAAAAAATACCAAGTTTGCACCTTCATGGGCTTGGGCCAACATGGGCTTGATTGCATAAATTTATGAAAAATGCAAACTTCAAATAATGAAATTAACCAATTCCATAACTAGTGGCTACTTGCATTGCCTACAAGCTTTAAAACTCATTTTACATGCTTGAAAGTAAGACAAATACTCAATTACTTTAGAACAATAATGTTGGCATGATTATAGAATGCAAGTTAAACAAGAATAGAACACATACATCTTAGGAGCCATAAGTTCATTCAACTCAAAACAAATGAATGTGATATGATCCGAACTTGATGACATATAATTAAGGAGCATAACCATCCAAAGTACCGAAAAGGTTTAACTGGTGCTCTGAGGTTTGAATGAATTAATCAATTGTCAAAGCTGCTATGCTACAGTGTTCTTCCTTGAACCGTTGAATTCTCTTGGAAAAAATTTGCGTCAAATTAATTCATGAATTAATTTTGTAGTTTTTAATAGCGTTAGTTTATTTTTTTATTATAATAATTTTTGAACTGATTTTGTAATTTTTATAAAATTTTCAAGCGTTAGATAATTTTAACTTTTGATTTTTTTAAAAAATTAAATGTTAAAATTATTTTTTTTTTAATTTTTAGGTGTTAGATAATTTTACCATTTAACTTTTTAAATTCTTAATAATTTTGAGGCAGTTTTCCCTCATATTTTTTGTGGGAAATAATTTTGTTTTAATTTTTTAAAAAATTGAGGCGGCTAACATTCCCCATGAAGTCCACAGGAAATTTATAAAATATCCACCGGAATGAATTCTCACATCCCAATTATCCATAGATTGGTTTCTGCGGGAAATAAAAAAACCCACCTAAAATTTGCAGAAAATACCGTCCCAAACTAGTTACATTCCTGTAGTGTATATCATTTTCAAAGTACTTGTGAGAACTACAAACTTAGCCTCATATTGTTCATAACTTCATATTTTAACTTTGTTAACATCTTATGATGCTGCCAACAATTTTCTCAATGTACATGAAATAAGATGTCATCCAAATAAAATAAAAGAAGCCGATGTTAGTAGAAAATCAATGCTGCTATTGTTACAACAACTCCATCTTATGAGAACTACTAAAATTTGCTGCATAAGAAATGCTTTTAATTTTTTCTTTTTTGGTTATCTAATACTTTAGAGTTATTTTTACGAAAATTTTTAATTTATACTTTCATGTTTTCTAGGTACAAGCTTCCTTCATAGGCTTTGTTTGAACTTGGAAGGGCTCTTGTCTATTGAATTTTGACTTATATACATAGATTTTAAACTGAAGAGGATCCAGAGTCCGTCTTAGCCAGCTTAGAAGATTTTCATTAGGAAAATAGCACATTGCTAACGCTACGGATAGTTTCATTAATTAGTAATTGATGGGTTTGAACTAAATTCTAATTTGTTATTAATTTGTGATTGTTTACTTTTGTAAGTTGTCTTCCTATGCAAGTTATGCTTTTGTATTAGAATTGGAGTGAAGAAGTAATTTTGGATATAAATATTTTTGTTCACCAAGTGTTTAAGGAGTGAGAAAGATATAATGTGAGTGAATATGAGAGTTATGTGGAAACCCTCATACAAGCTTGGGAGAGATGTAAAAATAGTGATTAAGAAATTGTGGAGCCATAGTGGAGAGTTTTCACATACATTATTTTGTAATCTTTTTCATTTTAATGGATATCTTTTGATTTGTTATTTTTCCCTAGACTTTCAGATTTTTCATGTTATATTATTTGTGTTTTTTATTATCATATTCTAATTAATTTAATTAGTTAATATTTGTGTTTTGGGAGAGGGGATATTTTTTTAAACAATAAGGACATCCTAGGAAGGGAAGAATTTGGTAAGGTATACAAAGGATAGCTAGCGAATGGTTCATTGGTAAGAGGAGTGCATAGCACACCAAGTGGGGAACCTCGCTTTTAGACTAATGTTAAGATGATCAGCATGGTTGTGTATCAAAATTTCCGCCATTTACATGGCTTTTTTTAACGAACCAGTAGCTCTCTAATTGAAACTATGCAATGCATGATTGCCAACCTTACCATTAAACTAATGCAGACACTCTTGGAATAGATAATAAAACTTGCAAATTTGTAAGCCATAATTGAATGTTTTTGAAGCACCTGTGCATACTAAGTTGCAAGATTGCCCCACACATGAAACCTCCAAGTATAATAAGCCTAAAAAGGGATAATTTGAATAAGAGAGGGAACTCCATTCACTTAGAATATATCTCATTTCATAATTTTAAGTATATATGGGATGACAATAAGTTGACACACTTGAGTCCTTTATTCAATGTCAATGTGCCCCACTAGCCCTTTTGGTACTTTACTCCCTTAAATAATATTTTGAATAAAAACCTTACTTGACATCTAGACATAGTTTTTTTTTGTCATTAGAAGCATTTTTCATAATGTTTTGGGTGTCCAATTAGCACTAAAACACACTAATACAAAGATAAAAATGTGAGAATCACAAATACAAACTTTTTGAACTCTTTCAAATTCTTAAACCATACCAAAATTATCAAAATACCCTAAACATAGAAAAATCAAGAAAAATAGTTCACAAGTCAAACTGATCCCAAATTTTAGCCATAGGTCCTTTACAACATGTTTGATTTTTCCACCAAGTCTAAGCATGTTTACCTATCAAACTATTACAACTATTGGCTTATGATATTTTCCCCTACTTCAAATGTCAATGCCTTTATTGACACTTCAATCTAGTACAACTTAATGAAAAATCTACATACTCTCTTGAAATTTTATTATGTTCTCAGTCGAATCCTCTAAGTTACTACTTTGATTGCTTGTGCCTATCTCTTTAAATGCTATGAAAGCTCTTTATCTTAAAGTTAGGTTGTCATCTTTGTAACATCTATATCTTCTTGGCCAAATGCATCCTTTACAAAATTTCTTAAAAGGCTACCTCAATAGACTCCTTTCAAAGTGTCTTGGCACCCTCTAATGCCAATTTCCCACTAGCTATCCCAAAATCATTATCTTTGTAACTTATCTGATGGGTAGTTGCCTTTGCAACTTTGTTCTTACTACTTCTACAACTTGCATAGATGCCACCTCTATAGTAAAAGTGAGTGTTAACATTATAGCTCATGAACAATACTTAGTACTTTGAACTACTTACTAGTGAGTGTCTTACACCTAGTGTCCTATTACATTAGTGCAAGAGTTAAGACTTATGCTTAATCTATGCATAGGCCCAATAACTTTTCACACAAGACTACTTGCAACTTTTTTGGTCAATTCATAATACTTTGTAATGCGACATGCATACCTAATTATATCCTTTAATTATTTCTAAATCAATACCTTCTAGCATCTCATCAATCACCACAACTTTTAGAATTGATGCTCTATAGCATTATGGTCCTCATGATCCTTTTTGTATCTATATTTTGATGACTTCTTTTAGTGTATCTTCTAATGGCTCCCCTTATTCCACATTTAGAAGGGGGTTAAGCATAGAACATTCTCCATTCCTCTAGCTTAAGTTTCATTTTGACTGAGCATGAGCAAATATGAATTCACGATCATTGCCATAAAATCTCTTGACCTTGCAACTATGTAAAGCTAGTTTACTACCATTCTTTAGGTTATTGTTACCATTCCATAAAGCAACTATATAGCTTAGCCCACTACATTGATAAATCTTATGGGAGATTGAACACTTTCTATTAAACCCACACATTGTGCATATAGCATCAATCCTTCTAAATCTCCATTTTGCTTATTTGCTATGCTCCCTTAAACAATACAAATAATCTTTCAAGACTACTTCAACATGATTTTGGACCACTCTCACTAGAACAATTCATTCATGCCCTTTGATTATGGCCATGCATTTCTACATGTCTAAAGGTTTTGCCCTCTAGCTCTACTAATCTCTCAAGAAATGGTTGAGCCTCTTGACATAATTGAGGCTTTTCATTCTAAATAAGCCATTAATTCACTTATCTTTCTAAATGATGGTTTTCATCCTTCAGTGCCATTATTATGAATGAATTCATAATAAACATCTTATGCATACAAGCAAGCTAACCATTTGGTACAAATGCTTGCACCCTATGCCCCACTCCATGATCATTCAAATGTATTAACCTCCCGCACATTAGCTTGTTAACCTAATCAAATCTCTTGCATCATTTGGTTAAGTCTTTGGTATCAATGCCTATGAGTATAAGAATGATTATGTTACACATCCCTCATATAGCATGGGGTAAGCCGTATCTAGACCAATTGTAGCTTATCCAATCCTAGTCTTTTGGCATTAACTGAACTTTAATACCTTCTATCATGGGTCAATAGCTTTCTAGCTAAAATCATATAATGCATGCTTGTCACTCTGAGTGAACTTGCCATATTAAACCCATATAACATTCTTGAAATAAATAACAAAACTTGTAAGTCCATAAACCATAATTGAATATTGTTGAAGCACTTATGCATACTAAGCTATAAGATTGCCTCATATATTGAGCCTTTGAGTACAACAAGACTAAAAAGAGATAATTTGAATAAAGAGAGGGACAATTTATTCACTTGATATATGCCTCATTCCATAGTTTTAGGTATATAAGGGATGGTTATAAGCTAACACACTTGAATTTGTAGTTTAGTGCCAAGATACCCCACCAGCCCTTTAGACACACCACCCCCTTAAAAGAGTATTTTGAACAAAAGTCGACCTATCACAATTAGATGCACCTTTTTTGAGTAATCAAAAGCCCTTTTTGTAATGCTCTAAATATAAAATTAGCACCAAAACACACTAACATAAAGATAAAAATGTGATGATAACAAATATAGACTTTTTAAACTCCTTCAAATTCTAGAACCATACCAAAATTATCAAAATACCCTTAAATTTGAAAAAATTAGGAAAAATAGTACACAAGTTAGTTTAATCCCAAATTTCAGCCATAGATCTTCTACAATATGCTTGATTTTCCACTAACTATTATCCAAATTTGAGAATGTTTGCCCATTGGACTGTAACAAGTACCAACTTGTGACATTTTTGTATGATTTTGATTAAAAAGGCTACTTGTTTATCTTTGCATGGCAATAAAAGTGTTACCTTATGTTTAAAAGGTATGTCTTACATTTTTAGCTTGTGTGTAGTTAGTAGAGTGCAAGTTAATGATAATTCCATCATAATTATGGCTTATAAATTTCATTTGCATTCTTGTAGATCATCTAACACATCAACAACCCTTAGATTAGCTAACATAGAGTCAAATTGCTTTAGGATCTGCAAAAGGTCTATCATATTTAGAAGGATTTTACATGTATATTATTTATGTGTTATTTTTTTTGCTAAAAACTAATGTATTTTCTTTTCAAAATATATATAACTTTTTGCATTTCATGTTGATATGTCAACTTTTAGTCACAAATTGATGTGAAATATTTGGATAATTTTTTTTAACATCAGCTATTGGCTATTGTAAAAATTGAATAAACTTAACATCCCAAAAATTATATATTGAGTTAGAAACTTTGAAATACTATAACTTTATGCTTAATTGTCCATTTATGGCAAATTTTTTCTTTCATTTAATTTTTTGTGATATACCCATATACAAACAACCAAAAGTGGTTTACCTTTCAAAATCACAAAAAATGATCATTTTTATCAATTTTTCCACCTTTCTCTATCTCTTATCATTGTTTGGTCAATTTTAGTTTCCATTGCAATATTTTATCATCAAAGATATAATAGGCATCTAAAACTCATATATAACCTCAAAAATTATACCAAAGAAATAGAAAAAAAATCTCTTAAAAAACTTGCACAAGAAATTGAAGAAATGCAAGAGGTGAAATTTTGAAAAATAGAAGTATGAAAGGTACCTCTTATATTTTGGACTAGTGGCCTAAAATAAGATATTTGCTTCATGTTTGATTTTAGTTGAAGGAGTATTCGTAACTCACCAATATGTAATGGAAGTTTAAGTGATATCTAGGGTTTTATAGATGGAGTTGGATGAATATAGAGATTGAATTAGGGAACAAACAAGAGGAAGAGTGAGAGTGACAATAAAGGGAAAAAACCAATGGTATGCTTTATTTATAGCACAAAAATATCACTGTTACAATAACTTTAGTCATTAGTTATTTTAGGAGCTAATATCAAAAGTTTTGCAAGAAGAAAAAATAATGATTTTTTTTTAAATCTATGTCTAAAATTTTCTTATATTATTAAAAATGATATTGCACCCATGATTTTAGATATTACTTACTTAAAAAAAAAACAATATCAAAAGTCTTATGGAATGAAATTTGGTGGTTTTTTTAAACAATCAATGTCTAAAATTTCTTTATATTTTAAAAAATGATATTACTCCCATAACTTTAAACGTCGATTATTTTAGAAACTAATGTCAAAAGTTTCATAGAAAGAAAAAAATAACATTTTCTTAAAACAACTACCACCTAATGTTTTCTCATATTTTCAAAGATATCACCACTTCCATAATTTTAGATGTTGGTTATTTATTTTTTGTTAAAAGTGATATTACTCCTATAACTTTAGATATCAATTATTTTAGAAACTAATGTCAAAAGTTTCATAGAAAGAAAAAAAAAACATTTTCTTAAAATAACTAACACCTAATGTTTTCTCACATTTTCAAAGATATTACCACTTCTATAATTTTAAATGTTGGTTATTTTAAAATTTGATATTAAAAGTCTCACAGGAAGAAAATACAATGATTTTTTCTTTCAAAAATCAATGTCTAAAATTTTTTCATATTTACAAAAAAATGTCATTATTCTCATAACTTTAAACATTGGTTATTTTAGAAACTAATGTCAAAAGTTTCGTAGGAAGAAAAAACCAATGGTTAAAAATTTTTGATGTCTAAAGTTTTTCTTTCAGATTTTTAAAAATGTTACTACATTAATATGTATTCATTGACATTTATTTGCGATTATGTATTACTGAAAAATCAAATTTTTAGAATAATTTCTAAGAGCAAAGAAATAAAAATATATCCAAAATAACCTAATATTTTTCAATCATTTGTTCTTCAAAGTAGTCCAATTTTTTAAATGAAATCTCATGCTTTTTTATCCTCACCCAACAAATAAGAAGATAAGTTTCTAAATAAAAATGAGATTACTTAATCCCATAAAGAAAACCAAAAAGAAAAAAGAAAAAACGCCTCAAAATTTTAATAGTGGGTGATATTGCTGCCATGCTCGTGTTTGTTGAAAATTCCTTTTGCACCAACTTAGTTTCTTATTATGTCTGAAATGTTTATTTGAAAAGGCAAGGAGAATTTCTACAGCAGTATTTGATATGATCATATTTCTAAGATTGAGAGTCACTGATTGATCTTTCCTTTCCTAGGTTAATATTCCGGATGCTGTCCTTGGTCTCGTTTTCAAAATTATTCCTCTAGCAGTCAGAGGACCCCTCCTTTTTTTTTTTTTTGGCTAATTACAATCTCTTAATTTTAGCTTTGATTGTTGTGTGGGTGACACTTGGGATAAGTCCTAGCTGCTAAACCTAGGGTAAGATTAGTATCGAAGTTTAGAAATTTTTAGTAGAAGCATATATTGGTAATTTGACCAGGGACATAAGCACATCTACAACCATCAAGCTAATGCTGAAAATTTTAAAATCAACTAAAATATAGTTTTTTTTTTTGTAATCGTAACACATAGCACTGGAAAGGCAGAGAGGCACAGGAGCTGAATTGAAGCTGAGAGTTCATTAATCTGCTTAGAAACTTTTTTATATATACATCCTTTCAAAAATAGGGCGGTTATCAACTGTACCCATAATTAGCAAAAATATTTTTAAAAGAAATGGGTACAATACATAATCACTTTCATATTTGAAACCAATTTTTTGAAAAATATATGGATGCAGCCAAGAACTGATCCCAAATAACATAAATTTGATAAAAGCGGTTGGCTTTAACTTAATTATTCTATTGCCAGCGGCTAAGTTCCTTACGGTTACCCAAACCGCCTCCAAATACGATGGATGTAGTTATAACATAACGGTCCTCAAGTTGCACTTGGAATCACGGCTACTTGTGCCACTTTTTCAGTCATTCATCCTAAATAGAAAAGAGAAATTTTTTAAAGTTTCCACTTAAATTTTGTCCGAAAAACTGTTGTAAAATTTGAATTTTTATATTGGGATGTAATTGTGCCAGAATTTCCCTCTTAAATGAACAAAGTCTTAAATCGAAAAAATAAATAAATTTAATTTTTTTAACTTTCTCTCTCATATTTTGTTGAAAAAAAATTGGAGCGAAATTTGAATTTAAAAATTGTGATGATATCTTTTTGAGACTAAAAATTCTATTCCAAACAGGTTTTGAGACAACCTTGGGATGGGGTTACTGCCTAAAAAGCCAATCTACTTCTACTAATTATATATTAGTTGTGGTTTAGGCTTTTAGTATTTTTTAGCCCAAATTTAACACTATTAAGGCATTTCGCTTTCTTTTCTACACGCACATAGCTTTCATTCACAGTCCTGAGGCATTCAACTTCAGCATTTCTGGCGTTCTGGCTTTGCCACTTTTCTTCTTCTCGCTTTGAATTTTTTCACTTTTCATCTATAGCATTCCTCTCCTCTTCACTTTTGCGGGTGAGTACTATTCACACCTTTGATTTACCTAGCACGTCTACTGATTTGTATCATCATACTGTTCCATTTGGCTATGGATTTCATTTTGCATGCATTGACTTTTGCTGTCTCTTCCATTTTGTTGAACGGTCTGATCTACATTTATCGATTGTAGAGGAAAAGCCAAGGACGATTATGCTTTTGCACGATTTTTGAGTTACTTTTTGTTACATCTCTTGGTTGCCTTATTTGTGTCTTGTTGCAATTGAGAACCGTGCATATCTAATTTCTTTTCCATTATAGTGATTCTTATTTGTTTTGTTCACTAATTTGGTTTCTGCTACTATAACATGTGATCTATTGGAGAACACTGATCAGTTATTGCTTCATTTATTTAACATTTACCTTTAGCCTCATTTTTGAATTTCAAAATACATTGAGATTTCATTTGCTCTCCTTATTCCTATCTATTTGGTTATTTTTATATTTTTGATATTTCATTGTAAGAAATTTTAGGATTCACAAAATAATTTAATATTCATACAACTATAAATCCATAAAGAGGAGTACAATAATTACACAAATAACATAAAGAGTTTTCAAATTACCTGACCTTCCTACTACATCCATAATGTCTTATTGTAGGATTGGTTAGATCACTGCCCACTCTTCCTCAGGTGAGTCTTAGAGAGAATATTTGGAATTCCAAACTACAATGTGATGGGAGACTGCATCTCATCTTATAAAGAGGTGGGTAAGGATCCTAACCCTAACCCAACTAGGATTAATTGGCCCATCACAATTAATCTAGAATAGGGTATATGCACACACTTTAGAGTTTTAATATAACACAAAGTTTAGGCATTATTATTATATTAATAACATTGAATTTATATTTAATTCAAATACATATTAAAATGTGTTAGTCCACAAAATTTATTTTACATTCATTTCACAGTTGGTCATTTTTTTTTATATTATATATGACCCATTGTGAAGCTTGATTCTTATTTACTTCATTTCTTGCTATGGAAATTGCTACTTCAACTACTCGCTCTCATCTTTTGCTCTATTGCGGTAAATGAGATCTTTTGCTATTTATTTGATTTGTGTTTTGTTAATAATATTTGTTTTCTATTTGCTCTGTTAATCCATTCCATTGGCGTCTTTGTACATTAGGAAGGCTGGCTTCTAGTTTCAAGAAAGGAAGGAGACCCTAATTTCATCCTCATTTAGTTTCAAAGTAATAGATTATTCTTTTCCCTTGCTGGCAAATCCATTATTATATAGTCTACATAAATTATTGATTCACTACTCTTTGTTTGCTTGAATATGTATTTATGTTCTATTCCAAAACTTATGCATTCAGTTCTTTTTGACAACTTTGATCACACTTTCCTTTCTTGTTTCTCCAAAGTGATCCTTTTTTATAACAATAAAAGACTTTGAAGTTGTTTCTGAGTATTTTTCTCTAAAATCATTCATTGTGTTTTCATTTCTAGACCTTTTTATTTTTACTATCCTGCATGGTTTAATTTATTGACTTTGAAGTAAATATACGATTTTAAAGAAAATATATGATTTTGGACTTTGAAGTTCTAGTTAGTTTTTAAAATATAGTTTTGATGCGAACTTCATCATATCTATTTCAAAATCATTTTTTAAGTCAATAAATATTATTGTGTCTATTAATTTTTAATATAAAATAACTTTTTCTATTTTTTCCCTCCAAAGTAACTTCTTGTGTAAGTATGAAAGACTTTAAAGTTGTTTCTGAGTAACTTTTGCTTTAAAAGGTTTCAATAAATAACTGCCTACGGTTTTTTTTTTTTTGTGACATCTTTATTGTGTTGTGTTATACCTTGTTTATGCTATCAATTTTAGATGCCAAGTCTTTGAAGAATTTGATCCTTCTATATTATATTTGTTCACCAGAGTTTATGCTTTATGAATGCTATCAAGTTAAAAATTAAGCAGTACATATAATTTCCCAAAATAAAAAACTAATAAAAGCTTATTGTGTAGACATTTGGTTGATAATTTAGCTATTGGAAATAATTTACTACTACTATATAATTTCCTTGAACTTGTATATTGAACGTAAAATTCAGTAACTAAGTCTCCAATGTGTATTATCTTTTCTAAATAAAGTACTAACTATTTTAACCTTCAATTTTCTTTTGATTATAGTGTGAGTTTATGTTTTCTTGACCTTTTTATCCATTTTCATATTCTTATTGGTAAATTCAAAAACTTCTTGAAAACACTAAGCCATATAACTTAATCACTTTGAATTCTAAGTCAGTGGTATTGTATTTTTATAATAGCACTTTGCTTATATTTTCAACAAAGATTGTCAATAATGAAGTGAATAGTACAATCTAAGATATTATCTTATAAAAGATGGACTTTCATTTGATTCAAAATTTTATTTACCTAACAATTATATGTATTACTTTGCAATAAGATAACCACATACCATAACTCTTTAATGTTATATTAGGAGTGCTAATATAGATTATATGATATGGCTGTAAATATAAAAAAAAATAGTAGTTAAAAGATATCTTTTATTATCAATTATCAAATGCCTATAACATAATTTTTTTTGCTATTTTTGGATATTTCCTTTCTCCTGTTTACCGGCTTCATTATGCTTATAATCCTGGTTTGGGAGGTTTTTTTTTCCCTCAATATTTGACCATCTGCTTTATTTGCTTGTCCTTTAATTTGTGTCAATGGTGCTATTTTTCTTTTGTATACTGTCAGGGTTTTGAATTGGAGGATTGGTGTTTTTTGTCTTCTATTTCACCTAAGACTATCTGCTTAATGAGTTATGACTTATTTTATTTTATGGTTTCTACCTCAATATTGGAAAAAGTGATACAATGAAATTAGTGTTTGTAATTTCCTTATTTGTGCAATGTCTATGATTGAAAGGATTATACTCTTTATTTGAAAATCATTTTTTGATTGTCTTGATATATGTGATTTCTATGTACAATGAAGTATCTAGGACTAAGTTGTTACTATCATGCTTTAACCATGTTTAACTAAATTTTTATTTTTGTATGTTTTATAGTCATCCATTAGCTTCTTAGTGCTTTTATCTCTCAAATCTTTTGTTAATTCCACTCTTTGTGTTCATGGATGGTAATAAGCACCACCTGGGATAAGTATAATATTGAATTCTTGACCAAAAAAGATATGTTCTATTTTAGCATGATAGATTGACCTGGAGTACAACTTTTCATTTAATACTACCACCTTTTTAATACATACATATAACTGAAGTGTGAAAAGAAAGGAGCGTCAAAATTAAAAAAGTAAGTTGGTAATTAGATTAGTTTAGCAATAGCAATAAGTAACTATATAAAATGTGATAAATCTTACTTTTGTAACTTTTCAATTTAAATATTATTGACAATCAATGTTCATTGGAGGATATGTCCTCACGTGTAATGCTCAGGTAGTAGCAAGTCAGTTACTTGCAAAGATCTGCTAGCTATTTTCCATATTAACTTGGGAATTTTTTACCATTCTTTTCCTTTAAGTTTGAGTGTTTGGCGCATTGATATTCTTTCATCTTTTTTTCTGTACAAAGAAGGTTATAGAGATGTACTGGATATTTATTTTTATTGCAAATTTTGTATGATGACTTTGTGTAATGAGTGTTGCATAGTCAAACATATATTACTTAGGTTTGTTCTAGCATAAACAAGATAAATGGAAAATTGTGGTTGCATGTATGATTTAGTATGATGTCAACTCCTAATTTATGAGAGAAAATCCTATGACTGCATTTTTGGTGATTTTTCTCAAGTCTAGCTCATATGATTGCTGTTGTGGAGTTATTTCATTTGTATCTTCAGTTTGTACAATTTATGGTTTTTTTCAGTAGTTGGGTATGTGAATTTAGTGTCCTACTATATGGGATGGTGATCCACTTCATTTCATGCAGCTTTATCTCCACTCTGAAAGGAGGACAAGTAACTAACTCCATTTCATCCATTTTTGTCATTCTATTTTGATGTATATGAATTCACTTCTGCCAACTTTTGATTCTCTACATCATCTTAGGTAAGTGGCAAGTTTCTTAAAAAATTGTTACTATGATTGCTTGAAAATAATCTTGCCTCAAGATTTATTACTGTCGTTTCTCTAATTTGAAAGGTAATAAATGTCCTAGATGATAATGGTTGTGTCCTTTTAGTGAGTGACGGGGAGGACCCAAGTTAAAATATTCACAAGTCTTTATTATTACCAGCACTACGTGTGATTGATTTTGAAAAGATTTTGCAATTATGTTAAAGTTTATAGTTCTATACAATTGAGCCCATTGTTGATTCCAAAGCACTTTTTCTCAGTTATAGCCACTCAAGGTATTAACTAATGAATGAGAATATCAACTTGGTAAGAAGTGAACATAAATCTTGCTAGATTTTAGCCGCTAAATTCAAACTATTGTCAATAGTTAGAGCTTGGTAGGGTTAGTTTATTTTGATTTATGCAACACTGCTGACTGGTATATATCTATTGTCTTAATTTCCAAGTGAAATACTCTGGCTTTATTGGTTTTGTCAAAGTAATTTTGAGGCCTCCATCTATGTTTTAAATTGGGATCATTGACTATATTTACATTAATGCAACCTAGACCTCTCAATGTAATTTTCAGAGGTCTTTGCTCATCAAGAGACAACCTTGGACCATTTACAAATTGCAAGGAAAGATTGTAGCATCTTCATAACTAACCTCTAAACCATCTTAGATGGAAACTGTTCAATCCATATTGGGTAATAATAATTAACATTGATATAACCTGTGCTTTTCCAATCTTATTAGAATAATCTCAAGTGGACTAAAGTCTAAGATTTACTACAATGTATCCGCAAGTGGGTTTATGGTTATTCAGTACTTGAATCTTTTTGGAATTGCTATTGGCTACACAATCAGGGCTTCTATATGCATGATGCAAGTTAGCATAGTGTTTAAACGATTTATTAGGCCTTAAAAATAGATTTTAATCAATGGAACAAGTAAGAAGTGATGCATTATGACAAAATGAATGTAGTTTTCTTTTTATTGATAGGATCATATTTATCTTGATCAAGACAAGAAGAATTTGTTTTATTGAATGCTTCATAAGATAAAAGTTTTTGTGGTTTTTTGGTGTTGATGGAAATTTTTTTATAAAAATATAATTATAAAATATTAAAATGGATTAGCCAGCATTATCAAAACAGCATAAGCCACATTCATGGAACGTATACCAAAAAACAGAGCATATAAGATTAAAGACAGAAACAACCATTCATAAACAACGCAGAGCAAGAGCTATACTATACAATAAATGAACCACAATAAAACAGAAGAAAAGTGCATATAATTTTACGAAATTTATCAAAACTTAGAATTGATTTCAACAAAATTATGTAACTTTAGTATAAAAAATCAATTTTTATTATTCTACACAATTTGAATAAATATTTAGATGATAATTTTTTAATTATTTGATACATGAGGCAAATTGAATAAAATAAAATTAAAATTTTATAATTTTATAAGATATAATATAATTTTTAAAATTTTAAAATCTATCATTTAAATTTAAAACTAAAATAATTAATAAGAAATACCCCCGGAAATCCGTGGGCTACATTCTAGTTATTTAAATGACTCGTTTTGGTTTGGTGCAGAAATTTTCTTTTCACCTCTCCTTTTGTTAGAAGAATCGTTTGCGTGTTTTTTTTATCTTCTATGTCATCTCTGCGCCTCTCTGCCACCTCAAGCCCTTCTTCCACCGTTATGAATGGATTCTTTCAAGATTTCTTTACATTTGTAATTAAAGGATAATTTTGATGTCTTTTTGGAAATGTATGTTTTACCCATTTTTTTTTAAAATTGCATTGTTTATTTTGTTCTTTTTTTAGATGATTTGTTATTGCAACTCGCTAGATTGTAATATTAGCTTTATTGATTGAAATAGTTTGTTTGTTAGAGTATATGTATTTAGAAATTTCTTCTAGGAATTTTTTTATGATGGTAGGAGTAGTTTAATCACAAAATAAACACACAAGTATCAATGATTAAACCCTAAATATTAAAGGAGGTACAGTGCTTTCAGAAAATATCAAATATCGGCAAAGGTTTATTTTATCTTTTTTATCAATGTTTTTCTTTCTGATATTGCTAGATATCTCCCTATTTTTTTTGAAATATTTTTTTGCAAGTATTTTAAATTTTTGTTGTTCGTCTATCACTGTTTATTTTCTATGTTTTTAGGCATTTATTTGGTTTATTTTCTTTCTAATTATTAAGCCTTTGTGATAAATGATGAAGATCAAAATACTTAATATATAAATACAATGGTTAAATATTTTAATTATTTTTTAATTGTGTGGTGAAAATTTTCATCTGAATTTTTTAAAAAATATTTTCTAATTTTTGACAGAGAAAATTCTGTTTTCAAATTTTTTAATAAATATATTTTTTTTTGTTTCTGATAGAAATTCCACCTCTCCTTTTAAAGAAATTGCAATTTTTTTTGACAAATATTTTATTTATTCATGAGGAATTGTTGGTCCTAAATTAAATTTGGGACAAAATCGAAATTTCGTCACAAAACTATTGAGGTTAGCACTTTTGTGAAGGAATTTTTCCGTCACATATACAAGTGGGGCAAAAATTTCACAACTTTGGGATGGAATAATTTTCAATCCTAATTCTTCATTTTACTTGTAGTGTTAACTGTGAGTGAATTTGTTTTAAAATTATGACTCTGCAATCTGTGCAAATTAGGAATGAAGCTGAAGAGGAAGGGTTGGAGGGGTTAGCTTATAATTTATGAGGAATTTGTATAAAAAGTTTTTAATGTTTTTGGTAAATAAAGTTTTAAGTGTTCTAGGCTGAGTGTGAATTTTTTTAAAAAATATAAAAAATAATTTTTTTTGTAATTTTACAAATTGGAGTAACTTTTTAGACAGGCTTCGTCCCTAGTGCAAATCCATTAAAGAATATGGCAGCCAATGAGATGGTCAGCCAATATAGAATGCCCTTGATGCCCGCTATGAATTACAATGAAGTTACATTTAATGTGTAAGTGATAATCTCCTAAACTTTAGATTAGTCTTTTTTTATTTTTATTTTTTATTAAAGCTGTGTGTGATAATCTCATAAACAAGGGAGCAGTGAAATTCTCAATAGAGGAGTGAAATTGTCACAATTTATATTTATTTTTATTAGTTGCACATATAAAATCAATTTTAATCAAAATATAACTTTTAAAAATAGTAATGTCTTATAATATAAATTATATTACGCGGAACCCTTGTAAAAAGAATAATTAATTGGGGATGTAAATTTGTGGAAGAGATATTTCTAATGAAAAAAAAAAAATGAGCCTCCTGCATATGCAGCTTTGATTACATTTTGCTTTATTTTGCCTATCTTTTGTGGCGTTTACACTATATTTTCCTCCCTGAATTATGTCGATACATTGCATGCTGTTATTTTTCTCACTTGACTTTTAGTGTAAAACACATCAAACCATAATTTGGGTCAGTGGAGAAGCCAGGGTGAGGGAAGAAAATATATTTTAATATTTTAATAAAAGTAAAATTTATTAATTAATGGAAATATTTTAAATAATATACATAATTTTATATAAAATTTTATAAAAAGTCGATGCAAACACACGCTTCTGTAAAAAATATATGTAACTCCTTGACTGATTGGGACGAATGCAGATTTACATATTAGATTAGTTTCGACTCTGCCAACTCATTTACAAGAGTGTAACGTTAAGAGGTGATCAATAATTTTATAATTTTTGTGAAATTTTAATTTAAAAATAACAATTTTCATTTAACATATTTTAATTTTTATTATAAATATTTATAGATTATGCATTTAATAAATATACAAGGATTACAACTACATCATTTAAAACAACATCTTAATTTATCTTAAAAAAATTATATTTTAATATAAATTATAATTTATAATAAAACATTCAAATAAATGTAAATTTTTTGGGTTAAAATATAAAATACTTCTTTCAACTTTCAGGTGATTGAATTTTACCCCTGTCAACTTGGAAAATTTGGATATTACATTTTTAAATTATACAAAAATTGAAATGAACCTTCATCACTGACTTCTTCCTTTTTTTTTTGGCAAATTATGTGATTTTTTTGCAATTTAAATAAGAACCATAATATTATAATATTTTGATTTATTTCATTGGTACATAATTTTTATGTTATATGATTAATAGATATTAAATTAGATATTTAGAATTTTAATCAAATATTTAAAAAAGAGTTAGAAAATTACGTATAAAAAATGATGACTAAGCCAAAATGTTGAAGTATTATAATTTGGGTTCAAAAAGTTAATGAAAAATTCATGTTACTTGATAAAATAAAAAATTAAATTGATGAATATTAATTCTAAATTTTAAATAGTATAAGAGGGTGATATTTTTCCAAAAGTTGCGTAACCACTAAAGCATGCATAACCCTTATCTCTCAATTACGTAATTGTAATCACCCCAGTCTTCGAAGACATGACTGCAACAACAGATATATCTTCGGAAAATTCTGATCATTTTCTTGCTCTTAATGTTTTCTCTTTTTCACTTGATTGTTAGAATTGATGGAAAAACTTTTTAGTATACACCTTTATTTTAAATTGGGATTGTAATCGTAATTATTATAATATTTTGATAAATGAAGTTGTGAAAAAATAAAAAATAACAACTATTTTAATGTAAAATAGTACAAATTCAGGATTCTGAAATAATAATCTACAATAATAATATTACATATAAAATGAAAATTACACATCATAATATAAAGAAGCTTGGTATATAATACAGAATGCCCATGATGCACGTGATGGTTGTTCTATGAAATTAACACGGAGCCGCATTTAACAATTTAAGTCAAGTGAACATGATCTACTAAGTTCTAAACTTCCAAGTAAAGAAAGCCGCCAGTATACATGTCTCAACCTTATTCAATTTATAAGGACGCAAATTATCATATTTTAACTATATTTAATTTTTAATATACACGTATAGAACAAAATTTAAATTAAATTTAAAATTTATTTTAAAAATAATGACTGTTTCACTTAGATTTTTTTTTCCAGATGAATACTTATAAAATAATTAATTTTGAATTTAAGTGGATTAAGAATATTTCTATTCTGTAATGTCGTGAAGGAGATAAAATTGTAATAACCAATGAGACAGAGATTCAGTGGAAAGAAAAGTATGTTGCTCTTAAATCGACTTTACTTATCAATAAATAGAAGTTTAAATTACAGAGATGACTTTTATATTAAAAGAAAGGAAATATGCTAATACTCTAATATCCGGAATCACAATTCCAGCCACTTTGATGGGACAACACACCTTACTTTGGCTTCCTTTTATAGCTTTCATCCGGACTCCCTTCAATTTTTCTTCATAATTGTTGTCATCTTTTTAACTTTTTTTTTCTAATACCAACTCATTTTTCTTCCTTGAATGAAGAAGGTTTTTATATATTTCATTTATAACCTGTTACACAATTTTACTCAATTAATAAACGAAAATTAATTGTCATTTTTTTATAATTTGTTGGAAGCAAAGAGATCTATTAATATTCTAATATTCGAAATTATAATTCTGGGAAGCCACTCTGATGGGACAAAATGCTATATTTTGGCTATAGCTTTCATGTAGACTCCCAGCAATTTTTCTTCATAAGTGTTATTTTTTTCACTTCTTTTAAAATCAATTCATTTTTCTTCCTTGAATAGAAATTTTTTTATATATTTCATTTGTAACTTGTTATATAATTTTTCCTCAATTAATAAATAATAAATCAGAATTAGTTTTCATTTTTTAATAATTTTTTTAACTTTGGAATGGCCAAGACTAAGAGAGAGGCTTCCTCCCTCGTGCAGATCAAAACATATGGGAGCCCATGAGATGGTTAGTGAATATAGAATGGCCATAGATAGACGCTAGGGATATTGTATGAAATTACGATGAATTTATATTCAATGTGTAAGTCAATATCTAAGAAACTTGAGATCAAATTCTCAAAACTTGTATATATTGAATTACTGATAATTCCTCGGGCTGGTACGTACGCATGAAAGCAAAAACCTTGTCTTTCAAAACAATTTAATGGGTTAGAAAGCACATAGTCATAAACTTTCGACCTAAATAACTTCTAAGCCATTGATAAATCACTTGTTAACTAATTTTTAACTTATAAATTATTTACAATAATTTATTAAATTATATTTTTTAATAAACTGATACATCATAAATAATTTATTTTATTAATTAAGTTAGTAAATTATAAGTTATCCATGTGGAGTGTACTCTAAATTATAATTTGATAACCATGATTATCCCATTCATAAATTATATTTAATTATTTTTTAAAAAAAATTTAAAAAGTATGAAATAACATAACAATGATATACATTTTAGAAAAAAATAAATTTGATAAATAACATACAAAATATAAAATATTATTAAATTAAAATAAATTCTAATAATAATGAATGATTAATTTTATAAATTCTTTTTTAAGCCAAGCGAACGGGAACAACTAGGTAGAAGAGCTCTAATATATTAACCTCGGTCAATGGAAGCGTTAAATTTAAGTTAATTTCAAATATTTTTAAAGAAATAATGGCATTTATTTAAAATTGTATAGCATTATATGAATATTTATAAAATATTTAATTAATAACGAAAATTGTAAAAGTATTTTTCTATTAATAAAGTGGCCGGTAGAAGAGATAAGTTTAGGTTTGAAATATTGCTTTCCTATTCACATTCCATTTCCGTGGGTTGCCTCCCTTTTGTAGCTTTCATTCATGTAGACTTTCCTCTCATTTGTCTTGTTACATTATTGTTGTTGTTTTTCTCACTTTGCCTTTTTATATTACCAAATCATTTTTCTCACTTGACTTCTAAGTCGTCGAAGAAGGTTTTCAACGAATATCGATGAAATATTCATTATGTTATGTTGTGATAAGGATAGTCTTTTTCTCAATTATAAATTTCTTATTATCGTGGAAATAATAACTTATATATACATTTTTAATGGTTAAATTTAAAATATTTTATGAGGGATATTGACATAAATTTAACAGTAAAAAGTGGGTAAATTCCGTTTACATGAAATTCCACTTCATTTCTTGAATCTATCTATTGTACTATTATTTAAAATATTTTTAAATTAAAAATTATTATTCTACAAAAATGATAGTTATTGTGACATTAGTCGAATCCACTTTTTATATTTTGTTTATAAAAATTACGAAGTGAAGATTCTTCAAATTTTAAATCAGATATTTATTGCAATTATAAAAAATGGGGCAGTTTGAGTTTTTTTTATATTTCTATTAAAAATAATATTAATAAATTGATAGTAACAATTTACAAATGTAATCTTCCTTTCTTGAAATATATGCGGTTTTCAATCTTGATGGTGATATTTCGAAGTTATCCTCAACTTAATTTTCAATCTGATATTTTTATCCTTATTTAGCAGCTAGCAGCAAGAGCCAAAAAAGCAACAAACAAAGAAAAACGAATCAGTTAATATGTAAAACGAGGAAAGGAACAACTAAAGCACAAAAAGCAGGACTCGATTTCTCTGCCACTTCAGACAAACAAGAACATAGGCATAAATATGAGAAAAATAAGAGTAAATATATCTATTTTGCTCTCTTAATTGTTTAATCTATATCAATTTAATATTTTCTAGAATTTTAGTATCAATTTAGTACTTCAATTATTCAATTATAGCGATTAAATAATTTTTTATTTTATTATTAAAATATTTATATTTAATTTATTGACATAACAATATTATAATACCATTTTCATTCTTGAAAATAAATATTGTAAGATTAATATTACAGTGATTTGACTGGGAAAATTAATTGAACAATTAAAAAAACTAAATTTTTATAAAAATCTTGGTAATTAAGTTAATATTCACATTTTTTACTAATTAAATTGATATAATTCCTTAAATTAGTAAAAAAATAAAATAAATTTTTAGTCAAAAAAATAATAGAAGAAACCAAAATTCTACACTTATTTGTGTCAGCTAAGTTAAAAACCAATAGTCGTAGGAAGTTTCATGGTGTTTCCTTTTGCATTTTCTCATTGCATTGCATTATGCTGTTCCTTATATTTGGCATCTTCCATCCCTATATTGCATTGCCGTTTACTTTACAAGCAATAATCATTCAAGGACAAGTCTCAACAACAGATATATCTGGAAAATTTTCTCTTTGAAATATTTTTAATTTTACGGTAATGTCGAAATTTTCAATATTATTTTGATTTTACATTTTGATAAATAGGACAATTATATTCTAAATTTGAATAATCATTCAATCATGATTTCAAAATATCTTATTTATTAAAATGTAAGTAGAGGCAATATTAAAATTTCAGTACTATGATAAGATTGAGAATATTTTTCTTCTCTCTCTCTCTCTCTCTCTCTCACACACACACACACACAAAGATACACATTCATTATTTTATTTAAAATTTTCATCACATAATATATTAATATATATCTGCCTCAGACAATTCTGAAGAAAGAAAATCAAGTTAAAAAAATTAAGTGAAGACTTGCATGCCTTTGTCGAAGTACTGTAAGTTTACACAACAAGAGAATTTATATATGAACTATTAAATAATGTTTAACTAATATAATTAGACCTAAAACGTGACTTGTCAAATAATGATTCTTATTGGGAAGATTTAAATAGGCAAGTTGATAGAGCAAATTATTAAAAAAAATGAGTTCAGCCTTCGCCCTCTTATATCTAGCATGGTGGGACAGCATGCATGTTTTACTTCGCTTTCCTTTTATAACTTTACCCAAAAATTCCTAACTTCACCGTTGGTTGCAAAGCATATAAAACCGTGTTTGCTTTGCTGCTTTTAATTCTATCTCTTTTTGAAAATTTTCTACTCGTTTTTTTTTAAATGACAAAATGAATGTGTCGAGAAAAAATCTTTCCTCTCAACTCTCAATTCTTGAAAAGGTTAAGATCAATAATGATTTCTGTAAAATTAAGGTCCTGATTCATAACATTATAATGTCTTGCATGCATCATGCTTCTCTAAAATGCAAATACATTTTTTAAGAAATAGAGTGAGTTATCACATTTATTGGTGAGAAAATTAAGAATTCAAAATTAAATAACAATGAATAAAAAAAAGTAATTTTTAAATTTGTAACTACTCTTATCAAGGATATTATATCTCACTTTATCCTTTAGGTTCCATTTGTTTTGACAAAAAAATATTTTATGTAAAATATAATTATAAAATATTAAATTAGAGGAGAGCATTTTACTTATATAATGTTAAGCATGAAGAGTTTTAAGGAAAGCAAATTTCCATTTTCTTTTCAAAGAGGAATTTGCGTTCCTCCGTTAGTATAGTTTTAGGGATCATTATTTTAGCCACAAATATAAGTGCCATACCTCTCCTTTATCAATATATATGTAAATGATACTTTCTTATAAAAAAATGCTTTCTAGCAAAATAAATGGAGTCCTAAAGTGTATTTTGCACTTTACAAGAGGTTGTTGGCCCATGTTGCAAAATGTGAAATATGCATTCACAAAAAAAATGTCAAAATTTTCCTTTTCTAATGAGGAAAAAAATTAAGTCATAAATTACAATTACTTAAAAGTAAACTAAACATAAGGAATAAGTTTATGTATCGAGTAGCCAAGAGCTTTTAATTCAAGTTGTATCCACTATTTTTTTAAAGATTTTGTATCTTTCATTATATTTAGAGTTTGATATCTGATACTTGTATATGTGCATTCAATAGTATAACTACTCTCACCATTAAAAAAAAGTGATGTATAGCATATTATTCAATAAATATTTATGAAATCTCTCAAGAATAATTATGGGATTTGGATCAATTGCATTTCCTCTAAGTGAATTTTACAGAAAGATAGATGCAAAAAAAAATTTATTTGAAATTAAGAGTCTCAATAAAAAAAATAGTGGATCCCATGCTAAAATTTGTATCTTTATCTCTCTAAAATTTATTGAAAGAAATAGAGAGCATTCAGATCCATAATTATGACATATACATGAAAGGAAAGTTATAATATTCTATGATAAAATCCAAAATATTATACTTATGTATTGCACTCACGAGAATAATTATAAGGAAATAATTTAAAAATAATATTGTGTCACTACACGATTATTTGCCTTAATTATAGCTTTCCCTTCATGTATTCGTATGTATCCGTACATACTAGATATTGAAATGTTTGTCTTAAAATTATTTAAATGTCTCCACATATTGCACACAAATCACTTGTTTTGTAGAAGAAGTTTTCTTGCTCTGGTGTATAATTTAATATAATATAGAATAAAATGATCACCAAGATACATGGCATGGATTGGTTTTATATGAAGTTATGATGAAGGTTCTATTTATTTTATCAAAAAGTATTTTAATAAGAAAATAATATATATATATATATATATATATATATATATATATATATATATATATATATATATATATATATATATATATATATATAAAATAAGTGATTTGTTACGATGGCAAAAAATAATATTTAAAAGGATGACAATGAAAGAAAGCAATTTTTTTAAAAATAAAGAAGGTTATTTTCATTAAACTTTTGATATTTAATATTAAATAAATATAACATTTCTTTATTTTAATATTTTATAATTATATTTTTTGAAAATATTTCTGTCAAAACAAACAAAGGGTAAAAGTCACGTTCAACATGTAAGTGAAAATCTTAGAAATTCTTGGTGAAGTAATATACTTACTGGCCTTCCACAAATGGAGTAGTAAAATTTTTATAGTTTGCACTTATTTTTCGTTGCTTAAATATATAATATAATTTAATTTAAATTGAGGGCCCATTTATTTGAACGGAAAATGATATTTTGCAAAAAGTACTTTCATAGATTTCTTTTAATGTGAATTAATTTTTTATTTTTGAACAACATAAAAAATTCGTGCTTTCGTTTAATGCCCAGAAGGTAAATTCTACTCTTCTATTGAAGATACTATTATAGATACAAATTTTATATTTATTCTTAAGTCACAATAATTAATTTATTTTAAGAATGTTTTTAAAATAGCATTCAATAAATTTTTAATAATAAAACTTAAAATTTAAGCATATTTTATAATAAAAATAATAGGTAATTATGAATATTCAATTTTTCATTTTCATTATTTCTTCATAAATTTAATACATATTTAATTGGTTTTTGTAAAAATCAATAATTATATTTATCAATTATTTTATTACTTAAATATTCTATCATATTAATTTTTAATATATTAATATAGATAAAAAATAAGAGTGACAAAAAAATGAGATATAGAAGAGTAATTTACGGGAAGTTAAATCGGAAATGGTTAGAATAGAAGCAAATGATTAAGAAATTTTCCATTCCATAATAATGTTGTTCTACTTACAATTCCATTTTCATGTGACAGCTGTCTCTCTTAATTATTTTATGTTGACTCCCCTAATTTGTCTTGATAATTGTTGCAATTTCTCTCCTATTTTTAACAGCAAGTCATTTTTCTTCTTTGAATAGAGATGATTCTTGCATATTTCATTTATAACATGCTATAAGATTCCACCTTGATTAATAAATTAATATTAATTGTCATCTTTATAATTTTTAAAATTTCAAATTTAAAAAATGAAACTTTTATTACAAATATAGAAAATTAGGTAGTTTGAGTTTCACCTATATAATTATCGAAAAAGTAATAGTGATAGCAACGTCTTGCAAATGTCCATTTTTTTTCCTTGATATAAGATTTTCAATCTTGATGATGATATTTCAAAATTAATTTCAACCTAATTTTCAATCTTGGGAAAAAAATATGGTCAACAAATAAGAACAAAGGCATAAATAGGAGAAAAATTAAGTGTAAGCACACTACAACAAATATGTAATATCTAGAAGATACTTATACAGATGACAAAATTTTGATTGTCTGCATAGGTTTTTCAATTTTTTTTAAAAAGACTTTATAGGTTTTTTGAATTTTAAAATTCCTTTTTTAAAACTACACAAATGGCAAAATGTCATTTGTATAGGCTGTGGAAATTTATTTTAAAAAAATAAAAAACTTTACATAAATGAAAAAAAAATGTTTGTATAAAGTTCAAATTTTCAAGGGTGGCAAAAAAATTGGCAGTTAAAATTACAAAGACAATGCACATGACTTTTTTTTACTATACAAACAGCTTTTTGTAATATCAATAGGCTTTAAGAGTAAAATGATGTGTACACCCCTGTCCCTTGATAAATATAGATGACAACATGATTTATATGTTAGAATAAAATTCATACGAAGAATTTTAATGCGGAATTACTTACTTAATTCAAAAATGATACTAATTTCCACTTTGATGCTTTGATTCACAAGGTATACAGGAATTACACTGAACTTCTTGTCACTTTCATGATGATTTCACCCAACATTCAAATTATATTCATACAGAGAATAGAGAGAGAGAGAGGGAAGAAAAAATAGAGCAGTACTTTTCTGATTCACTTTTTTAAAAACTGAACACAGCAATTTTATTCCTCTCCTGGTCATGGCTCTATAACTGCACTAGCAGTTTTCCCACTTTCACAAAAATGGGGGAGGTGGTTATCAGAATAACCACCTCTAAATTTGAATGTAATTTAAAAATAAATAAAATTATTTTTCTTTTCTATTTAATATATGTAAGATGTGGGTCCCCCATTATGGGTATATCCCACATCTACATTTTACATCTCCCACTTGCACATAATGGGATGAGCCACATCATATAACTTTCATCTATCTTTTGGGTTTTCATACTTGGTGCATCATCGTGACCATGTGAGCATGACGTCTTCTCGGGTGTTCTTGTACTAGAAATCCTGATGAAGGATCAGCACAAAATAATCCTATTTTCCATTTGTTTATATTATGCCTTGGATGCCCTAGATTATCTCATATACATTTTCCACTTGTAAATCTGATCCCTCGTGAGCTTTAATGTAAGTTCAGATTACTATTCACATATGTATAGTATCCACACTTATGAAGTTACTGAAATTAACTTCATAATAAATATGTCTCAGACACTAGCATAATTGTGTATATGTTGGGAAATCTTTCTTTCGCCCGCATATCATTTTAATTTGAAAATAGTTGCTTTCCTAGTATTTTATCTCTTAAACTGTTTATATCATGATCATAAGATGCATACTAAGGTAGCGAGCATTGTATCATCTCTCCATGATATCGTCAAAGTTAAAGGGTATCCATGAAAAGAATTTTCTTTTCTAGGACACACACAACAATGAATCAGGGATCTTTCACTTACTTCCCATTTGCGGTTCTTTTACACATGTAGTATGAATCACATGCTACGGTATTTCCCTTTTAGCATAAGGACGCATGTCAATTTTATTATTAATACCGTACAGACTTTAGTTCAGGCACACACAGTACCTAACCTGAATTCTTTCACATTATTGACTTTTCTTGACATCTGTATGTGAGGAATTCATTATCTGGCTACAAGTATTATGGAAAGTGGGAGTATCCACAAAACGATCCATATTTGTACTTTGAATCTCATCTCCACTTTGGAGGCGACATATTTTATTTTGTGTTACTTCTCTACTAAATGAATATTTTATATTATCATGTTAGTGAACACATATCTCATCTCTGCCCACTCCTCATGAGTGTTAGAGGTGGTTGTTCATGTGAGAGAATCAACCTTATCAACCTATATGACATACATACGAGACATTTGTGTACTCATACACATAAAAAATTGTATTTGAATGAAATATACTTTGTTCATTTCAAATTTGGAAATGTTTGATTACATTCTATGCATACCAAGAGACTTTACATGTTCAATATATACATCTCTAGGTATTGGCTTAGTAAATGGATCTGCTATCATCTTTTGCGTAGAAATGTGTTGAACAGTGATATCCTTTTGTGCTATGGCATTTCTAATAAAATGATTTTTTATAATAATGTGCTTAGTCTTGCTATGGTACTTTGGATCCTTTGTATAGGCAATGGCTGCCTGACTATCACAATATATCAGGATGGGATCTAAGTTTTCTCCACAAATTCCCAAATGTTCTAAAAATCTTTTCAACCATATAGCCTTTTGTACCGCTGCAGAACATGCTACGAACTCAGCTTCCATTGTCGATAATGCAATGCATGTCTGCTTCTTGCTATACCATGATATGGCGCCATTGTTTAGCAAGAATGAGTATCCTGATGTGGACTTTCGCTCATCCAGATCTTCTGCCCAATTCGCATTAGAATATTCGACTAAGCACAAATCTTTGCCTTGGTAACACAACGCGTAATCAACCGTGCCTTTTAAATATCTCAGTATTCACTTGACAGATTTCCAATGCTTTTGTCCGAGGTTTGACTGGTATCTACTTATGAGTCCGACTGCATGACAAATATTTGGTCTTGTACATATCATTGCATACATAAGACTACGAACCGCACTAGAATAAGGAATTCTTTCCATTGCTTTCTTTTTAGATTTATTCTGAGGGCACATGTTTTGACTCAATGGCTCACTCTTATTTACAGGGGTATCCATAGGTTTGCAGTCTTTCATGTTAAATTTCTCAAGAATTCTCCATAAATAAGTTTCTTGAGAAAGAGAAATCGATCTCTTGGAGCGATCCCTAATGATCTTGACTCCAAGGATATATTCTACTTCACCCATGTCTTTCATCTCAAAATTCAAGGATAATCATTCCTTAATGGCCATAATCGATTTCAGATTATTCCCAGCTAATAGTATATCATCCACGTAAAGGGATAATATTACTAGATTACCTTCATATCGCTTGATGTAAACACAATGGTCTTCCTCAATCATTTAAAAGTTAAATGAGGTTATTGCTTGGTGAAACCTCAAATACCATTGTCTAGATGACTATTTGAGTTTGTAAATGGACCTTTGAAGTTTACAAACTTTCTTTCTTCTCCTTTTTGTATAAAACCTGCTGGTTGTTCCATATAGATTCTTCATCTAGTTCTCCATTGAGAAAAGCAATTTTTACATCCATTTGATGTAATTCTAAATCTAAATTTGCTACTATGGCTAGGAGCAATCTTATGGAATTAAAATGCACAACATGTGAAAATGTATCCTCATAGTCTATTCCTTCCTATTATGTATACCCCTTTGCAACTAACCGAGCTTTATATCTTTCAATTGATCTATCTGTTTTCCTTTTAATTTTGGGAACCCACTTGTTCCCAATTGCCTTTCGGCCAGATGGAAGGCTAATTAATTTCCAAACTTGGTCAGTCGTCATTGAGTCTATTTTTTCCTCCATTGCCTTCTTCCACTATTCCTTAGCAGGGCAACTCAAAGCCTCTTGTATTGTTTTAGGCTCTTCTTCATCTTGAGGAGTAACCGTAAATGCTGATCCTTCAATCGAAAAATGTTTCTTGGGTACACTTCCTCTTTTACTTTTTCGTAGTGGGGTTCCCTATATTATGTCATCTCTAAAAATAGGGTTTTCTTTTTCTCTCTTAGAGCTCCCACTCGGAATAGTAAGTGCTCTTTGATAGCTCCCACTCAGATAAGATGGATAAGACTCCCTATTATCTATTTGATCTTGCTGTTCATAAAATGAGACAGTACGATCAATTTCACCTATCCTAGGAAATTCATTTTCAAGAAATGTGGCATCTCTTAATTCAAGTTCCATTACTGTTCCATCTTTATTTTCACCGATGAAAACGTAACCCTTAGATAGATTTGAATATCTTATAAAAATACATTTCTTCCCTCTTGGACCTAATTTTCCATATCTGTAGGAAGTATCATGGACATATGCAACAGACCCCTATGGTCTGAGCACACTCAAACCAAGTTGGCATTTTGTCCAGAGTTCATAGGGTATGGTTATAACAGACTTTGAGGGCACACAGTTAAGTACGTAAGTGGCTGTTAATAAAGCATCTCCCCAATATGAAAAAGGTAGATTTGCTTGCGCTATCATTGACCTAACCATGTCTAGAAGAGTTCTATTTCTTCTTTTAGCTACTCCATTTTGTTGTAGAGTGCCAGGGATTATTAATTGTCTTATTATTCCCTTTTCTTCACAGAGCTCTTTGAATTGTTCCGATAAGTATTCACGTCCACAGTTAGTCTGAGCGCTTTAATTTTCTTATCCATTTAATTTTCAACTTCACTCAAATAGCGTTTAAAGCATTCTAATGCTTCTGATTTGTGTGAAATCAAATAGATATGATCGAACCGTGAGTAATCATCAATAAAAGTGATGAAATACCAAGCTCCGTGCCTCGCCCTCACACTCAAAGGACCACATTTGTCGGAATGAATTAGTTATAATGGAGTTTTTGCCCTAATCCCTTTTTCGAACGAATTTCTAGTTGCTTTACCAGTTAAATAATGTTCACATAAGGACATTTGCAATTTTGAAATTAGTTTTAGCAAGCCTTCTTTTGCTAGTTTAATCATTCTATTTTAATTAATATATCCTAGTCTAGCATGCCAAATATCCATATCATCATTTAGATTGGAAGTAGAAGCAGTAAAGCAATCATAAGCAGAATTATCAACTGTATCTAAAATGACAAATCCATCAAAAATGAAACTAGAACCATGATATATATTGTCTTTAAAAATATCTGCAATATTGTTATGAAAATTGATCGAAAAACTGTATTGAAGTAGGGAACTAATAGAAATTAAATTCCGTCGAATATCAGGTGCATACAATACATCATGTAAAATTAAGGTCTTTCCTCCACGCAAATCCAATTTGCATGTCCTAATTCTTTTGACCTCAATCTTTGCGTTGTTTCCAACATATAGCCACCTACTATGACTAGATAATCGACGGTAATCCACATAGGATCCTTTATCCTTGCCAATGTGGTCTGTGGCACCTGAATCCAAAATCCACAATGGATGAGATTCAATTAGAAAAATAGTACTGGAAACATGTGAAAAATGTAAATTTTTAGTATCCAAAAATACCTTGTTCTGCTCATTTTGCTAAGTGCAATCTCAAGCAAAATGACCCATTCTCTAGCATGCATAACACTTGATCTTCTTCAGATCAAAATTCTTTGAGTCATTTCTTCCCTTCTTCTTTTTGAAGGTTTTCTTGCCCTTAGAATGGGGTCCAATTTTTCTCTTCTGGAATTTCTTGCCTTTCTTGTATTTAGGCTTAGAATGTGAGGGTCCTGAACCCTCTGTTAGATAGGCTTGTCCGGAGGACCGATAAGCCTCCAAACGTTCATCCTAAAGTTCAGATGTTGCGCCACATCATCAAATGTAACAATGCTCTCATTGTGAGTTAACTTTACCTTCATGTGTTCCCAACTAGTAGGGAGTGATCTAATCACTGCTTGCACTTGCTGCTCATCAGAAAGTGCATGCTCTACTATTTTTAGTTTCCAAATCATGTTTGACATTTCTCTCAAATGTTGTTTCATCGGTGTATTAGGCCGAAGTTTATAAGTGTCAAACTTAATTGTGAGTCTTTTTAATTTGGAGGCTAAAGTACCACCAAATTTCTCTTTAAGGGCTATCCACATTCCCTGAGCAGTTGGATATTTTTCGTATTCATACATGAGGTCGTTCGTCATTGCACTCAAGAGTGTGATGCAGGCAATACTGTTCTTCTTTTTCTAAATAGTATAAGCTTCAGCATCTCTCCTATGCTGAGCAGAGTTCCCTTGTTCAGGCTCAATCATGACATGGTTCAGGGTTTCTAGAGCGTCTTACTCTTCTAAAATGTAAGAAATTTTCCGATGCCAAATGTCCCAGTTATCCCTGTTTAACTTATCACCCTTGTTCAACTCAGCAATTATACTTTTGCTAGCCATTCTGTTGAATCACAATTCATGAACATTTCCTATAAGTATACAATGTCTTTTGTTTACATAGTTCTCGTATAGGACAATGATGATACTACTTAGTTCATGGTCGGGAGTTTACATTTGTCATACCCCTATCGCATGTGTGTCTAAATATTATCATTTTTTCCTAACGAGATCGTACTCATGTAAATGTTATATTGCTTTTAGGACAACGCAACCTAAGAGGTCCCACTCAAATATAGAATTTCATAAGATATACACATTTGAAATGAAGATAATAAACATGTATTGATTGATAACCAAGTTCAAACAGAATAAAATGAGTTCAGGAAGATAATTCAAACAATAAAAAACTTGCAACAAACAACAAAAAAGAAATTACAAATTCAATGTATAAATTTTCTAAACAAGCTTCCTACTCAGAACTTAGGTTCTTCATTTTTTCAAAAGTGTTAAAAAGTTTAGGTGGAGTTCTAGAGTGTGCTAGTCCAAAATAGTGTGAGTTCATGCCTTTGAGTGGACCTTTGAGATGTAATCCCCTTTCTAGAGTGTTGTGACCAACTCGTCGCGCACTTTTCATATTAAGGAATTGTGAAAGAAGGATTGTCCTACTCCAATTGTTTTTGAATTGTCGGAGTTCTTGCAATCTCAATTCTTCCACACATTTTTCAAGATCCATGCATCTTGTGACTCCGGTTTTGTTGTCCTTGCATAGCCAAATGGTTTTCTTGATTGGTTTCTAAAAATTGTCATTTGGAATCTCAGTCAACATGTGATGAACCTAAAGGTAATTTGGAAACACTTTTCCTCTTCGTTTGAGGTCTATTTTCAAGTTTCTTACTTCTCCCAAATAGGCACTAATAGGATGCAAGGTATCGGAAGTTCTTTCGTACAGTTGGTAAAGCATGATTCTAAGGTCACTTGGTGTGTCCACCCAATCAGATTCTCTCGGTTCCTCAATATAGTTCTCCACAAATCCATACGGGTCATATTCTTCCAAGAACCAGTGTTCCATGACTGAAAAATAAATTTTTAGTAAAAAAATATGTCAATTTACCGCTTTTTTCAACATAAATAGTGTTACAAAAAATTCCAAAAATTCCAAAAATAATACCATTGCATAGAACTCATTTTTTAAAAATTTTAGAAATAAACAACTGTCAAAAATACCACCGCACGCACCTGCATGCGCCTACACGTGCCTCCACGCATGGAAAAAACAACCAAAATTAGAAAAAATTCTAGAACCACGCATGGCGATGGCACGTGCAGTCCATGCACCGCCGTGAGCGAAGATTTCGGCCACCGAAAAATGCCAGAACATGCAGTTTTCTGTCCTCTATGCATTGGTGTGTGACACATGGCAAAATGACATGGCGGTGGACTCCACGCACCATTCCTGAGAGTGAGGAGAGGAGAGAGAGTTTTTTTCTTTTAGTATTATTGAAATGACATGTTGTTTACTCGTTTTGCAAAAATGATGTGTCATTTTGTGCCTTTGGGTTGACCCATTTTAGTCAAAATGATATGTCATTTACTGAAGGCCTAAAACGACCTGTTGTTTACATAGTCTTCAACCTCTAACGGGTCAGACCGGGTTGACCTGACCTGATTCGCGGACCCAATTAACCCAGAAACTTTAAATAGCCATAACTTTTGATCCGAAGGTCCAATTTGAGTGATTCAAAAGCCTACAGACTCATAATTTTATCCTTTATCATTCTAGGGTAATTTTATGGCCTAAAAAATTAATTTTCCAAGGGACTCAATATTTGGAAAATTACAAATTTTATGGGAATTTATGTGTTCTAGTTGTTCTCTAATGTTCGGGGATGTTTTATGAAAGTTTTATGTGTATTTATTACTATTCAATTCTTCCCTAACATTTTCATTCCAAAAATAATTGAATTATGCAACCAAAAACAAAAAATCATATCAATGGCCAAATCATTTCATCAAAAGAATTAAAATTAATAAACATGCTTTGTAGGCCAAAATTAATCATCAGAACATCTCATACATACATTTAACTCAAAGCATCTCATACAATGCAGCACATGTATGGGGAAACACATACATTAATTTCAATAACCAGGCTCTGATACCAATGTTAGAATAAAATTCATACAAAGAATTTTAATACGGAATTACTTACTTGATTCAGAAATGATGTTGATTTCCACTCTGATGCTTTAGTTCACACGGTGTACAGGAATCACACTGAACTCCTTGTCACTTTCACGATGATTTCACCCAACACCCAAATTACATTCGTACAGAGAATAGAGAGAGAAAGGGAAAAAAATAGAGCAGTACTTTTTTGATTCACTTTTCTAAAAACTGAACACAACAGTTTTATTCCTCTCCTAGTCATGGCTCTGTAACTGCACTAGCAGTTTTCCCACTTTCACAAAAATGGGGGAGATGGTTATCAGAATAACCACCTCCAAATTTGAATTTAATTTAAAAATAAATAAAGTTATTTTTCTTTTCTATTTAATATATGTAAGATGTGGGTCCCCCATTATGGGTGTACCCCACATCTACATTTTACAATACAGATGGCAATTTGTCAACTCAATAGGTTTAAGGAGCAAAATAATGCATGTACCCCTCATGTTGGACAAATTGAGATGATCAAGAACACTTATAGAGATAACTTTTTGTCATCTATATAGATGTGCTTATAAATGCCTACCTATGAACCATTTCTTCTATTTCTTGCATGTGCAAGTGGAGCTCTTTCTCTTCCTTAGAGTTTAAGTATATTCTCTTCTTTTCTTTTTTAAATTTTTGCCATGTTTTTATATTTATTTATTAAATCTTGTATTTATTTCATTAAATAATTAGATTATGTTGTTGCATTATTGATTGAAATTTCTCATTATTATTTTGCTATTTTATTGAGGTATGTTAAAAAAATTCATACACTAAATTTGTTTAGTAGTATTGATATAATATATGAAAATAAATTTTTACTTCATTAATTAATTTGATGTAATTGTTATTTTGTACAGTGGTGTGTATATTTATTGCATTAAATATGTAATGAGTATGAATTATTATTTTGTAGATTTTAATATGATACTTAGTTTGAAAAAAATAATTATTTTGTACCATTTGATATGATTATTGCTTTAAACATATGATAATATTGATATAACAGTTAAATATGAATGTATTTTAATGCTTTATTGTGTTGGTTGATAAAAGTAATATTTTGTGAAAGTTGGTACATTTATTGCATTATACATCTGGTGAGTTTGATAGAAAATAGAACAAAAAAATTGTAGTGATTTTGACAATTAAATGAATGAAAATATAAAGTCTATGATGATGTAAAATATTTAGTAATATAAGCAATTATTTAAAATACTAAATAAATAAGTAATTTGAATATTTACAAAATTACTTAATTAAATCCTTATAAAGGAATTATTGAATAGCAAGTATTCAACACTTAATAAAAGTATATCATTAAATAACAATGGAGAATAAAATATATAATGATTTAATATTAGAAATAAGTCATATAATTTTCATTATATTGTCAAATTATATAAAAATGAAAGTAATTATAAAAAGGTAACAAATAATTTTAATAATTATAGTAATGAATATAAAAAAAACTTTTTATGATGTGAAATATTTTATAATTTAAGTAATAATTCAAGGTATTAAAAATATAAGTAGTAATGAATAATAAGATATATAATAATTTAATATTATAAATAAATCATATAATGGTAATTAATTTTTTTTATTATGCAAGAATGAAAGTATTAATTTAAAGTGCTAAAAATACAAGGAGCAATGAATAGTAAAATATATAATAATTTAATATTATAAATAAGTCATAAAATATTAATTAATTTATTATATTATAGAAGAATGAAATTAATAATTTAAAGTACTAAAAATATAAGTAATGATGGATAATAAAATATATAATAATTTATTTCATAAGTGAGTTATATAATGATAATTAATTTATTATATTATGTAAGAATGCAAGTAATAATTTAAAATATAAAAAATATAAGTAGTAATGAATAATAAAATATATAATAATTTAATATTATATGTAAGTCATATAATTGTAATTAATTTATAATATTATACAAGAATGAAAGTATTTGAAAAATGATAGCACAGGAATTTCATAATTACACTAATGAAAATAAAAAAATTCTGTTATATCAAATATCTTATAATTCAAGAATTTAAAATACTAAAAATATAAGTAATAATAGATAATAAAATGCATAATAATTTAACAGTAGAAGTAAGTCATATAACTTTTGTTAATTTGTTAAATTGCATTAGAATATTAGTAAATAAAAAAATGGCCACATAATATTTTGACAATAATAGTACTTAATTCTTAAATTTTATATAATGTGAAAAATTTTATAATTTAAGTAACAATTTAAAGTGCAAAAAAATAAATAATAATGGATAGTAAAAAATATTGTCATTTAAAATTAGGGTTTAGTATATAATTGTAATTAATTTATTATATTATGTAAGAATGAAAATTGTATTAGTAGGATGTTAATTTGTAATAAAATTTGACAATTAATTCATAAAACGAATGCAATGTCTTATGATGTGAAATATTTATATTATTAATTAATAATTTAAAATAGTAAAAAAACTGATAATGTCGAAGGAGGAATTAGATATTAGAATATATATCATTTAATTATGAATATAACTATACATAAACTGATGAGTTTAGAATATTGTCAAAATTAATGTAATAAAACATTACAACATGTTCAATTTAAAATGTATTTATACTGTAATCTTAAATCCGTTCAAGGATTGTTTGGTCTTGCTAGATGAACCAACCCTTGGAAAACCAATCAATCCTTGATTTGTCCATAAAATTTAGGTAACTAGACATATGTCCTTCAGCTATTGTACTCTACTTATTTGCTCATTGTTTCACTTTATAAAAATTTCTTTTGCTTCCATTGTTTTCTAGGTGTGTGCTATATCAATGTCTACAAGTGGCTTTAGATGATGGTAAGGACAAGGATGAAAATGAGGATAAGAATAATTATTATTTTAAGTAGCTGATATATACATACATACATACATATATATATATATATATATGTAGTTGTTATATACACACACACACACACATCATGCACATACTTTTTATCTAATACTTATATTATTACATATGGATGTGAAATTTTTTTTATTATATATTATTGGGGGTTAGCTTTTGTTTTATTTATTTTTACAATTAACATTTTGATATCTCATAATTATTAGTAATTATCAAAAACATTTTTATGTATATTGAATTTTTTTCACTGTTCATTTATAAATAAATTCTCTAAATTTGAAACAAATATGTTAAAAATTTAATAAAAAATAAAATACCTATATAGATGATAACACTCTATGTAGATGATGATTCTCATCTATATAGGTCTTGATGACTTTGTCGATTGGATAGATGAAAACCTATATAAATGACATTTGTTGTTTGTATGGATCCCACCTATACAAATGACAAAGTGGTCTGTATAGGTAGCTAGTGCTAACTATTTTTCTACCCTAAGCAAATAACCTTGTCATCTGTATAGATGAAACCTATATAAATGATATGAAAAGTTATTTGTATAGGGTGAAACACATATGAATTTATATAAACGATTCAATACAAATGACAATAGGGATCTATACAAATGGCTTTTGTCATTTGTATAGATCTTTTTGATCTTTTTTCTTTGTAGTGACATTTATTTTGGCCTTCCAATTATTAAGTTTATATTAATTTAATTTATAAAAGAATTGTAATATTGATTTAGTGCTTTAGTTATTTAATTTTACCTATTTTGTTTGTTTACCGATTAAATATGTATAATAATTTATGATACAACAATTAATATATTGACATGATAATGTTATAATGTTAATTTACCATTTTCACACTAAAAAGCTAATATTATAGCAATAATTCTGTTGATCGCTAAAATGATAGATTGATAAAGGATTAGATTAATATAAAAAATTTCTGAGAGACTTAATTAATGGACGTACCTTTCAAAATTAGTGAAATACTAAAATAAATGCTTAGTCAAAAAATAATGGAGGAAACAAACGCTAGAGTATTGGGTAAACAAAACTAAAGATCAATTTACATAGGAAGTTTAATGATGTTGTCTCCTGCATTTCCTGGTCACAATGCATAACGCAATGATTACACTTTCCTAATAATGCTACTGCTTTTATAGAATTCCCACAACACACGGTACGGCTCTTACATGAAATCACTAAGAAGCTACATTCATGCGTGTGATGTTTTTCTCCATTTTCGAAGAAACTTGCTTTTCGCGATTCCTTTGCGATGCAACTTCATATTTGCCTCCCATGGTGTCATTTTTGTAACACTAAATCAAGCAGCCTTCTCCTGACATAAATTTGTCTTAATACATTGCTGCTCCACAAGAACATCTCTGGAGCAGTATAAGTAAGCATGATAGCATATCATTAACTCCGTTCTGCTCTATTTATGTTCTCCTGCTTATTTTTCTTCTTTCTTAATTTGTGGATACAGATATCTGAATTCAGAGTGCCTGATTGTTGTAGCCAATGGCTTCCCCTCCAAACAGCCATCCCATCCGCCCTGCTGCTTCCGATCTTCCTCATCAAAAAGCCAAACGGACTTCTTCCTCCTCCTCCTCCGCTGCTAGGCATCTCATTTCTCCTGCTTCGACCTTTCTCATCGCAAAGTCATATGGAATTCTTCTTCTTCTTCCACTTCCACTTGTCCTCCAGCTGCTCCTCTTCCTCCTTCTCTGCCATCTTCCACTTCTAGAAATCACATCCCTCCTGTTTCAAACCTTTCTCGTCACAAAGTCAAACGGACTTCTTCTTCTTCTTCTTCCACTGTTATTTGTCCTCCGGCTGCTGCTTCTCCTCCTTCTTCCACCGCTAGGCATCCCATCTCTTCTATTTCAAAACTTTCTCATTGCAAAGACAAACAGACTTTTTCTTCTTCCACTCCCACTTGTCCCCCAATTGCTCCTCCCTCGTCTTCTTCCGCTGTTCATATGTCTTCCTCAGCTTTAGAGGTACAGATCAGGGATTTAAATTGCGGTTGCGGTCGCGTTGCAATGCGAACGAATGCGGAAAAATGCGGTCATAACGGTCTAAAATTACGGAAAATCGCGGATGCGGTCTCCCTTGAAAACGTAATATTGCGGGTAATATTGCGGTCACGGACCGTTTTTTAAATCCTAGGTACAGATACTCGATCTGGTTTTCTGAGTCATTTGCTTGAGGAACTATCTCGAAAGAAAATTGAGTACTTTGTAGATGATCAAAAGCTTAAGCAAGGAGATGAAATATCATCAACCCTTCTCACTTCTCAGTGCCATTGGAAAGTCTCAAATTTCATTGGTGGTGTTCTCAAAAGACTACGCTGATTCAAAATGGTGCTTAGAAGAGCTCAAGCAAATAATATAATCCAGAGAAAAACAAAATCAGATCGTAGTACCCATTTTTTACGGAGTAGATCCTTCAACTGTTCGCCATAAAAAAGGAAGTTACAAAAATGCATTTGATAAACTTGGTACAAGATTTGGAATACATAAGCTGCGAAAATGTCAAATTTCCCTCAAGAAAGCAGCTGATTTATTTGGATTTGGTTTTGATTCCTCAAGATATCCGTAAGTACCTAAATTATTGTTTACAGCATATAATTGTTCTTATATATGCATAAGCATACTCATCTATTTTGTCTCGTTCGTTTGAAATGATTCAAAATCTTAGGCTCTTTTATTTTACATCTTTTATAGGAATATAGTTATAAAATATTAAAATGGTAAAAAAAATTTAATTTATTTAATATTAAATAAAACGATTGTGGTAAATTACATCCTATATTTAATAGGAATTCAGTAATTTTTTCATTTTATGAATTTCAAGTCTGGAGCCAAATGATTTAGCTTTAAAATTAATAATATTGTCACTAAATTTCTAATACTTGCTACGTTTATTTCTGATAAAGGACCGAAGCACATTCCATTATAGAGATTGGTCAGCATGCGGTAAAGAGGCTAAATATGATAAGTCACCAAAGTAATCTGAGAGGCCTCGTTGGAATTCAGAAACATACTGCACACTTAGAAGCATTGTTGTGCAAAAGACACAAGATGTTCTTATTATTGGAATTTGGGGCATGGTTGGTATCGGTAAAACAACTATAGCAGAAGTCTTATTTAATAGATTGTGTAATGAGTATGAAGGAAGATACTTTCTAAATGTAAGGGAAGGATTCGAGAGACTTGGAAGAACACAACTTCAGGAGAAGCTTCTTTCCAAGCTTTTAGGTGAAGATCCCGCCAGTGTCCTGCATAATGGTGTACTCCTTGATTGTCAAAGAAGGCTTCAGCGTAAGAAGATTCTTATTGTTCTTGATGACATTAATAGGTCGATGCAACTAGAATTATTAACCAGAGGGCGCGACTGGTTTGGATCAAATAGTAGAATCATTGTAACAAGCAGATTCATCGATAAATGTGATTATATATTAGGTTAATGCATATCCATTATATTTTAGATTTTTTATTTGTTAGTGTATTTTGGCCCATTGTCTTTAGCATATTATTTTAAATATTTAATATTTTACTTGTTGCCCATCTTGGGTTAATTAGTGAGGTCAAACAACTGAATTCTGGAGAAGCTTTTCAACTTTCTAATTTCAATGCCATGCCTGAAGTTTATCTTGACAAGGAAGAAGAATGGTATAAACTTTCGCGGATGGTGGTTGAGTATTGCAATGGCAATCCCTTGGCTATAAAAGTTTTAGTTCGCTCTCTATGCGGCAGAGATATAAATGACTGGAAAAACAAATTGAAAAAGCTAGATAAAATTCTTGATCCAGATATTCAAGATGTGCTGCAGTTAAGTTATATTGAACTAGATTATGAACAGAAACATATTTTTTTATATCTAGCATGTTTCTTCTAATTGCGGTGGTACAAGACAAAAGAGAAAATAATATCATTACATGATGATGATGAATACCATACCATTGTTGAGTCTTAGCTTTGCAAAACAGAGCTCTTATAACCATCTTCACTATTTATGCATGATTTGATTCAAAAATTGGGCTGTGAAATTGCTCAAAATAAATGTCTGAAATATTAAGGCTAGCACAATCATCTGTGTGATGCTGATGAGATATATATAATGTCCTCAAGGACAATATGGTAAGAAATATAAAAAAATATATAATATTCAAAATGTATTAACTTTTTTTTGCCCCCTCAGATAGTATACCACTAATATGTTTTTATTGAGTTATTGTTTGCCACTTTCACTTGGCAGGGGACAGAAGTTCAAGGCATAATACTAAAAATGGATCTTCACTTAAAACCTCAATCGTTTGCTAGGAAGGAAAATTTAAAACTTTTGCAGTTTTCAAGATTTGGCACCCTATTTAGGGTGTATGCACCTGAGGAAGATATTAAACTGCCAGCTCAACTATAATTTATTTGGGATTTCCACTCGTCGAAGTCTATTCCCCTTGAGATCTTGTATGGATAATCTAGCTGAACTTCACATGAGACACAGCTGCTTGGAAAATTTATGGGATGGAATCTAGTTATGCTATGAAGCCAAAGTTGCAAAAAAGAAAAAATGTTATCATTGGATTACATCAATTTAGAGGATTAAGAGGAATGAGTATTATGTTATCTGAAGCCGTTTAATTACAAGATATTTTAAGCGATGCTAAAAAACCTGAGCAAGGCCAAAAATTTTGGTGAAATCTAACATGTAATCTGAAACATCAAGAATGATGCTGGAAAAATCACGGAAACACACAATATATGCTCGTACATATGATTCTACCACTAGATATGTGGTAAATGTGTCAAAATCTTGTTTTTATTTCATATTTTCATAAATAGTAGATACTGATATGCGTTGACTTTAAAATTATTAAAGTAATACCTCTTAATAAGATGCATTTTTTTAAATAAGAGTGACTAATCTATTATACATATACACATAAGGACCTAGAATTGAATTTGGGATGCAAAAAGAAAAGCCTTCAAGAAATATTGAATTCCACTTGTTAATATATATATATATATATATATATATATATATATATATATATATATATATATATATATATATATATATATATATATATATATCCTTCTTTTTCTAAGAGAAGAACATCTTTTACTCGCATTTGTAGTATAAGTTAGAAGGATAAATATAAGGTCTTAAAAATGACAGTGCACTTTTAACTACAAATATGACAGTACCATAACTGAATAATCTTAACAACTAATTTTAAAATAATTTATTTGTTGTTTTTTTTTTCATTACACAATAAACAGTGATAGAGTTTGAGACACAAACCTTGATAAAAACAAACTAACAGCACACAAACCTACAACAAACTAAACAACATGTAGCAAGCTTAAAGCATGAGAACAAACAATCAACTAACTCTAAAATAAAATAGGCAAAAGTAGTGTTTCCTGGGAGTTGATAATAGTTCATGAAATCCACAGCATTCACACTTCCTGGATTGAAATTTTGTGAGACTTTTCCTTGCAGTTGATCAAATACTGAAATATGAAATCAATTTCTGACCATACATCTTTAAAAGTTGTTGCTGAACTCCTATGCCTTTGTGTGAAACCTTATGCTGTCTCTTCCAAGGAGCAAGGATTTGGGAAACTTGGCTGGCTTCTGAAAACTGCACCTACTCATAGCATGAACAAAGTAGGGGAAAGGTTCCTTGGGAGAATTAACTAATGTCTTAGTTATAGACCTTAACTCTAGATGCACTTGATGATAAGGATCCATCTCCGACACTAGTGGTTGCAATCGGGCAAAGGCTGATTGCATTGTAGTAGGCTATGCCACTTGACAACCATTAAAATGGAATCTTGACCTACTACAAGAAAAGGATCCTTTAGCAGATTGAATGTAAAAAGGACATTGGGTATATAGAGAAAAACCTTCGTCAGTTTGAGGATTCTAACAATATTTTCCAATGTAATCAGGTTGTCCACATTTGGTACAAGCTTTCAGTATCTTTTCCTTTTTAAAAAGGAATAAGTTAAGATGTCCATTATCAACTAGAATAAAAGCACTGAACCTTTGTGCTTGAACCAACCTTCTCAAGCTTTTTCCGAACATATTATACTAACTTACATGAGAACTTCATTGTCATTCTTCTAAAGTCTTAATATGATTGTCCGATTTTGCTTTCTGTGCTTCTAATTGTTTGACTTTGTCATTTAATGCATCAATATTTTGTTGCAAATCAGCAAGCTGAACAAGCAAATTTTAATTCAAAACTTCCAATTCACATACCTTTTCCTATAGCTGCTTTGCTTTTAACAACCTCAGAGTCCGACAACACTTGAAGATGATACTTGTCCTTCATTACTATGGTCATAATATTTGAGAACAAACTTTCCAATAAAAATGGCAGAGTATTCATGGAAGTGATTTGAGAACGGGCTTCAAAACAATGTTCCTCAAACTTTTCCAATTGAATAGCGAAATTATTGAAAATCTCTTCTATCACCAAGTTATTTTCCAAATTTTTTTACTGAAAGTGTCGTTTAAATTGTTTCTCTTTTCTTAGGTGATTGGCTTTGCCCCCCAAAGTGATGGAAAGGCAGTGAAGATTTTCCTCCATTGATCTATCTAGACATTCATCAGTGAGATTCGTAAAAAGGCAAGGTTTCTTGTGGAGCTGTTCTGCACTGGAGGAGTCGGCATCAACCGGTGCTAATCTAAGTTTTTTTTTTCGCCAAAAATCCCTTTTTAAGTCCCAAAGCAAACTTTTCATCGGCCTTGGTTGAAGAGCCTCACTAAATATTCTAAAATTTTCCAAAACCTCAAAAGCCAAAAGATTTCCGGTCCCCGAACAAAGAACAAGAATCTTTAAAATTGCATAAGCTGAAATCCTAAGACAAATCCTTCAAATCTTGAAGATCACAAACAAACAGAGCCCAGCCACACCATAGAAGCATGAAATTATATTATGCAGTAGATAATCAGGATAAAACACATCCAACCTTGATTTGAAGGGAGATCACCAAAAACCCAAATATTGTCCACAAAAGAGAAGGATACTGTTTACCCAAGTACGCTTGGCAAAGAACCTGTTCGAATGAATAACTAAGTGATTGGAGGGATGACAAGGCCCAATTTTTATTTTTTATTTTTTTTTAAACTTCTGCATTGTCCATGAAAAATTGAGGCTGCTTCTTATTCGTCGCACACGTACACAAGTTTCTTCTACCTTTTTGTACAGTAGCTAATAATTGTTTTTCCATTTTCTTATTAACTAACAATTCTTCAAATATTTTCTTAAATAGACAACTATAATATATTAACTAACAAATATTTTCTTATTCATCGCACACGTACACAAGTTTCTTCTACTTTTTTGTACAGTAGCTAATAATTGTTTTTCCATTTTCTTATTAACTAACAATTCTTGAAATATTTTCTTAAATAAACAATTATAATATATTGATTTACAAGGTAAGTCCAACTGAAATTATTAATTCGATTAAATAAATTTTCAATCTTATTAAAAATTTAATTTTACACAGTGTTAAAATATTATTAAATCTTAAACCATTATATCATTTTTACATAAATTTGATATTATATGATTTTTAAAAAAAGTAAATTTAATCTATGAAATTTTAATTAAATATATAAAAATACTTCAAATTTATTTGTGAAAAATTTGTGATAACTCAATTTAGATTTAGTGCATTAATCATAACTATAATTGTTATATCTGACTGCTTACATGCATGGGATTTCTTAGATTTTTATAGAGTATATACTAATTAACGATATGATGTAATAGCTACACCTACAATAGATCTAAATTTGCGATAAATTAACTAACAATAAAATTATAATTTTTATTTAAATTTTTTAAAATGACACTTAATTTAATAAAATGCAAGAAACAATAACTGCATGATTTATTTTATGGAATGTAAGGTCTTTTAGTTTTAAATTTTTTAAAAAAAATTGGTGCAAGAGGAGTTCTTTTAATATTTCCCCCAAAGATTAATATAGCAAAGAAAATATAATATACCTTATTTATTAGATTAATTCAAAAATAATACTTAAATTTAATTTAAAATAATGTAGGTAAACTCCACTGGTCATCTGCTAATGCCATAAGCAATTTGTGGATAGGAATGGTAATGGGTCAATTTTTGATAGACTCAATTCCAGCCCTATTAGATTCAAATTCATTAAGGCTCCACTACTTTTGATCCAATAAGGATCCAATAAGACTCAATTAAAAGATTCAAAATTGATCCATTTGAATCCACTAATACAAATATAATTTTAAACTTTGTTAATAGAAATAAAAAAGTTATTTTTTCTACTGATAATAATTGCACTTGATAATTATAAATTATATCCATTTTCATATTCATGTCTATTATTGTTTGACCCATCCATACTATCTATTTTAGTTTTAGCATAAATGTGGGTTGTATCATTTTTATTGATGTTAAATATACCTAGCAATTATGAATTATGTCCATTCTCTCATTTATATTGATTCTTGTTTTAACACTTCCATACTATTAGGGGTGACGACAAACCAAACTAAGTTAGGCCTTAGTATAAATAAACAAAACCTATTTCAAAATTTATTAGCCTAAGCTTAGTTTGTGACCTTATTACAAGTCAAAATTTCAGTTCACCTAATTTGTTTATAAAATTTAAGAAGTCTAGTATAATTTGTTGGTTTATTTAGGCCTAACTATTAAAATCTAAATGAATTATTGATATACTTATAAGCTTAGGTATATATATATTATAAATAGATTTTTTTAGTTAAAAAGAATAATAATTTTGTTAAATAGATAAGGTATTAAAAAAATTTATCTCCACTTTTATATAAATCTTAATAATTCAACATAATAAACAATAATCATATTTATTTAAAATGAAAAGATAAATTTATCACTCAAATTTTAAAATTTGAGAATATTGATGATTGTATTAAAAAAAGATACAATAATCAAAGAGTAATAATAATTATGATGTAGTTAATCAATTAATTTAAGTGGATTAGATTAAGGTAATATTTTAGTTAATAGGTTTCCCTAAAAGGCCAATAAGGCAAGCCTAGAGTTAAATAGGTTAGGCCTATTTAATAAATAGACTAATATAATAGCCTAGGTTTAATTTATTTAATTAAATAAATATAAATCAAGTCAGGTCTTTAATAAGTCAAACTGCTTATGAATGGTTTGATTTATTTCCACCCCTATGTACTATATCTATATTAACTTTGGAGTAAATATAGGTTCTGTTAGATTAACTCATAGATAATTATTTATTCATTTATATTATAATTAGATATTTTTGTATTGTATAAACTAATATTATAATTTAAAAATATTATTTTAAACTAGCTTTATTATTTAATGTAAAATAAAATATTTTTAATATTAATTATCTTAAATAAATTATCCCAATATTTTTATATATGTGATGATATCTGTATATGATGAAAAAGTCATCTATATAACCTTCAAACATATTAAAAGTTGCATGTACCCCTCATTAAAGCAATATCGATAATAGAAAGAAAACTTATAAAGCAATATCGATAATAAAAAGAAAACTTATATTGATGACTAAAATTTTTGTTGTCTATATAAGGTTCTATCTAGACTCAAATTTTTTCATTTCCACATGCAATTCTTCGACCCCCCTAAAAAGAAAAAAAGGCTTTCTTAAATAAGTTTCTTACACTTTTCTTTGTTATTTTTACTATATTTTCATTCTTTTGTATATTTTTTATTTTTACTTTGTGAAAGGATCAGATTTTGATACTACTATTTGGTTGAAACTTGTGTTTCTTGACTTCACTCTTTAAGGTAGGCCAAAAAAACTTAAAATATTTTGTTTGAAGATATAATTTATGGTGTAGTTAATATGAAATGCAATGATTCAATTTGATTAAATTGTTACTTTGTATAGTTTGTTATGTTTATTGCTTTAAATGAATGATGATATTGATATAGTACACAATTATAAATTTTTTTATGAGTTATTATGTTACTTGATGAAATTGTATTTTTGCAAAATTTATTATGCTTGTGATGGATATGATGTAAGATAGAAGGATGAAAAATTTTAGTAATGATTTAAAGGATAATGTGAAATATAAAACAATTTACATAAATAATTTAAAATTCTAGGAAAATAAGTTATGTTACCATTTAAAAAATTAAATAAATACAAATATTAAACAATTGATAAATGTGTATTACTGAATAATAAAGGAGGAAAATTCATAATAATTTATTAAAAATTAAAAATATTGATTAATTTATAAAATTTTATTGTTAAATAACAAGGAAAAAATATTGTAATAATTTAATGTCAGAAATAATTCAAATGCTTTTATTAATTTTTTAAAATATATAGAAAATCAAAGTAATGAAATAATAATGGCATATAAGTTTTGAAAATTCAAGTAAGCAAAATGTAAACATTTTTATGATATAAAATATATAAATAATTTAAAATTCTAACAAAATGAGTTATGTCAATATTTAAAAAATTAAAATATTAAATCATTAAATAATTAATAAATGCATATTACTAAACAATAAAGGAGAATAAAATTCATAATAAGTTATAAAAAATAATAAATGAAAATATTAATTAATTAATAAAATTGTATTACTAAATAATAAAGTAGAAAAATTGTAATAATTTAATGTTAGAAGTAATTTAAAAACTTTTATTAATTTGTTAAAATAATAATGGCACATAAATTTTGAAAATTCAAGTAAGCAAAAATATAAAATTTTTGAAGATGAGAAATATATAATAATTTAATTTAATAATTTGAAATCTTAACAAAATGAGTTATGTGAATATTTAAAAATTAAATAAATAAAATTATTAAATTATTAATAAAAGTGTATTACTAAATAACAAAGGAGAAAAAATTATAATAATTTAATGTTGTAAGCAATTTAAACACTTTTATTAAATTGTTAAAATATGTAAAAAATCAAAATAATTCAATAATGATGGCACATAAATTTTCAAAATGTGATAATTAAAATGTAAACTTTTTGATGATGTGAAATTTGTAATAATCTAAGTTAATAATTAAAAATCCAAGCAAAAATAAATTATGTCAATATATAAAAATTAAATAAATAAAAAAATTAATTTATTAATGAATGTGCAGTACTTTGAATAATTTTATTAAATTGTTAAATTATATAAAAAATAAGGTAGACAAAGAATAATGCAATTTATGAATAATAAACATTAAAATTACATTTTATATAGGATATTCGATTAGAGCTAACTAGTGTAAGAATTTAGTCACAACCACTGATGAACTATTATTAATCTTAAGTAGAATAGTAGATATTAAGAGTTATACATGGCAACAAAATTTATCCTGTACAAATAAGTATGAAAAGGGAATTTATTGTGTAGTTAAAATTATTATAGTTGTCAAATTACAATAATTTGAAATTGAAATGCACTTACACTATAAAACCTTAAATTCATTCAAGGGTTAGTTGGTCTTTATAGATGAACCAATTTTTGAATTATCCTATAATCTAGACAATTCTAGATAGAGCATGTAATTATTGTTACTAATTTATATGCTCATTATTTCAAATTGTAGAAATTTTTTGGCTTTTCATTATGCTTTTGGTGTGTATTATATTAGTGTATAGTTTATATGCTTAGAGAACTATAGGGAATTGTTGTCAAATTTTCAACATTTAAAAAATGTATCATAGATAAGATGAAACAATAACCATAGGAACATCTTGAATGGTATAAGCCCCTTAACCTTTAAAGTTATAGTGATAAAATGGATTTAGAGCACATAACAGACATGCGCACAAGATTGAAATCTATGACAACTTATGATGTTGTTGGCCAATTATACCATGTCTATTAGCAAAATCTAGATAGCTTTGCGACATTGCTTATCCAATGACTACTAGTAAGTTGCATTGACATTTGTTGAAAAAGTCAAAAACTTTGTTGATAATAAAGGATTGGTGAGATATCCATGTAAGAAATGCATAAATTTGTTGTATCCAAAATTGGAGACCTTAGAGCCATGCCTAATAAACAACCTTTTTAATCCTTTATACATGAATTGGATACATCATGGCGAGGATGATGCATTGACTATTGAGGTTATGTGTGATGTGCCTTCCAATGTTGCAAATGAGATGATTGACATTATATATATGATTTCATCAATCTTTATATCATTGATTAAACAACTAAGAATGATGGAGATGGGAATAAGGATGCTGGGGGGCACATTTTATGATGAAAGCTTTGATAACCTCTTCCCATAAGTTTTTCAGCCTTGAACTTTTTAGCGAAGCTTATGCATCTAAAAATAATACATGAGTAGACTAATAAGTTGTTTGATTCTCTTCTAAAGTGGACTAGTAATCTTGCCTATGAAATATATTTTAAATGTAAAGGTAAGTGAATAATTCAAAATATTTAATTTTTATAATTATCTATCATTTAACAATATATTAAATAATTTTTAAAATAAAATTTATTTAGTTTCAAATATGTGTGAAAGATTAATTCGCATAATTATTGGGATATTGAGAAATAGTGTAACTATGAATATGAATATTAGCCAAAAAGATAAAATAAATTAATATACATAATTTTAAAAGGGGTGTTGTAATTGACTTTTATCTAATAAAAGCCAATCAATATTAAGGGCAATACTTAAATAATTTTAAAAAAGTTATACAAATTAATGTAGAAACGTTATGGGTAAAATCAAAAAGTATTTTTGAAATAATGTATAATAAAAAATTTTTAAAGAAAAGATATCATAGTTAAGTTCTTGTGACATACTAATTATTTTAATTATCAATTACCCAAAGTTAGTTTCTAGTAATGGAGAAGTCATAAACTACTAAATTAAGGTAATCTTAAATAAAAAATAAAAGGAAAATCTTAATTAATCTTAATTGTAATATTTATTTCTAATTAATAACAAATGTAAATTAAATAAAGATATTAAGAATAAATTATTTTGTAAAAACATAAGAATTCAATTTAAAATTAATTAATATGTTTTTTCTATATATCTGAAAGTCACTTAAATATTACATTATTCCCATCAAATATTATAATTCCATGTTGAGTTTTTATTAAATTTTATATTTTAATTTAATATCATTTTTAATTGTACCAATTATTATGATAAATAACAAATTAAAAGGATAAACTTAATTTTGGGATAATATAAACCGAGGGGGAAAAATATTAATACATGTGGATAATGATTTGAAATAGGTGGATCTGCAACATGAAATATTTAACTAATGATAAAAGTCAATTTGCTAATCATAATAGACGATTAAATTGGTAAGGGTTTTCTTAATAATTTACTGCTATTTATAATCAGCAAAGAATCATAATATTTAATGGATGATAAAAAATTAATTATATGAAAATATTAAATCACTGTATTAATTTATCTTTTTTTTTTTGGTAATTTACTTCCCTTTCTCATTCAATAAAAAATCAATTGTAATATTCACTGTTTTAGAAATTTAAAAAATATAATTTAGCTGCGTATAAATTTCTCGAAAAAATTAATAATTAATTTTTTATTATATGAAAAATAAAAAAAATGTTATAGTTTGAGTATATTAATATTTCTCTTAGATTTTAAGATCATTTTTATCACTTCTCAGTTATTTTTAAAAAAAAGTTAAAACCGCGTTTACTACAAGTTAAAGACGACAGCTAGCATGCTATATTTCTGCTGTAGAGCAGGCAAACCGCCTTTGTTATGTGTTTTACTATCTGCCTCGAAAATTTTGGTTTCTTTCATTATTCCCTTAGTTTTGTTGACCGGCTGTATAATTTACTCCAATTAGGTAATAAGCTGAAAAGTTCGTGTTCGGAAAATACAAAGAGTTTTACTCCGTGCACTTTCGTGGAAATACTTAAAGTCATCTGGATCCACAATTTGTAAATTTTACAATTTCAAATTGGAAATACGGGTAAACATTAACATCAAATTTCATTATAATGGAATCAACAATTTATTTTATTAATATGTATGTATTATAATTTAAGTTAGATTAAAATATTTCATTTTAAAGATTAATGAGGTTTGTTAATCTGAATCATAGAAGATGAATAGTTATAAACAATTGATTATGAATACATTTGTGCATTTTTCTATTCAATAAATTTATCGATAGCTGTATTATAGTTAAATCAGAAAAAGGCGAGGGCAGCTTTGATATCTCCTCAATTGAGATGAGATTTCGAGGAGTTGCATTGATAGAATCTTTTTCACATATTAAAAAATGTTCGCCAAAAATATTTTATGTGGACTTGTCTTACATATGTTCGTCTTTATACGATGGTGCTTCACAGCCGAAGGAAGATCACTGACCGGACAAAGCGGAAAGTAAGTATATCATCAATTCGGACCCAATCTGCTGATTTATTTATTTGTTCTAATTACTTAATAAAACTATAATTAAAACTAAAGAAGTTTAAATTTGATTCACCTTTACTATAAAATATTTTACATTATCAATAAATAAAAAATACGTTATTAAAAAAGTAAGGTTTCACTTAGTATAGCATATAAGATATGATAATATAAAACGGATTGTACAATTTATTTAAAAAATCTACTTATATGTTTAATTTCATATAAGGTTATTTACTTCCTAAAGAAAAGGGTAAGAGCTGGTAATATAATATTAAGATAAATATTAGATTATTAAAAATTTTTAAAAAATATGATCTTATCTCCCTCATTTATCAGTAAAAAACATTATTTCTCTCATTATGAAAACAAAATTATCTTTTTATCTCTCTAATTATGTGCATTACATAATCTAAGACAATTTTTTATTTTTTTTATATATAAGGGTATTTTTAATCAAATCAATATTTTATAAACCTATATATTCATATAAAACATGACAACAAATAAAAGATAGAATAATTATGTACAAATCTTCATCTTATATTATTATAGACTAAAGATTTTCTAGTATACTATCCCATCCTATTTAATACCATACTATACTATCTAGTAGTCTTTATCCTATATTATATGGTATACCAAACAAGGCCTAAAAAAATTAAGAATCTTTATCTGCAACAAAAGAGATTTAATAGGTTTTCATATAATAATATATAGATGAGCGATAATGTAGGATTTTATATTTATGATCAAATTTAAATTCAAAATAGAAATAATTTAATATAATTTAAAATAATACTTTAAGTATGAAACTTTGTGATTTCCCTTTTTTGGCCATTATGATAATTTTTCGGAAGTATTTTGTTTTGCCGACAAGTAATTGTGAAGGTTTTAATTAATAAAACATAATTAGAAATGGTCATTTTAATTTTGCTTTTTTACTTTGGAATTTGGAAGATTCTTGTTTTTTGCTCAGATATGGTTAATTATGCCTAATTCCTTAAAAATACAAATTAATTCCATGAATAATTATACGGAATCCAAATCCCCTCTCACAAAATAGACGATTTTAAAACCAATCAATCAATATCAATATATAGTATAATTCCAGCATTCACTTCAAGTCCACCTTAACAAGTGTCAGCTCCTTGTCCTTTCGGTTCCCTCCAAATTTAAGTACGAAATTTATGTTCAAGTTTTTCGCTTATATTTCTATCCTAATAAAATTTTCTAATTATTCTCTCTAATATAATTAATATTATCTTCTCAAGTTATTTCAAAGTAAATTAATTAGCATATAATTAGTTAATTATGTATACTATAATATAAATACAAATATGTTCAAAATTATATTATTATAAATCTTACTTCCTAATAAAAATCATGATAATAATAACTTTATAATTAAATTACATGACTTTAATGGATTCATATGTGATTATTGAAAAGAAAATTTTATCTTATAGAAAATAAAAGTATTGTAACACTTATATAAAATATGGAAAAAATCATCAAAATTATATTTATGTTATGAAAATATTAAACACTTAGGGAATGATAAAAGAAAGAGATCAAAGAGATGGAAGACATGGAAGAGAAATATAAGGAAGAGAAAGAAATACAAGGAGGAGGAAAATATTTCATTCAACTATATATAAAATGATTTGTACAACCCATATTTATAGGGCAAATGTTGCAATCTCATAATAATAATTCATAAATAGGATTGATCACAATTGGGGGTATAATTGATTATAATTGGAATCTAATAATATGATCATAATTGAAGATATAATTGATTGCAATTGAATCCAAATAATTAATCATAATTAGAGATATAACATTTGACCTATAGATATCTACATTCAATAATTATTCATAACACTTCCCCTTGGATGTCCATATAATATGCTATAGAATATTGCCTTAATAAAAACCTTGCTAGGAAAAACCCAATAGGACAAAAATCATAGCAAAGGAAAAAAGAGTACAGCGCATATTAACTTCCCCTCATTACAACATCAATTAAGCTCTCTAAGCTGATGTATTCCAATTCTCTATACTATTCTTTCAAATGTTGAGGTAAGTAATGCTTTGGTGAATAGGTTTGCTAAATTATCTGTTGAATGAATTTGTTGAACATCAATATCACCTTTCTTTTGAAGATCATGGGTAAAGAAGACTTTTGGTAAAATGTGCTTTGTTCGATCTCCTTTGATATATCCTTCCTTCAATTGAGCTATATATGCAGCATTGTCTTCAAAAAGTATAGTTAAGGTTCTTTTACAAGAGGATAACCCACACATCTTTTGAATATGTTGAGTCATAGACCTTAACCAAACACATTCTCGACTTGCTTTGTGAATTGCTATAATCTTTACATGATTGGTAGAGGTGGCAGCTAGTGTTTGTTTGGTAGGATGCCATGAAATAGCTGTATTACCACTTGTAAATAAATAGCCTATTTGAGATCAAGCTTTATATGGATCAGATAAATATCCAGTATCTACATAACCTATGAGCTATGGTTTAGATCCATTTGCATATAATAAGCCTATATCAATAGTACCTTAGAGGTATCGAAAGATATGTTTAATCTCATTCTAGTGTCTTTGAGTTGGAGAGGAACTAAATCTTACTGAAAAGCTCATAGCAAAAGCTATATTAGGTCTTGTATTGTTAGTAACATACGTCAGTGCATTAATAACATTAAGATATGGTACTTTAGGACCAAAAACCTTTTCATTATCATCTTGAGGTCAACAAATATCCTTTTTCACATCAAGTGACCAAACAACCATTGCGGTACTCAATGGATATGCTTTATCCATGAAAAATCTTTTAAGGACATTTTGGGTATAAGTTAATTGATGTATAAAAATTCCATCTTTTAAATGCTTAATCTACAGGCCAAGGTAGAACTTCATTTTTCTAAGATATTTCATTTCAAATTCTTTCTTCAAACAATAAACTACTTTTTGAATCTCTTTAGGAGTTCTAACAATATCCAAATCATCAACATATACAATAATGATGGCAAATTTAGAATTTATTCGCTTTATGAAAATACATGGACATATTTGATCATTATTATACCCTTCCTTTAACAAGTATTCACTAAGATGATTATATCATATTCATCCAGATTGCTTTAATCCATACAAAGATTTTTATAATTTAATTAAATAAAGTTCCCGGGGTTACATGCTTTAGGCATCTTAAATCCTTCTGGGATTTTCATATAGATGTCATAATTAAGTGAGCCATATAAATAGGCTATAACAACATCCATAAGATGCATATCAAGTTTTTTATGTATTACCAAACTAATGAGATAACGAAATGTGATTGCATCCACCACAAGAGAATAAGTGAACTCATAATCAATTTCAAGTCTTTGTGTGAAACCTTGGGCAACAAACCATGCTTTATATCTTACAACTTCATTTTTCCTATTTCGTTTACGCACAAGTACCCATTTGTACTCGACAGGTATTACACCTTCAAGTGTTTGGATTACAGGTCCAAAAACTTCACATTTTTCAAGTGAATTCAATTCTTCTAAAATTGCGTTTGTCCATTTTGGTCAATCATATCTATATTAACATTCATAATATTAAGTGCTACATTGTATGCAAAAATGTTCTCAACAATAATTTCTTTATGGTTCAATCTTTTCCCCATAGAGACCTAGTTTATTGAGATCTCCTTTTTTTCATCTTCTTCATCATTTTTAGGTCCCTTAACTTCTTTTGGAGTTACATTGTTTCTTATGTCTCTAGACTCTTCAAGAGTATCTATTTTTTTAATAGGCTCGTCTTCAATAATTACTCTTTTTCTTTTGCGACAATTTTTATCTTTGAACTTATTAGTCTTCCACGCTTCTAGCATGCCTTTAAACTCATTAACTTTCTTATTGATGGATTGTCCTTTAGGGATATCAATCCTTATTGGAGCATTAGCAGTTGGTATATGTAACTTAGTCACTCTCTTTAGGTTAGTGAATGCATCTGGAGTTGATTAGATATACTTTGTAAGTGGATTATCTTTTGAACTTCAAGTTCACATTACTTTATGGAAGGATCAATATTTTATGAAGTATTCCATGTAATTTCTTTGACCAGCAACTTATCCTTTTCTCCCCCTAATGTTAGGAAAATTGATTCATTAAAATGATAATCAGCAAAACGTGTTGTAAAATAAGTCCCCTGTCAGTGGCTCAAGATATTTTATAATAGAAAGAGAATCATATCCAACATATATTCTCAATCTCCTGAGGTCCTATCTCAGTATGTTTTAGTGGAGCTATTGGAACATATACTACACATTTAAAAATTCTAAGATGGGAAATATTTGTCTCCTAACCATAAGCCAATTGTAAAGTGGAGTATTTATGGTAACTAATTGGTCTGATGTGCATAAGTGCTACTACAGGTAGAATTGCATGTCCCCAAGCAAAAATAAGGAGTTTTGTTCTCATAAGCATGGGTCTTGCTATTAATTGAAGTCATTTAATAAATGATTCAACTAAGCCATTTTATGTATGAACATGAGCTACAAGATGTTCAACATTCATTCCTACTAACATGCAATAGTCATTAAAAGTCTTAGAAAAGAATTCACTAGCATTATCAAGATGAATATACTTGATAGGGTAATCTAGAAATTGTGCTCTTAATTGAATAATTTGAGCAAGCAATCTCGCAAAAGCCATATTACAAGTTGATAGTAAGCATACATGAGACCATCTACTGGATGCATCTATTAATACCATAAAATATCTAAATGGTCTACATGGTGGGTGCATAGGCTCACATATATCACCCTGTATACATTCTAGAAATGTTAAAGATTTATTTCTAACTTTAACTGGTGATAGCTTAATAATCAATTTATCTAGAGAACATGCAATGCATGAGAATTCTTTAGATTAAAAAATCTTTAAGTTTTTCAGTGGGTTCCCATGTGAATTCTCAATAATTTTCTTCATCATTAGTGATCCAAGATGCCTCAATCATTCATGCCAAATAGTAAATATTTTTGAATTAATAAACTTTTGATTTATTGTAGCATACGTTTCAATTGTACTAATATATGTGTAGTACAAACTAGATGAAAGAACAGGTAATATTTCAAGTATGCATTTGTTACCTGAGATCATACTAGTGATAAAAAGATATTCAATATTCCTTTCATTAGTTATCTTGATATGAAATCCATTTTGATGGGTCTCTTTGAAACTTAATAAGTTTCTATGAGACTTAGTAGAATATAATGCATTATCAATGTGTAATTTTGTTCCTCCAAATAACATAACATTTGCTCTTCTGGAACCTTCAACTAAATTTGTAGTATTAGATATACTACTAATACCAGCTTCTTGCATTTTCAAATATGAGAAATATTTCTTATTCTTAAGTATGGAGTGTGTTGTGGTGATGTCTACATTGATTGCAGATCCATCCAAGGAAGTACTCATATTCTTTGTTCACATACAATACACAAGATAAAATGTTTAAGATTAATATTAGAAAATTAAAATATAAGAAATATCACAAATATAATGGAATACTAAAAAATATATAAAATTTTTTATTGAAATAACATTAAAAGTAAAAATGTATTCGTAATAAAAACATAATTATAGTAAAAGAAATTATTTTTGCACATTCCATTTCCAATCAAATGATCAATTCTACCTTCAGGATGAGAAAAGAAATCAACAACATCTAAATGAGTTATATTTATTTGGCCTTCATTACGATCATCTCCATACATAAAGTTTGTCTCTACCTTTTTCCCTTCAAGTGATTCTTGATAAAGGTCAACAAGATGCTTTGGTGTATGACAGGTACAAGATCAATGACCTTTGCCACCACAGCAATAACATATATTCTCAATATGTTTGTTATTTTGCCCAGGTTTCTTTTTTTCATTCTTTTCTTCATTTTTCCACTTCTAGTGGAAAGTTGAGTTCTTGATATGAGAAACATGATCATGACTACATCTAGGGCTATAAGTTTGTTAATAAGTAAAATGGTCGTGTCATGCTACATTCGCTTTAGGGAATAAAGCAGAGTTAGTCAAATAGGGCTCATTAAAAGTTCATTATTTTGTTTAGTCACAAGGAGATAAGAAATCAATTCAAAATATTTCTTGGAAGCCTTTTTCTTAATATTGCTACTGCAGGAGCAAATTAGATGCATGAAAGTGGATAATTTTTTTTGATCATATATTTCTTTTAAACTATTACAAAGAATAAGTGAATCATTTACTGTGAGGTATTCAATTTTAATCCTTTAAAATTTTCCATGATGTTAAGAGTTACAAATCAAGATTTACAAAATCTGCCATAATACTATTATAGACATGTAAAAATGAATAAGAAAATTTTCAATATAATAGAGATTGAATATTGAAGAAGATTATTAATCAACATATTAATCATATAATTATTAATCCAATCTTCTATTTCATAATCAATCTATGTTGTGATCAAACATTGCAAAAATTATCAAATTTATGAAAGGTAGGTTTCAGATTATATATATATATTTATACACCGATTGCTTTTAGATAATTCTTATCATTTTTCCATACTTAGTTTTTTGAATATTTGCATTCATCTTTGTGTAAAGCTAAACATTATAATACAAGTAAATTTTCTTTCTATATCAACATGACATATATTATTATTTCATATAGCAATTTTTCAATCATGAGATAATAACATAATTAAGGATTTACCACATATTCACAATTGCATATCATATATATATAATACTCACACAATTTATAAAAACTAACATGAATTTCAAAAATAGATTTAAAAAAATCTATTCATTTAGCATTCAGGAATAAATTTTCAAATATATAATATGTCATATGAATTGTTTTCTTTTTCTCAATTTAATTCTTTATTTATTTATATTTTTGCACATCATATTCAATATTTTATAACTATTATTTCTTTGAATAAAACCAATAAAATGTTAAAATTAAAATTAAAATATGAAAGAAATAAGAGATAAGAATGAGATGAGATAGAAGAATTACCATATTAGCAGAAAGTAACAAGATTAAGTATGTCTATAAGAAATTACCCCAGTGAATCAGAGTCTCGTGCTGATAACATGTTATGAAAATATTAAACACTTAGGGAGTGGTAAAAGAAAGAGAGGGAAAAGATGGAAGAGAAATATTAGAAAGAGAAAGAAATACAAGGAGGAGGAGAATATTTCATTCAACTGGATGCAAAATAATTTGCACAATCTATATTTATAGGGCAAACATTACAATCTCATAATAATAATTCATTAATAGGATTGATCACAATTGAGGGTATAATTGATCATAATTAAAACTTAATAATATGATTATAATTGGAGATATAATTAATTATAATTGAATCATAACAATTGATCATAATTGGAGATATAACATTTGGCCTGTGGACATCCATATTCAATAATTATTCATAACAATTTATTATAATTTTGTTTCCTAATTAAAAACTCATGACCTTGGGAAAATACACGTAGTTATTAAAAATAAATTTATCTTATATAAAATAAAAGTTGTAGAAATATTACATATTAAAATTAAAATTGTTTAAAGACTCTTTATAAATATCACTCATTAAAATTATATTAGAATTATCATATTTGAATATTAAAAGTTATCATCCTTTTATTTCTTATAGTTTAAGTCAAATTGAATAAATTATAGATCTTGTTGGAGTTGAATTACTTGATGTGAATGAGGTACAACACTTAATCAATAGATTGAAGTTTAATACTCAAACATTTTAGAAAAAAGATTTATTTTAGAGATTATCTTTGCTTCAAAAATTTGAGGGTGCAAAAGCATTTTAAATATCTATTTTGATGGTATTGGAGAATTTAGGTTCCAAATATAAACTCAAGGTCAAGTTCTTTCCAAGTGAAAGGGAATGACACAAGAGTAAAATTTAGAAGATCTTATGAAAAATTTAATTCTACAAAATGTGATAAGGAATTGATATTATCATATTTTTTTTAATTTTACATTTATTATATTATTTAGATTCTACTTATTTGTATTTATCTTTTGTCATTTTTATAAAGTCCCACATTAAGTAGAGTAGGAGTTTTGAAGCTAGAAGATTAGTACAAATAAGTTAAGTCCTACATTGCTATAGTTTGGTGGGTGATTTTGTAGGATTAATATATGTATTCATCTCCATTGTGGAATTTATTCATCCAATATTCAATTAGGATATCAATAAAATATTTGATTTTAATATTATTATTTTATTTTTAGTACGCTAGAAATATATTCCCCATTTCCACTTTTCATACTGTGTCATATACATTCAATTTGGCAATGTAGAAATGAATGATCAGCTTAATTTTGTCTTTCTACCGAGCTCCTTTAATTATGAGTGGAAGAGAGCAAGTTATTTTCCCTTCATTGACATTAAAATGGAAACAAAGGTACAGAAAAATAGAATGAAGAACATCAACTTGTGCATATATAAATTGTTGGGAGATGATTATGGTGCAGCACTTATGTAGTAGCATATCAAGGCACCGTTAGATTTGACCATTGATATGCTATCGTGCAATGTGCCAAATATAACTTTCAAACAAGTAAACTTAATATGCAGTTTGAATTGGTAGTGTACTATATACCATTGCATTAATGGTATACTATAGTCTCTTGTAAATTGTTATGCATATGTAAATTGTCTTCATATTAATTTTTTTTGTAGCTTGTAGTTTAAATCAAGTTTACATAGATTATCAAGAAAGGTTTGTTGATAAGTTGATAATCTAACAATCAACAAAACAATTGATTGTGTGAAAAATAAAGTTATAGATTTTGTTAGAGTTGAATTACTTGAAGTGAATGAAGTACAACACTTAATCAATCTTATGAACAAATTGAAGTTTAATACTCAAATATTTTAAAAAAGATTCATTTTAGAGATTATCTTTGCTTCAAGAAGTTAAGGTTGCACAAGTATTTTAATTATTTATTTTGGTGGTATGGAAGGATTTAAGTTCCAAATATAAACCTAAGGTCAAGTTCTTTCCAAGTGAAGGGAAATGATGCGGGAGTAAAAGCTAAAAGATCTAATGAAAAATTCAATTTTATAAAATGTGATAAGGAATTGATAATTATCATATTTTATTTAATTTTAGATTTATTATGTTATTTCAAATTCTAGTTATTTATATTTATCTTCTTTTATTTTTATAAAGTCCCACATTGAGTAGAGCAGGAGTTTTAAATTTAGGAGGTTAGTACAAATAAATTAAGTCCTACATTGCTACAGTTTGGTGGGCAATTTCCTAGTATTAGTATATATATATGTACCTCCATTGTGTAGTTTATTCATTCAATATTTGATTTGAATATCAATAAAGTATTTGATTTTAGTATTAAGTGCACTAAAAATATATTTTTTCATTTCCACTTTTAGTACTATGTCACATACATTCAATTTGGCAATATAGAAATGAATGTTTAGTTCAGTTTTTTCTTTCTCTTGAGCTCCTTTAATCATAAGTGGAAGAAAGTTAGTTATTTTCCCTTCATTGACAATAAAAAGGAAAAAGAAGTATAGAAACAAGATCAAGTTGTGCATATGTAAATTGCGAAGAGATGATTATGGTGCATCATTTATGCAATAGTACACCAATGTATCATTAGATCTGATTGTTAATATATTATTATGTAATGTGCCCAATTTGATTTTCAAAATTAATGTGTAATTAGATTTAGTGAAGTAGAGGTATACTCTGTGTTAATGGTATACCATAGTCCCTCCCAAATTGTTGTGCATATGTAAATTGTCTTCATATACATTTTTTTTAGCGTATAGTTTAAATCAAGTTAGACATGACGAGATTTAAGATGATTCCTCTCGTTCTATCTATATATTCAGTGAAATTAAACTCACATACTGTTGCTTTTAAACTCAAAATTATGAAGATTAAGTTAATTGTATGGGTTGTTTAGGATTTTAGAAAGTTAATTATTTTACTATTGGATTATTTTTAATTAAGATTAATCAATTAAATAAAAAATATAAATTTCAATACCTAAATGACAATTTAACAATAAACAAGTTTAGGAGGAATTTAAAATCAAAGTTACAACTTCTTTTATTTAAATTTTTTCTCCGCTATTATATTATAGATGTTATTTTTTTAACCATAAATACACGTAACATATTTCTCATTTACCTATGCTAACATAAATAATATTTCTCTATGAAAAAATACTCCTTGATTAAAAAAAAAAAAAAAGAAGCTATGTTTTTCTCGCCTGCAGAATTAATTTTAACATCTCCTAACAACTTGGACCGGCCTTTGCCGGTTCTGGATAAAATAATAGGACGAACCTGGGACGAGCCCTTGACCAACCGGAGCCTTCATTATAATTTGTAATCTATTTGGGAATCCAGGCCTATTATTAATGACTTCAAAGGGATTTTATTTTTACACTCCGATGACCCACCATATGACAACGAATTATTCAGATACCGTTATAATATGCATTACACTATTATAACACGATGCATGGATCGGGCATCATCTCTCTGTGGATACATCGCGTTTCCATTTACTTACAAATGGTAAGCAGGTAAGTCTTCCAGGGTACCACTCACTCGGACCAGACTTCAATATCCTTGCGACGTCAATGGCCTAGATGTTAAAATCATTTGGAAAACAGAACAATCTAAATTTGTTGATCTATGCAATATTATACAGAAAAAAATGAAATATAATGATTTGAACTCATTGGTGCGTCATAAGAAACACACACGCCCGAGGAATGTATAAAGTTTTTGGAGAATTATTTGTAAATTCTAAGCAAAATTCCTTTCGTTTAATAAAAAAATTAATTGAAATATTTAATGTTTTAAGATTTTAATATTATTTTTATTGCAGGTAAATCTTACAAAAGTGATCTATAATCAATAACTTAATTCTTTTATTATATGAAAATAAGAACATGTGTTAAGTTTATTAATATTTCTTTAGGCTTTGGGACCATTTTTTCCCCACTTGTAAGTTTAAAAATGTTAAAACCGCGTATGCAATGGTTTTTATTTTTATTTTTTGTCACCGTCGTAATTTAATAGTTACGTGACAAGAAAATTCGCTTTCTTTCCGTCGTTTGCAAGCTTTCATCATGGCCGGCCGTAGCTTTTACTCTAATTAATTAATGGGTTAAAAAGTTTAAGATTGGGAAAATACAAGAGAAAACACCATCAGGTTTCATGATATATAATGGGTTCCGATGGAAAATATATTCAATCCTACTATATAATTGAATTTTAGTACTATTCTTAGGATTTGTTTATTTCATGAGAAAGCATTTTTCATAAATGTCATCAACATTTATAACAGTAAAAAAAGTGACATAACATTGTATAACTTGTAATTAAAAAAATGATATATAGAATCCTGATAATGATGAAGGAAAGCAAATTTCTTTTTCAAATAAAGGAAGTTTTTTTTCCAAACTCTTCCTATTTAACATTGAACAAATAAAAATTTTTCTTTCACTTTACTGCTTTATAACTATATTTTACAAAAAAATTGTGTAAAAACAAATGGAGTTTTATTTGTATTTAACAAAAAAAAATTACTTTATATTTTACAAAAAAAATTTACTTTATATTTTACTATGACATCAGATATAATTTTTTTAGTTATAAATATAAGTGACATATCACTCTTTAATTAATGTATATGCAAATGATATTTCTCTACAAAAAATACTTAAAAAGCTTATCAATTTGATCAATAACAAATCAAATATATTTATTTAAAAATTAAAATTGAGAATTATCACCTGCTTAAACATCAATTCAAAATCATTCATTTTAAAAAATTAATGGATAACATAAAAAATTTGAGTTACATTTTTATAGTTAAATTTATTATATCTTTACATGTCATCCTTAGTAGTAGTTATTGACTTATACATTTTCCTAATAAGCATTTTAACCCTAAACACAACGAAAATATGGAGTTTATAATTAGATTATTGATTTTCTTTTTATTTTTGTAATAATAGGAATGACAAACTCGATAGATGTACACATGCAGTAACTTGGGATCAAACTCAAAATGCAAAACCTTCTCGAGACATCAAATATCATTTAAATTAAAAACTCTAAACTATTAAAATCATTTAGTAACATAAAATATTTTTTAATCTAATTAAATTATTTTAAATTTTATGTTAACATTTAAGTTACTCGCTATATTTTGTAGGTCTCAATAAATTGTTTTATAATTATATTTAGTTATTAATAAATATGATAATATAATTATTAGGAAATAAAAGTTTTCTTAGAAGAGTATCATATATTACCAAAATATCGAAGATGTTAATACAAAAAATAAATAAATTTTCAAATTTAATTTTTTAAAAGAATTTCTATATTTTTCTTTATATCTTATAATTCATATAAATTTTAATTAATTTTAAACATGAAATAAATATGAATCTTCCCGCGTGATGCACGAGAAATGATGCTAATTTTATACTATAATCCCACTTGTACATATTTTAAAAAAGAATTAAAAGAAAGGATAATCTCCCATATTTAATTAGTGAAAATTTATCTCATAGGCACGTGAAATATTTTGTAAAAAAAATAGTGGGAACCACATCCCTTTGAGTTTCCTCGTTAACAACTTCTACGTTAACTTCATTGCTTGGCTAGTGTGGTGCAACTTCCTAGGGCCTTCATGGATTGTAAGTATATAATCAATTCATATAAAGCGAATCTCGTCTGTTCTATTTATGTTGCCTAATTTCTGCTGCTTATTTTTCATTTTTACAAATACTGAATTCACTGTACTGCTTTAGCTGTAGTGTTTGATTGTTTTAAGCCAATGGCTTCTCATCCAAACGGATGCATGCCCTTTTATATCTCTCCCAAAATGCGTAACGTAACTACTTCGACCCTTTTTCATCTCAAAAACAAAACGACTTCTTCTTCTTCTTCTCCACCTGATCCTGCTCCTCCTCCTCCTCCTCCTTCTTCTTCTTCTCCACCTGATTCTGCTCCTCCTTCTTCTTCTTATGTTGATCCAGAAAAAAAATACGATGTCTTCCTTAGCTTCAGAGGTGCAGATATCCGTTCTGGTTTCCTTAGCCATTTTCTCAAGGAATTATCTCTCAACAAAGTTGATTACTTTGTAGACGATCAAAAACTTAAGAAGGGAGATGAAATATCATCAACTCTTCTTGGTGCAATTAAAAAGTCTGAAATATCATTGGTCGTATTTTCACAAGACTACGCTCATTCGAAATGGTGCTTAGAAGAACTCGAGCAAATCATACAATGCATGGAAAATCAAAATCAGGTTGTACTACCTATTTTCTACAAAGTAGATCCTTCCATCGTGCGTCACCAAAAAGGAAGGTACAAGAAAGCATTTAATAAACTAGGTAAAAGATTTGACAAACATAAGCTGCAAAAATGGCGAACTGCCCTCAAGAAAGCCTCTGATTTATCTGGATTTGACTCGTCAAATTATAAGTGTCGTAATTATTGTTTATAAGATATAATTGATCTTACGTACGTCAATTGGTCTTGTTTTTATTTACTGTGCTATAGCAAGCATACCATCTATTTGTTGAGTTTGTCTGAAATTAATGATTCAAAACCTTGTTGTCTGCGTTGTTTTCTTTCAAAGATTTATTGCCATTCCTTTCTATAGTTGCATCCTAGATCTCAGGATTTCGTCAAATAAATTAATCGGCAAGGTTGTTTCACGGCCATTAATAATATTCATAATCGAAAGGCTTCAAAAAAGAAAGGAATGAATTTGGCTATTCAGGTAAACGCTCCACTCACAACGAACTTAATCATTTCTATTCTAACTTTCTAACTTCTAAAACAGTTTTTTTTTTTTTTTTTTTTTGGGGTGGGGGTGGGGGACAGGCCTACTTTTATTTTATTTTATTTTTTGCCGTATGTCACTCTATGGTGAAAAGATTACCCTCTGAAACTATTATTCTTCAATTTCCTATTATAATCTTATTATAATTTATATTCTCTATCTAACTACCTAATCTAATCCAATCAAACTACTAATTTTTATTACATTACTATGTACTAGATTCTTTTATTCATTTAAACAATATTTACTTTATCTATTAAATTTAGCATGTCATTTCCTTTCTTCTTTTTATGGTATCACCCTCTTCCTTTTTTTCTTTTCTCATACACATTTTTTATTAATCTCATTTTTTCAATTTTATTGTTTCACAAGCATTTCTTCTCTTTTTTATTGGTTTTATTAAGTGCTTCATCTTTTTCCTATTCATTTTTATTGTTTATAACTTAAACACTAATTAGTATCTCTAAATAGAATAAATATAAGATATATTTAAATTTATTATAAAATATTTTAAATAATTTATAACTTTATAGAAAAGTATTAATTGAATTAAATAATTATATATTTCATTTTTAATAAAAATTATAAAAATTAAAATCAAATTATTTATTTGGACTTTATCAATGATATCAATTTTCAAGTGACTGAGATTTTTAAAGAGATTATAACTCCTAAATTGTTTCTTTTCTTTTTATTCACTTTATTGTTGCTTTTCTTCTTTTCCTATTCACTTATGTTATTTATAGTTTAAACATTAATATTACCGAATAGTATAGATATAATGCAATATATTTACTTTTTATCCAAATATATTTATTTAAATTTTGTCAACATTTACAAGGCTTAAATTTTATAATATCTTTTCAAACTAAATGCACATCTATGAAGATTTTCTTAATATTTTACAACTTAAATATTATTTTTCTTTCTTTTATCTACTTCATTGCATGTTTTTCTTCTTATATATTCACTTTCATTATTTACAACTTAGATGTTAATATTATTAAATATTATAAATATGATCCAAAATATTTTTATCAAAAATATTTTAAATAAGTTAAAACTTCAATACAAAAGGCATTAATTAAATGAATTAATTATAAATTTTATTTTAATAAAAATATTTAAAAATTAAAATCAAATTTATTCATTTAACATTTGACAATATTTTCTTCATATCGATTTCAAAGGACATATTTTAAAGTAAATATACATTAATTGAAATCTTATCAAGGCCTTACAGTGTATTCACTATTTCTCTTTCTTTCATGTACTTTGTTACTTTTTTTCTTTCACATATTCACTCCTATTGATTATTTTTTTAATACAAAAATATTTTAAGGAAGTTAAAATTTTAATAAAGAAAATATTAATTGATGAAATAATTACATATTATATTTTTAATAAAAATATATAAAAATTAAAATAAAATTTTTTGTTTAAATTTCACCAGCATTTGTGGGACATGAATTTTTAGGTGCTATATGTCATATTAAACACAATCAATTAGGATTTTATTAAGACTTTACAAATCAATATTGTTTCTTTTCCTTTCATCTACTTTATTGTATGTTTTTGTTTTTATATGACAACTTTTTTAATTACAACTTATATGTCAATATTACTAAATAATATAAATATAATATGATATGTTTTATTTATATTATTAACATTTTTAAAGAAGTTAAAAATTTAATATAAAAATCTTGATTGAATAAATTAATTACATACTTTATTTTTGATAAAAGTATTAAAAATTAAATTAAATTTAATTATTTAAAATTTTCCAATATTTTTATACCAATTTTGATGTGATATATTTCAAATTAATATTCTTCCAATATAAATATGACAAAATATGTTCTAATTTTTTATAATAGTCTTTCAGTATAAGAATTATTTATGTAAATCCGTGCAACGTGCGGGCTTACCAACTTGTTCTTTCTTAAAGATAAGTGCCTGCCATTAAAATTTTAGTCCATAAATAATATTGCCACCAAATGTACATCCACTTTGACAGCAAACATTTTTTATTAAAATTATATTATTTATATAGACATATGGTTATATAATATAGATAGCAAAAATTATATTATTTGTTCAATGCTAAATGTGAAGAATGCAATAGAAAATAACGACTTTTATTTTAAAATAAAATTATTTTTCTCACTATCATAACTATATACATTATTTTTTTGAATCAACAGAAATATACATGAGGTAAAACTTCTTTGTTTGTGTACGCATAGGGTATCTTTTAACAAACGGATTCTACATTTCTTATATATTTTCATTTTGATGTCTTGTAGTACCGAAGCAGCACTTATTAAAGAAGTTGTCGAGCGTGTGCTAGGGGCATTAAATCAAAAAAAGAGCCAAAATGATCTCAAAGGCTTTTTTGGACTGCATAAGCACATAAAAAATATAGAAACAAAATGGCGCACTGAATCACAAGAAGTTTTGACTACTGGAATCCGGAGCATAGCTACTATCGGTAAAATGAACATAGCCGAAATATTATATAATATTTCTGGCATCGGACTAATTTTATAATCTGTCATTTTAGATCCAATTATTTTTGCTATTGTAAATCTGTATTAATTTCTTCTTCCTCCTCCACTGCCAGGTGCTGCAGTACTTCAACTCGCGGGACATCAAAACTCCTTAATTACTGTAACACTCAAAACTACTTAAAAGATTACATGATATTAAAAAAAAAAAAGTTATATGATTTTGTATTTTAATTCTGACCTTCAAATACAAAATTCAATGATTATGATTTGGTCTTCTTACCTTTATATGAAAATAATGCTATCACTTGATTTACCCTATATATAATTTAAATATGTGGTACTAATGTAATGTGGAAGATTTAAATTAATGCAAAATATAATGATGAATATATATGCGATAAATTTCATTCGGATTCCATCATCGCATTATGATGCGATTTAAATTCTTGTATACAAGATTAACTTCACTGTTACTGTACAAGTTAAATTAAAGGAAGAAATTATCAGTAATATTTTTATAATTTTTTTTGATAATTTTTTCTTGGTGCGGGATCTTTCCTCTCCCCACCCTTACAAAATCAGTTATTTTATTAATAAAGCATATGAGCATCATCAAACAAGATAGTATTCGACTATTCGCCAGGGGAGTTTGAGATATACTTCTCGTTCCACCTCCAATAACATTTGGAACCTATTGAGCTGTCTTTGCCTCATGAGCTACCTGCTACTCCATTACACTGCCTTGGACACCATCTAAGAGATACAACCTGCACAGAATTAAATAAATATTTGACAGATTCATAAACTATGAAACCTCTTCATGGACAATCAAATATTACCAATAATGCTTTCGATTACAATTTTTGAATCAATTTCCAATATATGTATATGATGGAAATTATTTTTTCACTAAGAATACCTTTATGAATTGCTAAAAATTATGCAGTTAGCAATCCAAATTGTATCATAGTAATGGGGGCTCCGATAGGGTTGAGTTTGAACAGCTCCAGCAGATGAACCAGCCGAGCTTTGCCAAACCACAGCTAAATCCCCTACCTTCTCTTCCTCTTGCCAAAGCTCTGCTTGAATCAAACCAAACAATTTCTCTAAATCTACCGTCACCCCCTTATGAATTACATGATTCCACTCCTGCCGAACTCTCTTAAGTACGATGGTAGCAAAAGCTGCAATGGAGTGACGCTGGTCATGGGGTTAGGTCAGGGATTTAAATTGCTGTTGCAGTTGCAGTCACCATCGCAATCGCGGTCATATTGCGATGCAGGTGAATGCGGAAAAAATGCGGTTATAACGGTCTAAAATTGTGAAAAATTACAGATGCCCCGAAAATGCAATATTGTGGGCAATATTGCAATTGCGGATCATTTTTTAAATCCTAAGGTTGGGTTCAGGGATTTAAATAACCGACCGAATAATAAAATGTGGTCGTAATATCTCAGATGTGGAAGGGAGCGCATCCGCATTAGCCCGCTTTTGCATTGTGATTCTGATTCACACTCATTGCAGTCCTTAATGGATGCAATGCAATGGCGTTGCAGGGAAATGCGGAGATAATGGTCTGCATTTCAGTGCATTTTACATGCAAACTGAGAAATTTTTCTGTAGTTTCCCCAAATTAGATTTTTGAAAGATTAAAAAAGAAATGATAAATTTTTGCGGTAAAAACAAATGATTTTAGGAGAGATTCTCAATGACCTTCAATGACCTTCATCAATATTAACTATTTGTTTGGAAAGAAGAAATTTCAAAAAATTTAAACAAGAAACATAGCATAAAACAAATGCTTAACTATAGCAACAAATTATTCTTCTTCCACACAAGCAGACGATTCAGCATCAAAATGAAGCATTTTTTCTGCCAATGGATCATCAAAGGGAGTGCGTGAATAACTTCTGTCTTCCTCCTAGATCTAACAAATTTTTTGGTGCTCTGTAGTCTGTATCTATTTTCCCATTAGAAAATGAGATTAAAATTCCTTCTTTTGCTAAAATAGGGAGAGGGATATTGAAAAGGAGAGATTTTAAGAGTAGTAGACCCATTGTGGAGCCCATTTTCTATGGCTCTATTTTGTTTCATTCAAAGTTCACAGAAGGGAAATGTCCTAGCCGGGACACATCCACCCCACAAAAGTGAAACCAGGTGATTCGAGTAATCTGGCACCTCTCCATAATATGAAGCTTTGTTTCCGTCTCTACTAGGAATTTAAATTATGACTACAATTGCGATCACAATTATGATTTTATTGTGATTAATAAAATTTTGAACAAATAGAAAAAAAACGGTAATTACAGTGTAAAATTGCAAAAAATTATAAATGTGATATGGTTTGTAACAACAATATAGCAAGCACTATTGTAATTGTGAACTGCAGTTTAAATGCCTGATTTTTAATAAACATAGAGGATAGAGAAGGGAACCAACATTCATCAGCTTACCTGGACGCTCTTTCCTCCATCTTTTAGTAGGCCACTTTAGATATTTATTAGGATATTTTGTACACAAATACAGATACAACTCATTTATTATATATTAACAGTGTCATCAGACTTAATTTATGAATTTCTTCTACTATATTTCCTATTTCTATTCTTTCTACTAGGTCTTCAGCATTCTCTATGGTTCATACCTCATATTTAAAAAAGGTCCACAATTGCAATATTGCTTGCAATATTACAACTTTGTATTTGATCGCATCTATAACTTTTCATAATTTTGGACTGTTATGATTGCATTTTTTCATATTTGTCCCCATCTCTGTAACACCATGGCTGCAATCGCAATTAAATCATTGGTTCATACAATAAAACATGATGTCTTTCTTAACTTTAAAATTGAGTACACCCATCCTAATCTTCTCAACCATGACGTTAAAACTGTCTACTTATTAATTCGTAATAGAAAATAATACTAAAATTTTAAGTTTTATAGTAGGACTAGAAAATTTTTCCTTTAAAATGGTGGGTTGGGCTGAGTTGTAACTTAAAATGAAAGCTTAGATATCTATATTGCAAAGCCATATGGGTCACATGTACCCGGTCCCGAGCCACTTATTATGTAGATGGTGGTGGAGATTTAGATCCTCTCCAGTTATTAAAAGGAGATATTGGGGGATCAAAATGAATAAAAAGACTATAATATGCCATATTCATATATAAAAAAATATCGAAATACATTCTTAATTTTTGGATATTGCAGCTAAAAAAAAGAAAAAAATAACAAAAAAATAATAACAGAAAAAAAACCGCTAATATGGGTCAACTAAGCTAGATACTACTAGCAAAAAGGAGAAAAAAGGCTATGCTAAAGACAAATTTCATAAAGGGTTGAGATAAAATAGCCCATGTTCTCCAACAACAGCGTTTTTCGTTGCTCCTTTCTTGAAATTATGGACCAAAGTTTTTGTTGATATTAATAAATAAAAAATTTCTAAACAAAAAGAACAATATGTTATGGACTTTATAATTCTACATCAGTAAATGTTGGTATAATTAAAATAAATGAACATAAGCTCTCAATCTTCGCCACACATGGAGAAAAAGTTACATCCACACCTGAAAAACGACAATATTATTTCTAGTATTATGCAAATTAAACATATTAGAAACTTCAATTAAACATAATCAACATGAGTAATTGCAATACTTGCTGGGTAATTAGAAGGTGCTAAACTTATGTTTCAGTTTGACCAATAAAAGGAAAGCACAGTCCCAGTATTTATACACGTAGCAGCCTAAGATTCATAGTTTGCAGGATTTAATCTTACTTCAATTATGTTGTAGTATATAATTTATAATTATATATATACTACATCAAAAAACTATCTGGATGTTTTTAAATTTAGAAAGCTGAATTTCATACAAATTCATGTGATTGTTTTGTTTTGCATTTTTATTTTTCCCTTTAAATTTATTTATGTATTTGGACTGGTACTTTGTTCACAAATATAGTATTCATGCTTAAAAGAAAAAGAATGATCTTCTTTCGTCTAAGAAATTGACAGAAATTTATGCCAGGAGAAATCATGAATCATTCTTGAGCTTCCTCGCATTTTAATGTCCACGTTTTGTATTGGTTTTAAATTCTTTTTAATCTGAGGATAATTGATCATAATCATACATTTCATGGATTCTAATATTATTAGAAACTTCTATCTACTAAATACGGAAAAAAGAAAAACATAATCAAAAGGAGAAAGTTCAACTCATGCCAAAAACATTACGAAAGAGCTACATTTCCAACTTAAATAATGACTAAGCCAATACATTTATGGCTTAATTAGGGAAATCTTAATGTCAAAAGAAAGAAAGAGTAAGTAAATTGAATCAACTTACTATCATTTTGTGGAAACTCAATCAACAACTCACTTTTTTCCCTTCATATATAGCATACATAGCATAGTATTTTGTATAGAGTTTTAATTTGATTCATTATCAATGTAAAGTTTTTTATATTATCAATAAAAAATTGACATGCCATTAGAAAAACAATAATATTATTAAAAATTTTATCAATGCATGATAAACAAACTTTAATAGCTTTTAATAAGATGGCAAAATACAGACAGAATGATAGAGTAAAATTAATTTACAATAACTAGATTAAATTTAAATCATTTATATACAATAATTTCATTAATTATTCATGTTTGTTGGCAGGAAATCATCTTAACTAAATTTGTTTTTTAAGTAATTAAAATCTGGTCTAAAATGTTCAGTGTTTTCCCATCAAGTTTACAAAATGCAATATTAAACTTGGTTTGTTGTTAAAATGTTTTTGATAAAGGCTTTTACTTATATATAATAAATAAATTTTATATCATTTGAATATTTTGTGATTAAAAAATATATAATACCATAATACTATGTTGACAGAGAAAAATAAGGGACAATTTAGTTGGGATAATTAGAAAAGAGAAAGGAAATGTAGGTTTCCATACCCTTTACATGTGTTTGATTTAAAAAAGCTAATTACTTTTTTCTATTTTTCTTTGATCAGGTTAGGTTACTTCAAATAAGAGAATGATAATTTCTCCAATTCCTTAGAAATCTGATTTTATCATTCGAAAATTTGAATTTAACATTTTTAACAATAATAAAAATAAAAAATAAATATTAATATCTAATAATAATGATAACAAAAATAATATTGATAAATAATAAAAATAGAATATTAATAATAGTGATAATAATATTAATTAAATAATAATAAATAATTATATAATAATAACAGAGTAAAATTAAAAAATAAAATAATAATAAAAGATTAATAAAATGATAAATATAATAATTAATTAAATAATAATCATAAAGCCATAATTATAATAATATTAATAATTAATATTGAATAATTATAAAAATAATAACATTAGTAAATAAATAAACAATTATTATTTTAATAATTATTAAAAGTATTATTTGCAAAGTAAATTAAGAATACTTGATTCCTTTTCTTGTTTGAGCTAAACGAAGTGAGTTATCATGGGTATTTATTCTCTTTCTCCTTATTTCATATTATTTATTTCTTTTCCTTTCTTGGTTGAATAAATCAGGCCTTAAACCCTTCTTCTTATGATGTTATTTTCTATCAAATTTAATATTTAATAAACAAAATAATTTTACTGTTTTAGTATTTAATAATTATAAATATAAATAATAAAATTATTTTGAGGAAAAATATTTTCTACGCATTGATTTACATAGATTTGACATATCATATGGTTATATGCGCGCTGGTTGGTAGTCAATGATTCGTTTAAATCAACTTGGGTACCACTGATCCGCGACAAGCACTGCAAATTGTTGGTACATATAATATATTTTAAGTCCTACATCGATCGTAGGTAGCATCTTTCAAAGTTCAGCCTGTAGCCAGCTTTGTTTATTCATTTTTTTCCCTCCTAATAAAACGAGTAGTTAAGTCATCCAAAGCATATATGTATATATATATGGATTAAAAATCACACCTTAAATGTAATGAAAAATATTAATTTTTAAAAATATTAAATATTACTTTAATCAAAAGTTTTTTATATTTATTAATTTGCTTTGAAGAAAAGGTGGGCACGCTTCAATGCCCCGTCTCCAATGGGTGCCGGAACGTATCTTCACAAAAGGATAAAATTTGGCTGCTACAGGTGGCTGCATATAATTTTTACTATTTTTGAGACTTTTAACTATTAATATAACTTTTAATGCATAAGTATGAAATGGTTAAACAAATTGGTTAAGAATAAGAAATTAAAAAGCAAAGGGCAGTGGATAATGGTTGATATAATGACCCACCATTTTATTGAATTTTAGTTACTGTTGAACTTTAATTACAAATGACATCAAATTAAGGGTGCATATAGCCTCTGGACAGCAGTCAAATTTCATTCCTCACAAAGTAGCTGATGCGTATCACACAGTGGCGCCTTGGGTTTTACCCGAATTAAGTTCATTAGAAGTTGAACACTATATTAAAATGATACATCCCTCCTTTAGTTGCTCGCATGGTGCATGCATACAGTTAAATATACCTACTGTGATTAAGAAGGTTTTTAACGAATGAATATCGATGAAATTATAGATTATGTTATTTTCTGATAAAGATAGTTTTTTTTTCTCAATTAGAAAATTTTTAATTATTGGCAAAAATAATGATTTATATAATCATTTTTATAATGTTTTAATTTAAAATATTTTTTGGGACATAGATATGAATTTAACAGTAGAGCACATATAGATTCCACAAATATGAAATTTCGTTGCATTCCTTGAATCTATCTATTCTACTATTTATTTAAACCCGCGTTTGCAATAATGCTATTACCCTCTTATTTTGACCCTTTTATTGATCGGTAACTGCTTTCAAGGTGTTTTAACAGGGGTAGGAAGAGCCTGCTCTAACTTTAAGGGAGCGACATTCTACATTTTTAAAGAGATAAAATTATAAAATAAAAATAAAAATAAAGGCATTTGATAATATTTTTATATATTACTTCAACTTTAAATGGAGAGTCTACTGGTTGATTCGTAAGCGAAATTAGGCAAAACACTTCCAATTATACCTAGTCAGTTCCACCATTCGAACGTATAACACATAGAACATTAGTTTAAAAGGATTGTAAGGTAAAAAATATTAAGTTATAAATTACAATTATTGAAATGTAAGTGTATGAAATAAAGTTGCGTTGACAATATCATTTAATAATTATTTATGAAATTTTATAAGAATAATTACAACAAGTGATTTTTGTTTTACTTTTTAACTATTTAATGAATCTTTGTAGATTGATATTGCTATGCATGCTATTAAAATTTTTTTATATATATTTTCAAATTATATATATAAATTTTCTCAATTTTTTTGGAATAATAAGAATGATTAAATTACTTTATACACATATTCAAAGGCCAAATATCGAATATTAAAAGTAGAGCAAGACACAAAACTTTCAAAGATCATCAAATGTCATTTGAGTTAAAGGGCTCTCTCAACTATGACTCTGTTTGTTTTAGAGGAAACTTCTTTTTTAGGAATAAAGTTGTAAAATATTAAGATAATAAAAAATATTTATATATTCAATATTAAATATAAGATATTTGATGGAAGATAACTTCCTCTTTTTTTAAAAAAAAATTATTTTTCTTCACTACCATACCTCTAAATTTTTTTAATCATGAAGTATAGAAGTAGCATTGAACCCAAGGAGATTCTTGAAATTGTAACCTTACTTTGTACCTAGTCATGAAATTTTCTAGATATGCCTTGAAATTGTTAAACCTTTATATATAGTCATAGGAAAACTCAAAAGCTTGCATAAGAATCTATATAGGGGAGATATTTCTAGAAAAATTAGGATGAAAATGCCCTTAGAAAACTAACATAAATAACCATTTCTTATTGTGTGATAGAGCATTGAAGAATTTAGAATCAATACACTTTCTTTTCAAGAGAGTTTCTCACTTTTCCATTTGGCTTCTGACCTAAGAAGTTCATGATACTTCCTTATTTATATATAGAGAAATCAGATTTTCAGACAAAAAAAACTTTGAAAAAACAAACGACAGAACCTAAATTTTGTTAACTACATTGAGTTTATTGGCAAATGGAGCAAATAACAATATTCTAGGTCATAATTTCATTTTTATAAGAAAATGATGAAGCAATTACAAATTGTCGTTCATTTGTTTTAGGTGGTAACAAAATTTAATGGAAAATAATAATAAGCATTTAACTAAAGACAAAAAAATAAATAGAAAAATTCAATTATATGAAAATTTAAAATTATAAATTATTCCCTTCATAAAACACAAAATTTTAAATTATTGCCAATCAGTGCTTTTCACTGGAGGAACTACAATTCTCTTCAAATTCAATGCATCTGTCTCAGCCAAAAAATGGACTATATACTGGATTAGTAGACTGCATGCAATCGGGGGAACGTACATTACAGAAAGTTGCTGAGCATTAGAAATGCTCAACTAAGATAATGACATAAAGTGGCGGAGAAAATAGTAGTGCTTTATTGTATTTTTCAGGACGCTAGTTTTTCTAGTGCTTCAGAAACTGTTGTCCAACAAATGATTCAGTATCAGTTCCTTTCAATTTGCCTCTCCATTCCAAGGCAGTGGGCATCGTTTTCTATTTTCTTACGCAATATAATAGTTTCCACTTTGAGATTAGAATTAAATGCCACATTAAATTAATCAATGTTGCAAAGGTACAATTCACATGCGGGAGTACATTTCTGGCAAAAAGAACGGAATTGCGCAAAAGTTGTGAATTTGTTTTATAAGGGCTCCTTAAGTCTTAAGATAGTGGAGGAACTTTCTGGAATCAAAGCTTAAGTCACACTGACGAGAGGCACATAAAAGTTTGGCTTGAACTTTTGGACAACGAATCCAATGACCTTAGGAATGTAAAAGAGTGGGGGGTATATTGTATGACATCTGAACCATAGAATCTCTTTGGCACCAAGGTTTGATGATTTTGAACAATGACAAAACAAGCAGATCAATGGCACCAGTTTCACACGAGGGTTTTTCAAGTAATATACTTCCTATGATTGCCTAGTGGTATTTAACACCTTGCCCCTTCTTTCTTCTTTTTATTCATATTGCTTCTTTGTTTCCCTGTTTGTCCTGGACAAAGAAACCAAAATTTAAGATGTTCAACCGAACATATATGAAACCTCCATTCACAAAATAGAAATTCACAAAAACATTTGGAAAACCAAAAAGTGATTGTCCTCGTAGACAAAACAATTATTCTTTTAAACTGAAAAAAGTTGTTCATGTTAGCAAAATATTTTTTAAGAATTTCTAAATATTTAAAATTTTCCCAAATTACGCACTTCATCTTATTTATATTTGACTTGTTGGAAGGTTTATTGCAAAGATTATTATATGAAGAATTTCTCATCTAAAAGATACAATTAAATTATTAGTTGGTGAACAAACTACTAGAACATGCCTCTTTAAGACATTACTCTGGACAATATATTCCTCTAGGAGAAAGGAATTGATTACATTTTATAACATTCATTATGGCTAAATAACATTATTTTTGAAATATGCTTGCCTTGCAGTAGATTTATAACCTGTCATTTTTAGTCCAACAAATCTTGTAAATCTGTTTTAAATTTCTCTATCCCTTCATTCTTCTTCTTTCCCAATTGGGTGCTGTAGTAGTTCAAGTAGATGGACATTGCAAGTCATCATCATACTGTTTTTTTGGGAGGTATGTTGTTTCAATTCCTTGTTCTTGGAAAGGGTTATTTGGAGTACTTGGGAACAAAAATCTAAATATAATTATGATTATGTGATGAATAATTATGTATAATTAACATTACTTGATATTATATAACTTGAAATCGTGCTTTTAGATTGTGGTTGTAATTTTATTATGATTATTATTGCAATATAAAATTATAAAAAAAATTTTAGTTGCAGTGCAATCTGCAACAATAATATTACATAAAAAATTACTATTATAAACTACAATTTGAAACCTTACTTGTGTTTATTAACAAAGATAACTCTTGTTTTATGCACCCTTATTTACCGTACGCTTATTTTAGGAAACATTATATAAGAACGTGAACATGCAAGTAACATGTTGGGATCACTTGAATTTAATTGCTTGAAGAGTCGTTGAACATGCAAATAACATTATATGAGAAATTTTATCATGAGAGCACTACACCAATATTTATGTATTTTTATGAGTTGCAGTGAAATGATGATAATTTGGGTGTCAAACAAATGCTTAGAGAGCAAGATAAGATGGACTCTCGTAGTTTTAAACTTAATGTCTCTTTGGATCTGCCGCACAAATAAAAAGGGTTGTTATGTGGCTTTTGACATTTTCATTTCTGTCTTAAATTGGGTCATCCTTTAATTAGTATGCTTCAAGAAATTTGAAATCATACATATATTTATAATTTTTGTGAAAATTTTATAGTTTTTGTCACTTTGTTAATTAAAAGTTGCAACTGGTACATATACAAATATGCTACTTTGAATGAGAAAGATGAAATCTTTACCCACTTGCACCTTTTTTGTGAGAAAAATTGAAATATTTATAGTTACAATTTCAATGACTTTGTATTAAACTTTCATAAAAACTTGTAAATTTATATATATGCAATTTTTATATTAGAGGGAAGCTATTTTTAAGTTATCACTTAACCTAATATTTTATTTTTTTAACCAACACAACAATAAGGGCAAAGAATCCAACAAATAGGAAAAATAAAGGTGTCTCTGTTCAAAATAACCCAAAGAACAAGAAAAGCTTGATTAGTAAGGCTTGGTATCTCCGCTACTTCAGCAAAAACAAAGGGGCACAAATAATGATAGAAGAACAAAAAGCAATTGCAACTCAAGTAGTCTTGTGATAAACTTGGCGCAAACAACAATGTTTATCGTTGCTTCCTTCGAATTGGCCCGAAAACTGAGAAAATGAACGCTCGTTTGTATCAATAATGTTATTTACTTTTTCTTATTCTCATTAAATTGCTTATTTTTTTTCATAGAAAAATTTAAACTGCAGTCTTGCACCCTTTTATTAGATAAAAGACATCAGTGAAATTGTGGCATAAATATTATCAAACCTTTGACTTCTATCTTCATAGACTCTACTATCTTTCTTTGCGGAGTCTGTCAAAATAGAAGGTCAAAATTTGATGTTATGATAGCATCACTTTTTCAGTGCTATCCTAATCTCCCTCTTTTTCCTATGTCTTGTGTAAAGAAATCAAATTTTACCCAATTTAACATAATATGTATGAAATCTAGACGAATCATGGCTAACAAATAAGAATATTACCAAAAAAAAAAGTTTTGAAAAATAAAAGTGATTTTCCTAGTAGAAAAAAACCAATTATTCTTTTAAACAAACAGAAGTTGTTTCTCTTTAATACAAATCTATATGTTTCAGTTTCTCGCGCAACTTAGCTTTCCAAGTCTTTTCCTTTGGACATTTTATTAGATTCATTTCAAGATTAGTTAGTTGTTGATGAACACATTACTGAAACAAGCCTTTTAGTACATTTCTTTAGACACACAGGAGAAAAAAAATTTGTTTACATTGTGTAACATGAATTGTAGCCAAATAACATATTGTTTCACGAGCATGCTTTACCTTGCAGTAACTTTATAACCTGTTATTGCAAAATCTGTATTAATTTCTCCTCGTCCTCCTCTGCTATGTGCTGCAATACTTCAAGTCGCCGGCCATATATATATGTGTGCGCGCGCGCGCGGGGCTATGTGCTGCAATACTTCAAGTCGCTGGCCATATATGTGTGTGTGTGTGTGGTGTTAGTGTAATGCGCAAGATTATATATTAATGTTAAATATAACAACCAATAAATTACCGTCATCTCATTATGGTGCGATTTAAATTCTTGTATACTAGATTAACTTGCTTAAACAATGTTATTTTAATCATAATAAAAAAATTTGATACTTCTAGTTCAAATGGGTAACTTTCCAATTTAAAGGAAGTAAAATACTAAAAAACTATGCAAACTTTTAAAATCATTGTTACAAAAATTTTAACCGCTTCAAAACATATTAAACAAAAAGACTTTTAATAAAGGATTATTTATGAGAAAAATGTAAGAAAACTCACTTGACAGTAGCGAGTGTTACTCAAATGGTTTTGATATGTATCACGCGGCTTTATAATTCCAACTAAACCTTAATTTTTTTTGAATTTGAAGTGTTTATACTTTCTTATAAATAATTTAATTTTGTGACTTGTTTACATACTGATACTTCCTCCCTATCTTGTATTATGACTATTGCACCATGTGGTATTATTATGACATGATTTATTTGTGATATGAGGGATATAATGTAGGTTAGCGAAAATTTGAGCCCACTAGTATCTTTGAAATATTAAATATGATTTATTCTTAATTCTATGTATATAATTCATAATTAATGCTTTTCAGTACGTATGAATAATTATGAAAATTTTTAAATATTGAACAGCTATTTATTTATAAAAGTAAAACATTTGATGTTGAGAATGGATTCTTATGAGTTTCGTTGAAAACTCCAAGTGCAAGATCTTTTGTTTTGCAATGACCCCTAGAGGATTTCTATATAAAGTGATAAGACGAATTTGGATGAATATTTAAGATTTCTATATTGCAATGACTATTATAGAAAACATACAAGAGGATTTCTATATGAAATAATAAGGAGTCGTTTAGTTTATATGGAAAATAAATTCTTACGAGAAGTTAAATTTCTTAGGAAATTACTTCCTATGTGAATTTTCCGGAAGTTATCAATGTTATTTGGTTGACATAAAGGAAGTTGCATTTCTCAGAAAATAGAAGTTACCTAAGGGGGACTAGGTAAATTATTTCCCATGTTCTATGAGAAATACAATTTCCTAAGAAGTGATTTCCCATGTTTTATGGGCAACCAAACAACTCAAAGTTTTTTATTTCTGAGAAATACAATTTCCCATGTTTTACTGCATACTAAACAACCCCTAGGAGGAGATTTGGATGAATATTTGAAGTTTTGCTTGATTGAGCCAAAGATTTGACCTTTGTTCATAGTTTTGATGTTTGATACTGGGGTTTTGGATATGATTTAGAGAGAGATTTATGGAACCTGACCAATCTAACGAATGAAGAATATCTTTATATTTCAGTTTTAACCCGAAACTGCATTTCAAAGATCAAATAGAAATGTTTCTCATTACAATCGTAATGCCAGGTTTTATTGCGCAAATTTTATTTTCTTAGGAACCTTACTAATGCCCAAAGAAGTATATAAGTGACATTTAACGTTCACTGTCACCATATTTAATATCAAATAAATCAATTATTTTTTTCACTATTTTAATATTTCATAATGATTTTTCTAAACAAACAGAGCCCAGATCTCTCATCCCAATCGTCAAATGTAATAGCTAAGTTTTGCATGCCATACCAGAATAATGACTCTCCAGAAATTTATATATATATAAGTACATATCTTCATGTTATAATTAAAGCCAAACAAACTGAAAAATCTGCAAAAAGTCCAGACTACTACTTTATAATTCTAAATCGCAGAGTTTTGGTATAACAAAAAATAAATACACTTAGGCTGTCAATTGTCATGGTCAAGTTTAGGGACCGTTAACGACAGAGATGTCCATGCTCCCAATCTTGCCCACACATGTAGCAAAAGTTACATCCACACCTGAAAATGCCAACGTTATTATTTTCATTATACAAATAATAGGATGATAATCATATTAGATACTACTAAGAAAATTACAGAATTAGGCAATGCTCATCACAAAACATAACCATTAATCAACATGGAAAAGTATCCAACATTGTCGGGGAGTCACAAAGGGGCAAAAATGATATTCAACAAAGATTATATATTTTAAATTGCAATCTACATTTGCAATTTTTCTCAATCTTGCACTGTAATATCTGCATTTGCTCACATGTACTATTGCTAATCACGCGTAAATTGCAATCGTGATTGCAACAGCAATCTATATTCCATGATTATAATCAGCATTGCCCAATTGTAATTAAAAAATTAATCACAGTATTTATGCATGTACCAGCCTAAAATTCATTGCTTAAGCATCTAATCTTAAACTACTATAACTCCCAAAAAAAAAATCAATGTCGTTAATTTTTAGAAAGCTGAGTTCAATTAAAATCATGAGATATATAAGCATCAGATAACCGTTATAGCATATCAATCGCTATTTATTTTTAATCTGTTTAGTACATGATCGATTCTGAGATTTTTTTTAATTTAAAGTCGGAGTTTTGAGATATTTAGAAGCGTCAATATGATGAATTTTTAGATAAATGAATAACATGTAGAAAATATAACAATTCTTGTATAAATCTGATTTGCATTATTATAAATCCACAGTGAACCGATGGAAATGCAATAATATGAAACCTGCAAGCAATGTGTTCACAACCACCAAGTCTTTCAACGTAGAAAGAACATCGAGGGCATCTCTGCCACATTTCACTCTTGGCCAACTCAATCAACTTCCTATCCAGCTCTTCTTCATCTTTCTCACTCTTCTTAAATTCATGCAACTCACAATTCAAAGAATTATTTATCAGAGTATTCCATCTACCCAGCAATTCTCCTGGCAAAACGTGTTGCAAACAATCTGGCACCAGCTCCACATTGCAGCCTGTTTCTGGGCAATTCACTTTCAGAACATTTTGATTTGTCTTGGCAGCCACATGCCGTGTCACGCAGTCTTTGCAAAATCTGTGGTTGCAGACACCACTTGTGAACATATCTGATTGTTTTTTGGGAATCATAACATATACCACATAAGATCTTCATATCTGATGCTAGCTAGGTTTAATTCTTTTTTATCTTATGAATGTTCCTTCGTTCTTCTTGATTTTTCAATATTTCTCTCTCACTAGTGATTTTTAATATCAAAAAGATATATGGAAATTCATGTATCTAGCGAAAAGAATATATCCATGAATACTGCCCTTGGAATTCTAAGTGTCTTTTGTATTAATGGTTTCATTAAAAGTTTTTGGGCCTGTTTTCTTCCCCACCTTTCCATGTTCCCAATGGAGGTGCACCACAATGGCTCATTAAACAAACCAATCAAGTATCGATAATTTAGTTTTTTTTCCTTTAATTAGAAAATTAAAAGAAACTCTCGGACTGATCCAAGCCAAATTCATGTGGTTTGATTTGGTTAAAAATTAAATAAAAAAAATATGCACATCAGTGAGTGTGTGATACATCGAAACTATGCCACAGCATAAATGACAGATGCAGATTCCCACGTTGAAGAGAGAGATCCTTAATTGCACTGCTGCATACATCTATATAGTTGCGTGCATGAAGTTATGATTTCCTTGATACGGGTTAAGCAAGAGCAGCCCTACTTCTCAATGTACAAATTTGCGGAAAATGTAAAATACCTCCTAAATTTTGTAACGGTTGGATCCCCCACCCCCTTTTTTAATTTTAGAAACTAAGTATTACTTTCTTAAACTACACAAACTTATAATTAACATCCATCATCAATTTAATTTTCCATTTTATCAAATTATAAGAATCTTAAGAATTTTTTAAGCAAAAATCATAATATTATATAATGTTGTTTTTCTCACCATTTTTTCACAAATTATCTTGCATTTCGTTTTTAATCTGTGTCTAATTAAAATTTTATATCTAATTTATTTTTTATTAATTATATAACATAAAATTATATGCAAAAAAAAAAAGATGAGATAAACCAAAGTACTATTTGTGATTCCTATTTAAAAAGTTTATAAAAACATCATATAATATGATAAAATAAGAAATTAAGTGAATGACAAATGTTAATTTCAAATTCTGCATAGTTTAAATAGATTATATTCTAGTTTATAAATTTAGAGGGTGTAGAATTCAATCATCCCAAAGTTGTATGAGATATTTCACATTGTTTCCTTATAAATCACCTAATCAAAATTCACAAAACGTAAAACAATCAGCAGCAAAGTCAAAATTCGAGGTTCGATGGATAAATGTAATTCAAAATTTTAGTATAGATAAAATTTGAATATTAGTAAAGATATTTTAAATGATTATTTAAAATTTTAATTAAATTAATGAGGAGACACATTTATTCTGAAATATATATAGTTGGATACGTAGTCCCTTGGTGAAAAATCTAATCTAGTTATTATATGATAAAAGGGAAGAAAAAGGACAAGAAAGCAGAAGCAAGCAAAAATGCCTGGCAGGCTGGCACTATGAAGAATATTTTATACTTTTATTACTGGTTGCACGTTGTTGAAGTGCGCTTCTTTTTTAAACACAACGGACGCTTGGTTTTCTGCAATACAAAGAAGTTCTCTGTTCTTTGTTCTTCTTTGCTTCTCTTTGTTTTCTCTTTCTTATGTTACGTACCGAAAAAATGAGTGGCTTTAGATTCAGATTCAAAGTCTTCACATTTATTTTTCTCGTTTGAGAAATTAATTTGTATAATCTTTCTCACATTTTTAAAAATATTTTAAAAAATTAAGATTATCATATTTAATTTAAATTTTTTAAAAAAATTTTCAGAAGTGTTTATATTTCCAAAAATACTTTTAACATAATATTCTCTCAAAATATTTCCATAGGGAGAGATGGATATTCTACGTTCTCATAACATATGAATGTTTAAGTGATATAAATAGATTATTTTATTCACCCTACCATTCACTACAATTAACTACTGCCTACCAGCATTATCGGTAACTATCATTCATCATAACCTATCATCAATGACCATTGCCAAATGCTATCCATTTTTAGTGACAATTGTTGGCCACTACTCACTTTCAATAACTATTGTTAGCCACCAACCACTGTTAGGGGATGCCATCCATCACTACTACCATTGATAACCATTATTAATTATCATCCAATGTTGATGACAATTATCGACCATAATATACTGCTAATGACCATTATCAATCACCATTTACTATTAGTGATCATCAATCACCACCTAATGCCAATGACTACTATTCACCACCACCCATCATTAGTTACCATGTTGATGGCTATTGTTCACCACTGACCTCTACCCATTGTTGATAACTACAGTTGACCATTACCTATCACCAGTAACCACTACTAGTTATCACTTATCATTAATAACTAGTACTAGCTACTACCCATTGCTGGTGATAACCACTAACAACCACCCACTGTTGATGATTGCTATTCACTACCACCCATAAAGCTTGAAACATCATAATTTTTGTTATTTTCCTTATACATATTATTCTTCATAAAGCTTAGTATTTATAATCTATATTTTCATCTCCTAATACAACACATCCTATATATGCCATCATTTGTATAAGTAAATATTTTTTACATGTTAGTTGACTATTATATTAGATTTAGACATTGGTTATGATAAAAACTGCCATAGTATCGGAATCTAATTTTCAAAAACAATGTTAATTTTAAGAAATAACCAACTTGTTTAGATTTCTATTTTTTTATACAACTTCCAGGCATTTTTTTATAACTTCCTCATCCTAACATTTCTCTAACAGTGGCTTCAAAGAGAAGTAATGATAGAGCGGGTTTTGTTCATTGATATATTAGGCTATGATGATATCAAATCCAAAAATGAATCTCATTCAAATCACTTTGTAGAGTTTATTTATATCATTAGTTCCTACTTGTGCTGTAACACCTCCTATAATTACCTTAGAGAAAGTGATAGTGATTGCTTTTATAAATTCTTGAAGTAGTTCTTGATATGCAATGGCAAACACCTTATGGTTAATATCAACAAGGCCTCTAAATATTCATATCCATGGCAACCACCTTATAACCAATATCAACAAACCCTCTCAAAAATACAGAAAAGTAATCAAGTTGAAATTTTTATCTCTATTTGTGGAAGAGAGAGGATAGCATCATATGAGTAATGACTTTCATCTTAACATAAACAAATGGAGTGAAATTATAAATAAAACATGAAGTGAAAGAGAAAACAAACAAAAAATTAAATGAAAGAGAAACCATATTGGCAGAAAACTTAGATAATAAATAAATTAAAGATGAAAATTAATAAGTAGCAAAATAATAAGAGATTTCAATTATTTAACAATAACTAACAAAGAAGCATTTAATATTTTTGAATACCTTTTGGATGACAATTATATGAAACCAATGCGTAAGCTAATATAATAAAGTTAGTTATTTGTAAAATATCGAGGTTCTTTTTCCCAAATATTTTAATGAATTAAATACCACTCAAGTTTTAGAAAATTGCTTTAATTATTAGAAAACAAACCAACTATCCTACAATTAGCTAAAGTGATAGATCAAGTATAAGAAAATCTAAAAGTTGCATAAACAAAATAAGAGGTTTACTTTATTTTGAAAGACATTAGTTTTCATAAGTTTGAAGAAAAAAGAAGGTCTATTTTGAAATTAACAAAGAATATTTCTTCAATTTTATTAAATATCATAAATGTGTTATAAGTTATATGTTCTTTTTGCATATTTTTCCTACAATGATATAAGCATTAACACATTGAACATGAATATACAAAAATATGAGAAATAAGAGATTGATATAAGAAAATTTTATTCAACAATTTATTCATTCCATATATTGTTATATTAACAAATGTAAATTTATAATAATATTATACAAGGGAAAAAAATAGGGCTTTGGTCTTCCACTATCATTGCCAAATTTGGTGCTAGTTCTTTTAGGCATCCATCAAATTTTGATATTAGTAAATCATGGACTTAGGTATTCCCTTACCAATGCAAGCCTATGTTTGAAGAAGAGGAAAATAGCTTCCTCTCTATCTCACTTGACACATTTAGAGACAATAATGGATAAAGTAGTAATAATCAAATTCTATAATGTCTCCAAAGGTATTAGATGAGATGGAAAGGGAGCTATTTTCCTCTTCCTCAAACATATAGTAGAGTTAAATAATGGAGGCTAAGCCATTATCAAGATGTTTCAAATGAAGAGTAAGCATGAAATATATAATTACTAAACCAAGCTATAGGGATAGGTTTTAAATCAAAACTGATGTGTTAGGCTTGCTCTATTATAATTAAGTGTCGGTTGCATTGCTTAAAGAAACTTTATAAATGCCTTTACATATCAATTAATAATAAAATTGATGCTTAAATGTCTTTTTTCTTCCCATGTGACCTTTTAAGTGCTTTTTATATAATGATTTCCTAACTTGGCCCCTGTCTTTGGTTTCCATTTAAATTTCAAAAAATGCCACATATTAATTATAGATGCTGGTTTTTCTTAAAATTGTCATCTTATTTATCTTAATAATTTTAAAAATGCCACCATTTTTATATAGATGTTAGTTAAGTCTATCACCAATATCTATCGATTAACATAGAATTTTAATTCTATAGTAATGCTAGTTGACTTTAATAATTTTAAAAATGTCATCATATTTATATAGATGATCATCATTAACACATCCTGAAGAACAAATGATGTGGGAATAAGGCCATTTAACATTGTTCTATGACCATCACAAGCACCCTATATTTACTAATAGCAACAATGCAATTTACAAGTGCTTTCGCCCTTGAATCAAAAGAATAAGTGAAGAGATGTATCACCAAAACTTTATTTGCTTCACACATATCTAAATCTACGTAATACCCAGCCTATACAAGTCCGATAAAGGAATCAAAAGAACAAACCACACAAGCCTGTGAGTTTCTACGCTATCATTCAAAATAAGTCTTAAAGTTTAGAGTATAATTATATAAAGAAACCATCAAAGTTAACTCCAACGACGCATCATGGTTGGACAACAACTAAGAATAATTTAATTCTTGAGATATTAAAATATATAAATACTTAAGATGATTTTTCTATAAGTTGTTTGGAAGTTCTTAATAAATAGGCGGGTGTTGAGAATGGAAAGGAGAGGCAGAAGTAAGTTGCCTGCTTGAGGCATGATCAAATAACTTATGTGTCTCTATCTTAAGAATCATGTCTTAAAATACCACCTTTTTTTCTCTCCCACAGAATTAAAGAGTCTGTTATAATTTATTATAGAAAAAAAAATTAAGAGATAGAAGAAATGGTCAAGTCATATCTATATCCATCCGATACTCCACTAAGGCCCCAACACACCAAATGAGATGAGGTTAAAGACAGAAGACGAGAAGAGCATTCCAAATGAAATATCACTTCAGCTACCATATATCAAACAAAAGAGCATTCCGGAATGAAATTCAATCTGCTGGCACCATTACACGAGCACAAATTTTACTAGACACAATTATTAAAACTAGTTCACAGAGAATGACGTCCAATAACAGAACACTCTAAGCTGAAACTATCCACAACATACACTTCTACTATAAATCTATAATCAGCAATTTAAAGAATATACGATGACAAATGCAAAGTAAACCCCTAAAATTTAGAGCAAAAAGGGAAAAGTTGTAGTTAGATATATATTGACCACTTCGGCTGTCTACATCAATCTTGTACCATCCACGAAGAGCATCTCTAGTGGCTGGCTCACATAGATCCAAGTTTCTCGCAAAGCAGCAGGCACAAGGATATATAGTCCTCTCAGCATAATTTTACAAAGTAGAATCAATGAATATAACAATATATTACATAACAAACCTGATAGGGGTAAACAATAAGAAGAAACCATTATTAGGAATTGCTCCTGCGAGACAGTTGTTTAATAAATCCCCACAGTTTGATGCATATATTGAGGATAAGTTGCTAACATTATACACATTTCCATTCAATACACACACACACATACTAAAGAGGAAAAAAAACAAAATAAGTTGAGGTAAATGGACACTCATAGCACTTAGTCTTTAGCATATCAAAATTTTTAAACATTAGGGGGTAAGCTAATTTACTCACCTTTTAAACACTCAAATTTGCTTGATTCTACTCACTTCAAGTACAACAATCCACAAGCCGACTTTAAAAATTAAACATGCAATCATATAAACTGTATAACATCCGCAATTTTTTGTGACTTTGCACCACAACAGCCGTACATTTCCACATTTACCCACAATTTTGCTAATTGCAACAAAATTGCAATCACCATTTAGAATTCTGCGTGCAATAAATAAGTTATTGTACAACTTATTGACCTAGTTAATATACAATAAGTTAGCTTCTATAAGTATTTCGTGCACTAACTAATTGAAAAAAATAATTTTTGATTTAATAAGTTATCTTGATTAACTTTATTTTTCCAAATTTATCATTTTTCTCTCTATTAATTCACAATTCATGACTTTAATAAATAATTATATTCCTATTTTAAATATTAAATAAAAAAAATAAGTAAATAAGTACATAAATATATATAATATAAAAATTTAGAATAAATAATTCAATAAAAAATAAATAACTAAGTAAATAAATATATGATATCAAAAAATTATTTATTATATCCTTATTTTGAACTATAAATATATAAAAATATAAGTAAATAAAACTGTAATTTCATAAAATATAATTAATTATATTCTAAGTAATTATATTTCTATTATAAATAATAATTAAATAAAAATTTTGTAAAGTCATAAAATATAATTAATCAAATTTTAGATAATTATATATTTTTATTATAAATGTATGTTGATTGTACTAATATAATATGATCTTTAAATAAATATGAATTAATTTAATTTATATATTTATTTATATTAACATATCCGTTGATATTATTTTATACTTTCAATTAGTTTAACAATTAATTTTATGAAATACTTCTTATCTCATAAGTTAACTTATCAATTATTAACTAATTTATTAACCATTTGCACAAAATAAAATCTCTGTTATATGCTAAAGGAAAAAGAAAAAAGAATGAGGAAGGGTGGTTCTTGGACTTTGTTTTAGGGACCAATTTGTAATTTATTAATGCCTTTTTCTATCTTGCAAACCGGCTATAGCACATTGGCAAAGTTGACCCATTCCATGTGCCGCAAATCTCACATGTTATTATTACCTTCACCTTCAGCTACTATGCAAGCATGACCGAAGCAGTTGAACACATCATCACTTTTCATACATCAAATAAAGTCAATCAAATAAAAAAAAACAAGAAAAAAGGATATAAACCTAAGAATCCGTGGATAAAATGATTTGACAAGAAGATTTCATGAAATTAAGCAATTGCTAACTTTATTGTAGGTCTTCCATATAATTTTGTATTCAATTCAACAGCACGAAACGCCAAACCAAAAACAATCCTTCAAAGAAAGGTTACAAAATTTTAGCCTGCTTACAACATTTGAATATGAAAATTGATATAAAACATATTACATCATTCATCATTGATTGCTCAGTTTTGCTCTGAATTTTCTGCTTACACTACATCAAATGCTGCCGCCACGAGCAGTGTTGGAGCTTCACTGCAAAGGCTACAATCTGTTTTATGAATCTGAAGTCCAGCGGAGTGGAAAAAACGTTGTAGCACTTATTTCATTCAAAATTGAACTTGAGTGAAATTAATGATTTCTTTTGGTCTTGTGGAATCGTATGTCGAGACATTTTAAGATGGTTCCATGATTTATTTATTTTTTTTAAAGTCATGTGAAACAGTATGTCAAGACATTTTGAAATTGTTGTTGATGATGCCAAAGTATATAAATATAATTAAAAATTAAAGAAGTAGTAAAAATAGTATGACATAAAAATTTGATGTCATTTGACTTTTCAACTATTCTATGAATAAAAATGAAAAATAAATTCATTAATTTTGAAAAATTAAAGAGAGAACACAAACAGCATAATAGCTCTTAAATTCGCATCTCAAGTACATTAAAAAATGTCTTACATTATACATACTCTTTACTATAAAATGTTTTAGGAAAGAATAAAAGCAAATTATGGGATCTCAAATCACTCTATAGAGGTGAAATATACAAACTCTCCCAACACGATTCTTTTGTTTAAAAAGAATTTAGCCAAATACAATATATTTATATACTTTAAAGACTTACTTAATAAGAGAATTCTAATTCAAAATAAAAAATAATAAATAATTAATAAAAATTATTTAAAAATTATAATTATAAAATTATTAAAATTCAAGTCAAATCTTAGTATGGCAGAATTACCTCCCATCCACGAGACATTTATACTCGTTTATGTCATCTTCTAATACAAGAAAAATAATTCAAAAATTGTAAAGATATAAAAGAAATAAAACAATGATGAATGTCATATAATTAGAGATTCTAATTGATACCCATTTATCTATTTATATTAATTCTTATTTCAATTCATTCATATTTATCCATATTAATTGTAAGGTTGAAATGGATTGAGTCATTATTCATCTTATTAAATAATGGTCATATTAGATCAACTTATAAAAAACTATTTATCAGTTTGTATATATATATATATATATATATATATATATATATATATATATATATATATATATATATAAAAGAGAAATTAATTCTTGTATCATGCAAATTAATATTATAAATAAAGAATATATGTATTAAAATATTATACTAATTTACTTACAAAAAATACATCTTAATAATCTAATATAAATTTAAATATCATAAATAAATTGTCATATTATGATATCTTTATATATGTGATGGTGTTAATTTTCATCCAAAGAAGGTAAAATTAAGTTTAGCCACTTGTATTAATCATATTTTAACACTATGAAAATTAAATTTAAAAATAAACTTATCAATATTAACTAGTTTCTAAAAGAACATCATAAAAATAGTTTTAAATATTATTGTTAATAATTAAAAACAATTTCTAGCATGCAAGCTATATATAATTATTGTAACAAGCATCTATATCAAAATCTCAAAATGAAGTAAAGAGATTTAATAGGGAAGCATGATTTTTGTTGAAAACTATATTGTAATATATTTGGACATGAAAAAAATATTTAATCTTACACCTATTGATTTGTGGCTAATTGTCCAAGCATTTATATCAACTCGTGTAATTGATGGGATCATGAGTTCTATAAAACATAAATTAATTTTTGTATGACTCTATATTCGAGAGGAATAAAAAATGAAAAATAAAAATTGAATGATGATTATTTTCTTGAAGATATGGAATAATTTTTTTGATAATGTTGATAATTATATCTGCTTTTTTTCAAATGTTAATATAATTTAAAATGTTGACATGTGCAGTTTAGGCACAGATCTAAGCCCCGAAGAAAATCTTCTTTTGAGTTTTTATTAATACATTATTTTCTCGATGCAGAACCACAAACATATCCCTATTCTTTTCTAGCAGTGTAACTTGTATATATTAGTTCTCGTGACAACATAAAATAGTCTGTAAATTTTCTTGAAGAAATAGTGCATATCATCATTTACTTCACTTTCAATATAAAAATCTCTTTCGTTTATAAATACGAATCCTCACAATTTAACTATGGAAAAAATTATTTGAAAAAAATTATATTCTTATATATTTTATATGATAAGGAACAAAATATTAACCTTTTCTAGTCTTAAAATATATTTGTAACTCATCACAATGTCGGAGTAGTAAAATATAATACAAGACAGGCGCAAATATAATATATAAATGATAATAATATAAGTTAGTATATAAATTATAAATTGACATGCTTTAAATCATGAATATAAGTTTGAAATTATATGTAAAAGAAATGACATATTAAACAAGAATTCTTACTCATTTCCCAAATACATTTTTATGATTAATGGACACAAAATGACATCTAGAACAAATCTCTCACCTTAGTCCTCACATGCAATAGGTTTTTATACTGCAACAATGCACTACAACAAAAATATCCTATTGCGGTAACACCTATATCGATGACATTAATTCAGTCATTAGTATATGGTGGAAAGCTATACAAAGTTGGATTAGCACCAAAAAGATATTTGGAAACTTTGAACAAAGGTATAAAGTAGCAAAAAATAATTCTTTTAAGAAATGAAAGAAATATCTATGCAAACGATATTTATCATCTAAGTTGATTAGATAAACATCATTGAACTAGGCATCGGAGTCACCCTATACAATCGACTCTAGGCTCTTAGGAACATGTAGCGCCACCAATTGGCACCGAATATTCAATAACTCTATACATACAACATTGTCGTTAGTATAGATTTTTTTAAAACAATTCAAAATTTGATTTTTTTACCTATACTAATGACACATCAATTGTATAAGGTTCTTGAGAAATTAAAAAACGCAGATGCGCACCAATATTTACGAAATAGCTATCACAATGACCTAAAAACATCTATGTCAATGACTAACATGTCGTCGGTATAGACTTGAGACATAAATTTCATAAACTGTCATTTTCCTCCATTGTTGTGCATACGGAGCTTCTCCATTTTCCTTCTCTCAACCTTTCCAAATGTGTTTCTCCATGTTTTTCTCTACCATTTCTACTAGATTTTCATTTTCTCTTATATTTTCTTACTTTGATTTAAAATAATGCTTAGATTGTGTTGCTATTGCTTGGCTGCCATTTTCATTTCTTTCCTTCTTTCTTTGATTAAGGTAGACTCAAATTTCTTTTAGATAAAATATTTGATGATATTGTTATAGTACATAATTATGAATTTCTTTAAATGCCTTTTTGTTTTGGATGGTAAAATAGTTGCCGCCCAGAATTTCTTATGTTTATTATTTTAAACATATGATAACTTTGATATAGTATTTGGGTATGAATTACTCTAAATGCATTTTTCAAACATAGATTTTGTGTCTATATGTATATTTGATGAAGCCTTTAAATTCTTTTACATTTATTCTAATCGAACATGAAGGTGAGAATATTAGAATATTACTAGGAATAAAATAAGACTATAGCAATAAATATGTATTAGAACTATATTCATGCAACGAGGAAGAAAATATTAAACAATGGAAAACACAAATTTCAAAATTAAAGTAATAAAAATATAAAATTTTTGATGTAAAATATTTAATACTTTAAGTAATAACGTAAAGTACTAAATAAATAAATAATGAAAAATTAAATGACTTAGGAAAATAAAATATGTAATTATTTAGATGTATAGTTGATTTTAAATAACATAATGAACAAGATTTGATTATTATGAGTAAAAATTACACATAATACTACATCTATATTAGTTAGTTTTGTGCTAATTAAATGAAAAAGAATATGTTAATATTGTTGCAAGGAATTTTTAAAATTGAAAGGAAGAAAACATTAAATAATAAAAAGAAATTTTTCCAAAATTTTAAATAACAAAATTACTAAATTATTAAAAGTTGGACATAAATAAAAATTTTGTTTAATAGAGATTTAGAGTTAATTTCAAAGAAAATAGTGATTAAATGATGAAAAATTTATGCATAATACTAAATCAATATAAGATTTATGTTAATCTAATGAACAAGAAGATATCAAACAATAGAAGAAAATAAACCTTAAAATTTTAAATTAATAAAGGTATTTAGTTTCAGAAAAATAAAAAATTAAATAATAAAATACATAAATTTTAAAAATAAAGTAATAAGATATAAAAAATTAAATAATAATTTGACTAACACAATGAAAATTTGAACATAAATTAAAAAATATGAAATATTCATTTAATAATATTTAGAATTAATTTCAAATAAAATAGTGAATGAATGATGAAGAATATTATTAATTAATTTTTTCATAACACGAAATGAGTCTTAAATTTAATTTAATTTAATTTAATGAATTAGAATATATTAATTAAGGGGTTTAGTGAAAGAAAATAGTTATTGCAAAAGATTTATTTCTAGTCTTGACTAAAGTATGAGTATTATGAGCATAGTACAAGCAAAATTTATCTTTTGTAAATGATTATCAAAAGTGAATATAAAATAGGTAAAATTATTATAATTGTAAAATTGCAATAAAAATAAATTGTAATGCACTTCTATTGTAATATTTGACCCATTCAAGGATTAGTTGGTCATTATAGATTAGCCAACTCTTAAATTGTCCTATAAATTTGGATAATTTGGGATTTATCTTTTAGTTATTATTGTCAATTTATCTGCTTATCATTTTATTATGTAGAAATTTCTTGTCTTTTTTTTTCTTTAGGTGTGTACTATATCAATGTATAATTTGTAAAATTGGAACTATAAGGAAATGTCGCTAAAATTTCTACCTTTAAGAAATATAACATGGATAAATTGAGACAATAACTAAAAAAAATATCGTGAATGGGATAGGGTCTTACCCTTTAAAGTTAAAGTGATAGGGTGGATTTATAAGACATAACAAACATGCACACAAGATTAAATCGTATAATAATTTGTCATGTTGTTAGCTAGTTACAACATGTCTATTAACAAAAGCTAGGTCTAAATCCACACAATAAGTTTTCTTATGATTTTGATATCATTCTTGTTCGATTTTTATTGTTCTCACTTCTCACTAAGGACTATATTAATATAAAAAAATCTAGAAATACAAGTTTCTACCAAAAAGAATATATGCGTGAATGTTGTCCTCGGAATCCTTCTGTGTCTTTCGTATTGATGATTTCATTAGAGGTAATATGACCAATATTT